>BSBM01000100.1:1800000-2277500 GCA_027924585.1 Larix kaempferi
TTGACAATTTTCCACTGAGTGACCTTAGTCCTTTCCATGGAAACCTTTCCAACCAGGACTGCCCGAAAATAATGCCCATGAAGGAAGAGTGCAAGCCCCTCAGCCAGCAAATTGAACAAATAAAGAAGTTGATGGTGCGAATGGCTGCACTTGCTAATTCTGGGCCGGTATTTGAGCCGAGGCCGCCCCTTTCTGTGACCTTCAACAAGTGTGCAATGTAGGTCCTCATTGCTTCCACCTTCAAATTGGATTTCCATGAAGGCTCGCACAAGTGAGATAACTTGCCTTCATACAGAACTGCCTAAGCATGCACTGAGATAATGAGCCAAAGTACAACGGCTAGTCATGAGTTTATGATCCTAGGTGGAGGTCGGTGGTTATGCTCCATGCGCCAAGTTGCATGGTACACCCCCCCTCCCATCCCCCCGTCATATTTGTTAGATACGTGAGGTGATGGCCCCATCTTGATGGCACCCACCATGGGGGAAAAAATATTAATGTCTTTTTTTTTGTAAGTTCGAATTTATATTAACAAAACAAAAGAGTACAAAGATGTTCATAGATGTTTAGGTCGGCATATCCAAAACCAGAGAACAAGACTTTAGACTACTGCTAATTACCTGAAAACTAAGAGAATGTCTGTGTAGAGTTTGAGATAGACCCCATCGATCCCCCACAGGCCAAGGGTTATGACCTGATAACAAAACATAATAACTTTGAACTTCCCCAAAAACCTGGACTACATTATAAGACCAAATACTTTGGACAGTACTAGGACTAGACATGAAATCTAAATAAAACTAGTGAGAGAAATTACTCTGGAACTTCCACGGTATCTACATAGCGACCAGGAGAGGCTGGGGTTGCAACCATTGTCAAGGAACGATAAAACGCATTTGGGTCATATCTGAAGATGATTTGCTTCCCCACAAACTGATTTCCCACCATCTATCGAGCCAACGCGTCCAGACTGTTGTTCAGGTTTTCGTTCATAACCACTTGATTCTGACCCATCCTTCATATTTGTCTTCCAAATGAGGCAGGTGGCCATCTTCAAATGCCAAAGTTAACATGGACTTCATATCCCAGAAGAGGATTAGAGTGCAGGTATGCCTGGTTTCTCTGGTGCCCAGCACCCCAGATTCTTCAATTATCCCATCAAATAGCTTCCTGAGTTCTTCAGGGGCCGGGAAAGGTTCCTCTCCCAATGAATGTATTTCCCAACCCTTGGTTTAGGCTTTATCATAACTACTCATCTTTTTCTCTAAGAAACCCCGCAACTTTGTTGTGTCTTTCTCAGCGCAAGGATCATGGGTGCGGCGAGGACCATTGGTGGTGCGATGCTTGGTGAATTTGGTGCGCACCATAATTGCATTAAGCGTAGGAGGTGGGCCACTAATCGACGGGTTACAGAAAGACTCTGAAATAGGATGGTCGCAATAAAAATAGAAATCCTCGAGTAAGAAATCTCAAAGGTGAAGGAGGGGTGATTGATTAGAGTCAAAGGTATTCTTACGGACTCCATATGCCTAATCCTCTGCATGCGTCGCCATCCCGAGCCATAAATATGCCTAAACCTCTGCATGCGTCGCCATCCCGAGCCATAATGAGAGGGGCGAGCAACATAAATCATGATAGCAATTCCAGGGTGGAATTGCAAGTTCGGTACCACCATTTGCATAGCGGTGTGATGTTTGTGAATGCCTAATGGATTTCACATAATTTCAAGATCAACCAAGAGGGACCGGAGGAGGAATTGGGCCCTCGTATTAATACCTCGATTATGCATGATGGTGATGGGTTTCTAGCAGCGTACGTCGCACATGGCCTTCACTCACTTTCTCGTGGTGTTCCCGAGGGCTGGATACTTGGATTTCAATCGGTTGCTTCGGACATGCAGTTGGCAGGGAATTGTGGCTCACGGTTGGACGCCCGCCGTGGGGAATTAATATCATTTAAAATGTAAAATTTGTATTTAATTATATGTTTTTTCCTGCAAATTTTTGAAAAAGTTAACAAATGATTTTGGTTCCTAACAACTAATTCAATGTATAATTTTCAAAACATAATTATGTGAACATAGTCTATATAAAATGTTATGTATCTTATTTTTTTTAACTTTTTTAAGATTATATTTTTTTTTGTTTCTTGCATGGTAACTAATTAATACAATAATAACATTTCATACACCTTTTGTTCCCAACAATGTTTTTTCTTGTTTATTTAAACAAAATAAAAAAATAAAATAGCAATGGTTTCTTATTTATTTAAAAAAAAAAATCTTATTTATTTAAAATAAAAACAAATACATTTTTAAGAGTAAAATTCCACAATAAACTCAAAAAAAATTTCCAATTATCTTATCGTGCAATTTTTAAGATACTTATTTTTAACTAGGGTCCATCATTACTTAGGGGAAAAACATGTGTATAAGTTTTGGAAAAAAAAAATTAAAAAATAGTATGAAATTTTAAAAAAATATGAGAATAATATGTCATTGGATGGAGGATTAAATGATGAGTCTACATGCACCAAGTCTACCACCTTCCATAGAAGAGATGAACGAATTTCACCTCTCAGAAGTTGTAGCTCCATGAAAATGTGCAAAAATAGGAAAATATTCTTGACTTTTAAATCCTTAATTGAGGAGAAGCTTTTCATGGAAAATTTAAAGGATCCATAATGTTTTAAAGTGTAGAAATTTTGGCGAATCTTACAAATTATCAAACATCCAACTATAAAATGTTTGGTGATATCTTTAAAAAAAATATTCAAATTTCTAAGAGTTTTATATAGTTTTTGGACAATTTTGTTGATTTCTAGAGTAAAACTATTTAATCCTAAATTTGGGCGAATCATATTGGAAAAAAATGGAAAATTACAATTATCTTTTTGGAAAAAAAACCTCGAAAATTATCTCATGGGATAAATTTTGCACCTAAAATTTTCCCTAAAGCCCTTGATCGAGGTTTAAACCTCGATAACCTTAATCAATGGCTTGAATGATCCCTCGATCAACTTTATTTTTTATTTAATACCTCAATTATGGTTTATAAATCTCAATTGAGATTTTACCTTGATCTTAGTTTTGAGCCCTTGACTAAAGGATTAAATATTATTCCTCGATCAAAGGTGTGCGGAGGCCATTTTGCATGCCCCGTTTGCCAATAAGTGTGACCCAACTTCATGGATCCACCCTTAATATTTCATCATTAACATGCAATAAATAGATATTTTGTTTTGATTCACAATGTTTGAAACCAATATTAAAGAAAAATTCGAGGGCAATCTTCCCATACCATGCCCTAACCATACAAGGATTTCTTCAGTTCACAACCAAACCTACCATAATTTTTAAATCATATGGTTAGCTCCATATAAATTTATTTAATGAGATCACCATGTAGAAAATAAATTTTGGCATCCATTTAGTGCACCTCCCATCCAAAAGAACAACAACTGAAAGAAACAGTTCAAAATAGAATTCATCTTTGCAATAGGGGTAAAGGTTTCAATGTAGTCAATGCCTTCTTTATATAAAAAACCTTTTACTACAAGATGAACCTTATGTATTTCAACAACACCTTTAGATGTTAACTTATAGACCTGTCAACCCTTTGCCACATTCTTCCCTTTTAATTAAAGAATTAAATCCCATGTTTCATTCTTTTTCAAAAACTATATTCATGAACCATAAAATTCCCCCATTTAGGTGAACCATGTGCACCTACATGTGTATCTATATAATGTGCATATAGGACATGTGTCATTAAAGCACTAGTACCAAAATATTTTGTGTTCTACCCTTTCTTAATGCATTCATATCGCCTGCAATAGCTTCAACAACTTTAATTTTCTTTGAAACCTCTATGGGAAGACCAATACCCTTTGTTGAAAAATATACTATACCAAGATTACCATTACTACATTGAACTAGGTTTCAAAAAAATTATATTATAAAAGGCCGATTCAAATACAAAATTTTACTATCCAATCGATGATCCTATCCGATAGTCAGCTAATCCAAATTCCTATAGGATTTCCAAATGATCACTACTCAGCAAGCTAGAAGAGGAGTTAAATAGAGTAACAATTGAGGTCTTCTCATTAAAGGTCACATTTCTCCTGTAGATAATATTTTGTTTGACAAGGTCAAACAACTAGTAGGAATTTAACAAGCTTGACTCCTTTCATCATGTTTATTCTTTCTATCATCTATAATGTGAACCCACACTATGCATCCAAAAGTCATAAGACATCTAAATGAGGGTTTTCTCCCACTCTATCTCTTGACTAGATGCATATCCCGTACAAATTTAGTTGGAATCATTTTTAACAAATAACTTGAGTAGTACATAGATTCTACCTAAGACCTGGTCATCAGACATTTGACCTGAAGCAACCAACATGCCATTTCTACCAAAGTCAAATTATTCATTTTTGTAATGTGATTATACTAAAGTGTGTAAGGTATGTATCTCTATCAAGAGATACCATTTTGACACACATAGATTTCAAATTTATTTCCCACATATTCTCCTCCATTATCTTATCTTAAACATTACACAAGTCAACCACATTAATTTTTAGCAATGCCCTGAATTCCTTGAAATTTTTGAAGTCGTGACTTTTATTATTCAAGAACATACTTGAGTATAATTGGATAATTCATTAGTAAAGGTCAAAATATGCCTTGCACTAGCTATTGATTATTTATTTAGGGAAGATAGGTCACTATGGACAAGTTCCAGCTCAATTTTTTCTTTCCAAGCCTTCCATGTTCCAAAAGCATTCTAGTGATGCTTACCAAGCACACACCCTTTGCATAATCCATCAAGCGGAACAACCTTAGGTAGTCCAATCAATGTGTAATGTTTCATCATTAGTTTTAGGATTCAAAAATTCAAATCCATGAGTTGTTCATGCCAAATTCTACTCAGGTCATTGGTTTAATCTATGAGTGCATTGAATCCTAGATATTTCTTTGGAAAGTCATAGAACTTATATAGTGTTTCCTTAGGTTCAATAAATCCCATAGGAAAATACAAATTTATTGTGCATATCCTTCACAACAATATGTTGTTATGACTGGGGAGGCAGGTGCGGGGGGGATTATTTTTGATCCCGGAGGAAGAAAAGTTGCTGACTTTTCCTGTGGATTAGGCACAAGAACAAACAATGAAGCAGAATGGTTGGCGATGCATCATTCACTTGAGCTAGCCTCCTCCCTAAACGTGGTAAAGTTACAAGTATTTGGAGACTCCAGGCATCTAATCCGGACTATGAAAAATAGCTCTTCGAGAGGAGTAAAGAGCCAAAATCTTCGGAAAAGAATCAAACTTCTCCCTCTCCCCACCGACACTCTATTTCTCCATGTTCTCAGAAGTCTCAATTCGATAGCGGATAGGCTCGCCAATATTGGAGCTACTTTGGGAAAAGGTCAGTTAGTACAAAATAAAGTCTTGGGATATAAATTCATCCCTTAAGGAGTTAGCCATTGAACTCAAAATCATCCCAATGAATTCAAATTCAAATATTATGGATCGGAGGTGTTCCTCCCGTGGTGGGCACCCGGCCTCTTCTACCCGCGCTTCCCAACAGATGGCACGTCATAAGCCATGTGCCTTCACATCAGGACTCAAGGCTCTCACGCTCCAGCATTTATTGTTGCAGGGCGGTTTTATGGCTCTGCTTCGAGGCATGGAGCAGTCAATTTCCTTTTCGCTCGGCCCTGGGCTACAGCAGCTTAGTCTCTCCGTTTCAGATTTAGATCCTCGGCAGCTTGAAGAAGACCCTTGCGACAGTAGCATTCAACCCTGCATTATGGACGGGATTCGGCAAGCCATTTCCACTCTCAGCCAGGTAACCTCGAAAGTCAAGGTTTATTTAAGCAGGACGTATTCAGCGGTTTGCTCCATCGCGGACCAGAATAAAGAGCAGAACACGGAATTTAAATACATTCACTCTCACCTTTCCTGTGTTGAGTCTCGTCTGGATGACATTGAGAGGAACACCATTGACCTTCTGGGGAAGGTTGACAGCATCAGAGATGACCTCTCTGTCTTCATCAGTAAAACCCAGTTCAACCAGGTCCAGGAAGCGCCGTCTATCAATCAGGGAATGTTGGAAGCTGCTTCTTTTTTGCAGCAGAACTATAGATAGTCTCACTTCTTAGAACTTTTGGAAATTGCTCCCTCCACAGGTTTCTTATGAACTTCTTCTTCTGAATGTTTTTTTGTCTATTGCTATGTAAACAGTTTGTAAGGGTATACCCTAGTAAAAAGACTAGAAATTCCAGGAAAATCAGGAGTAAAGACTCTAAGAGCCAAATTGCTTGTAAAGTCTGCTTGTTATCTCTTTTTGAAGCAGAACCATGGCTCAAATTTTGTAATGAATGGCTATGCACAGCCTTTTATATATATATATATATCTAAATTCCCCTGTTTCTATTAAAAAAAATATGTTGTTATGACCAAAATTTTAGCTTATTGCTAGTTTGAATTAGTTGGGATGTAAAAAAATTGGCACTCAAACTAGATACATGATACACATTAGTGATCACACCCTTTTGACATTCAATCTTGCAAGAACCAGCAATGGTATTACAATATTATCTACTACAAAGATTTCAATTTTTGTAGCTTCACTTAATGAAGAGAATAGAGAATCATTTTTAGCCATATGATGGGTGCAAGTAGAGTTAACTATGCATTCACTTTGAGAAGTGTGGGAACGCAAGGACTAAAATTCACTAGCAAAAAAATGTATATCTATCTACATAACCTTCTAAATTCATTTGTGTATGTCGGTCAATATTCTAGTTGAAATGTCTGCTTCAAGATTTTTCACTTTCTCCTCTAAGTCCTTAATTTTATGCCAACACACCTCCATATTTCACAATTTCCTGCAATAATGTTAGGTTTTCTTCTTTATACCTTTCTTAGTCAAAGTTTGATCAACATGCTTCTTCCTAATATCATGTTCAATTCCATCACATTAATTCTCCTTACTAAATTGTCAACCTCTTTCTCTATAGTTTTGTCATCCTTTTCCCTTCAACAAATGGGATTGTTTCCTTACCTCAAGTTTCCCTTTATCAAGCAAGTTTTATTATTCCTTAATAAATAAAATACAAAAATATCAAAGGAATAATCCTTACCATCATATTTACATAAGTCCAAATGTAATGAATCATAGAATAAAACACATCATAAGGAAACTTTGGATTCATCATAATCAATTCTTTAAAATTACCATCTTTCTTTCAAAAATATTTTCAACATTAAATCAATTTCAACTAAATTTCATTTGCACTAGCCAAATAATCCTTTAATTATTTTAAAGGAGGGAGGATACAAAGAGATCAACTATTTCTCAATCTACATAACCTAACTTTTGTTAGTTTTATCAAACAAAGTTTTCAACTTCTTCCAAATAAGATTTAGAAAAAATATCATACTTGTGTGAAAGTGAATATATATATATATATATATAGTGTCACATCCTAACTAAAGGACATGACCTATCAACCATGGCGATGAGTCAATGCATATATAATTATATCATACCATGGCATTATAATCATTGGACATTCATTTTATTTATTTATTACTATCCTATATAGATTTATGTCAAGCTTGACCTTCTTATGTTGTTATTTGTTGGTAAATGAACTTCTGTTCATTTCAATCTCCCTAGAGATATAGGTTGTTGTGACTCCTACATCCCCATTCTTCTTTTTATCAATGACAAATTTATGTTGGCCACCCTTTAGATCTAAAACCACAACTTTTGTAAACTTATAGAGTGCTTTACTATTCAAAAGATTTTTTATATATTATGTCGATATCCCACAATTGTGGCCATTCAAAACCACATGAGGATCTTGCTTGGGAGACATGATATTGATCTATAGATCTAATCTCAGATCTAGTTTGCAAGTTGAAACCCTAAGTAATCTACTAGATAAATCTGACTTGTTAGGAGCATGTGCAATTGAAAGCCTCCAAAAACCTTGTAGACAATATGTTAGATCTCAAATCAATAGCTCTAATACCATGTTGGAGAAATAGGGAATTAGGTAAATCAAAGAGCTAGGTATTCCAAGTAGATGCGGTGTCTAAAGAAACATTTACAACACTTAAGCACAAGTGAGCATAGATCAATATCATAGAAGTGTGAGAAATGAAAATATTGTCATATGCAACGCATATCACACATTCATTTTTATAGACTAACTTGTAAGGTCATCATATAAATCACTAGGATGTAACCAACTCCCTTGAAGTAAAGAAGGGAAGAAGATGAGACCCACTCCCTTGTTGCCGTCTAACTTCCTAACCAATCAAATTCCCAATTAACCACTCAGTCAACTATACTAGTTGATTACTTATTTCTAGAATATAAAAGGTGTGATGAACCTAATTAACCTATTCTTCCAACATAAAAATGCAAGAAAATATTTCTAAATAATGTAAATATGAACTGATTACGATTACATTGTTTATCTTTCTTATAATTCTAAGAGTTTAAAAGTAAAAAGCTATACTTGTTGTGTGTGGAGCTCAAAAATAAATGTACATCTTTTTGTCTCTTCTTTTCGCTCATCCCATGTACAAAAACACCATTAATAAAAAATATTTATGTAAACTTGAATAATTAGTATGTGGGGGAGAGGAAGATGTTAGGTGATGAAGATAATTATCATCGTTATGTTAACATTTTGAATTGGTTTGATTGTTTTTTATTAATAATTAATTATTAATGTTGAGTTTTATTATAAATTATTTAGCAAATTAAATGGATTGACATAACTATGTATAATTTGAAAATAAAAAGATAATAAGTATTATATACTATATAGCAATGTATATGATGTAACTTATCAAACTATGTAATTTGAAAATAAAAAGATAACAAATATTATATATTATATAGTAATGTAAGTGATGTATCTAATCTTATAAGTGTTTTATTATATCAAATTCTTAATGATAAATTTTATTAAAATATATTTAGTAAATTAAATATTTTGATTAATATAGTGATGTGATTTGAAGGTATTATATATTATATAGCAATGTAAAGGATGTAATTATCAAATTATTAATTTTATAAATGTTTTATTAATATTAATTAGATGTAACTATTATAATTATTATTATCATCATCATTTTGTCAAATTATTAATGTTAAAATTTATTAAAATATATTAAATAAATTTAATATTTTAATCGATATAGCTATATAATTTGAAGAGTAATTAAAAGTAATCTATATTAATATAAGATATTCAAAGGATATTTCACCAATAATAAAAATTATACTCAATTACATCAAATCAATATATTGTTTAAATTAGTTTTGAAGGTTAGCTCAATTGATTGAAGTTTTCCAATCCAAAAAGCCAAGTAATTGAGATAGGAGATTTAAACCTCACCAAAAAAAAAATATCTAAATTGATTGAAAGTAATAATAAAAACTACACCAAATTGTCTAAATTAATAATTTGAAAATAATAAAAATTACATTCAATTATCTAAATTAATTATAATAATATATTGTTTAAATTGATGGGATACAAAAATAAAAACTACACCTAGTTACCTAAATTAATTGGAGAAAATAATAAAAACTACATCTAATTATCTAAATTGATTGGAGAAAATAATAAAAACTACATCCAAATGTCTAAATCCAAATGTCTGAATTAATTATTGACTTAATCAATAAATATTTAAATCAAATATAAAAATTACAAATAAACATATTTTTAAAAATATAAAAGATACACATAAAAATATTTTTTAAAAATCAAATATCAAAGAAAACAAAAGAATATATGTGCTACACTGCCCAATTAAGTATCGAAGAAATCAGAAGAAGAACTCTTAATTTCCAAATGAAGTATCAAAGAAAACATAAGACATTAAATGGTTGCTGAACGTGGTACAAATCTTTTGTTTTGTGTTACAAGATAATATATTTTTCAACCCTAACAGCTAACACCTCGTTCTAGAAGAAAAACTCCTGTTCAACTTGCCAACGAACAAAACTCCTCCTTACACAACTCCGATATTCACGACAAATTGCAGACGAAAAAGGAATGGACAACTGACTTAACCATTACGATTGGATTCAAGCAGCCACCATCGAAGAGAAATGCACGCCTCACTCAATTTAAAATCTCAAAGAAAGACCACCGCAAGCTGATTGGATTGGAGGCTCATGGCAGCCAGCCATGCATGCATTATAATTATTCAGAAAATAATAGTAAGAGGCAGCAATGCCGCTCTATTTAAGTCAAACTGCAAGAGCAAGCAAGCCATTTAAATCCATTCAACGAAACGGGGGGCCATGACTCGCCTTTGTTGCTCGCACGAAGGGGGCAACAATTCGAAGAGGCGTTGAAATAAAAGTTCAGTGCTCTCTATAAAATCCCGGGCGCGTATTTTGTTGATTTTAGAAGAAATGGATATGAAAATCCGGTGCTCTATATGAAATCCCCGGGGCAGATTTTGTTTATTTAGAAGCAGTGGATATGAAAATCCAGTTCTCTGAATAAAATCCCAGGTGAAGATTATCTTGAATTTAAAAGAAATGGATATGGCTTTGAGACGAATGGGCAAGGCGCATGTCGATGACGATGATGAGAACTCGATGAAGGTGGCTCTGATAGCGGGAGTCACAGGCCTGGTGGGGACTGCTCTTGCAGAGATTCTGGTGAAGGCCGGATGGAAAGTATATGGAATTGCCCGGGCTCCTCCGCAGCAGCAATGGTTTGAAGAAAAAATCGCCCCCAAAATCCAATTCATAGCCTGTGATTTAACAAACAGAGATCAGACGCTTGCCAAGGTCTCCCTTCTTTCGGAGGTAACCCATGTCTTCTGGGTTACCTGGGCCGCCCATTTCACAGACGATTCAATCGAGCATTATGAAGAAAATCGCGACATGTTTTGCAATGCAGTGGATGCTCTGTTACCCGTTGCCGGAGGCCTGAAGCATATTTGTGTGCAGACGGGAACAAAGCATTATTATGCCCTCGGCTCCCCGCCAGCCGGCCTGCTGCGAGAAGATACTCGTCGCCTGCCAAATGTTTATAATTTCTATTATGCCCTGGAGGATGTGCTCTTAGAAAGTGCCAAGAAGACAGAAGGCCGGCTCACCTGGTCTGTGCACCGCCCGGGTCTCATTTTCGGCCAATCCGCCCGTTCCTTCTTCAATGCGATCGGCGGCCTAGCCGTTTATGCCACGCTCTGCAAATTTCTTGCCTTACCTTTCGTGTTCCCGGGGAGCCGGGCCTGCTGGGAAGAGGCCTACATGGATGCCTCCGATGCCGAGCTTATTGCCGAGCAGGAAATCTGGGCAGCCACTCATGAGCGTGGTCGGAATGAAGCTTTCAATACCGTTAATGGAGACGCCTTCACCTGGAAGCAGCTCTGGCCTGTTTTGGCTGCCAAGTTTGGTCTGGAATTGCCCCCGGTTCCTGACATGGTCGACGAATCTGTGAGCCTCGCGGAGATTATGTCTGATAAGGGGCCTGTATGGGATGAGATTGTTCGCGTTCATTTTCTGTGCCCGACCAGAATGAAGGATCTGGCAGATTGGTGGTTTCTTGACGCCGTTTTGAAGTTTCCGTTCAAGAGTTTGGCGAGCACTGAGAAGTGCAGGGAGCATGGATTTTGCAGTACGAGGGATACTGAAACGTCTCTTGGTTACTGGATTGACAAAATGAAGGATCGGAGGCTCGTTCCATGACGAGACTTGCAGGCCATCATGGATATTCAATCTAGTATATAGATAGTGCACCACCCATTGTACAGAATTCAGTTCTACGTCGAATAATTCCACGATATCTCCGCAAATAAGTTCAGGTCAGGATTGTTGCCAGCAACAATTGTTTGTTGAACTCCATTAGATATTACTGTTCACTCTAGATATTACTGTTCACTCTGCAAGTAAGTGCACAAAGGAAATCTGTCCAGTGATGGTCATCGGGTTTTGCGTTTCTGTCGGCTCAGTATTATTAGTTTTTGTGGTTTTAATTATTTATTATTATTCATTGTTGGAAGATCATGGTTATTAGCATTCGTTCGGGAACATGATTAAGAACATATATTCATGTTAATCAGAGAGCATAATCCTTTAACAGCAGCATCGTTGAAGTATTACACAAGAACCTAGAGTCACTTTCCTGCCGTTTGTCATGTTCGTAGGTCATTGAGGATAACAAATAAAAGCTACCATTTTTAAGTAAAGGTTATTATTTTATAATAATTAATGTAAAGCTTTTCAATTAGTGATCAATTAGCATTCACCAATTTTTTAACAAAGAAATTATAATCACGACAGCCATATGGTCAGTGGATCATATCATCATACGGATCTGCGAACCTCCGTTCATATGATGGGTCCCACATTTTTGTATATGTGCTTTTTACAATAATTCTTTGTCTTTGTCGTGTCTCCACTCGAATTTTTATTTTTACCAGCAACTAAAACTTATTGTACACAAATGCATGAAGTAGATGTGTATCATCGCAAACTTTATTGGTATTCATTTTTTTGACCTTTGAGTATGGGATACAAATTCTGGCGTGCTAGTGTTGTATAATTGTAGGGTTCACTCTGCTTCTGCTTAGTCCAAAATCATTCCACCAACAATATGTCTATTTAGGGATGCCGCCCAACATATGAGTCTATTGCAACCCAAACTTTATCCTTGTAGTTGTGAAGTACTCCTGGTTTCGATTATCTTTCTTTGGGAATTGTCGCCGCAATTTCTTGTACTTCTCATAGTTCACATCAGTAAGGGGGAAATTGAAAGTGGGATTATTCCCGAGTGAGGAAGCTAAAGTTCTCATGTGATTGATACAGTAATATTGTTGTTGGACCTATCCTCCCACCGACTCAGTACTGATAAGTCCGAAATCCTGAAAATTAGTCTGCAACACATGGAAGGCATCAACGACCTGTCTAAGTTGTCAGCCATAAACCATGTTAAGAACTCAAAAGTGGATGTCGGATATCTTCTGTGTCCTGGTACTAGATTTATCAGCAGATTTGGATGTTGTAGATTTTCATCTAATAGCTCTGTAGATATTAGGTGCCAGGTGGGCTTCCATTATTATGTATATTCTTCCCAGCTCATCTCATCATCTACATACCTGCATGAATCCGCTCCAGCATACCTTTATGTTATCATCAACATGTAGGTTGGGGTTGTGATTCCATAATTGGTCTGTAGGTGCTCTCTTATAAGGAAATATGCAATACAATTCTGAGTTCCTTTGATGTGTTTGATCTCAAATTCATACTGGGAAAACATGGCTTTCCATCTGGAAAACTTAGCTTTTGCAGTAGAGTTCCTGATGGATTCTCCAGAACAAATTTCATGGCTTGGTTGTCTGTTCGGATCAGGAACTTCTTATTCATTAAATGAATTTCAAATTGTTGTATAGCATTCAGACAAGTTTTGATTTCCTTATCAATGGTATGGTACTTTCTTTGTGCATCATTCCATTCCATAGTCCTGAGGCATACCAGACTATTTCTTCATCAATGTCATCACAATTCCTTCAACACTACTTTAGTACAACTCCCCATCCTTCTTATGATGCATCTATTTCTAATATTTTTATTAGGTTTTCATCTATGACATGCAGTACAGGTAGAGTTTTTACCTTGGCCTTTATTCTTCGAACTGTTTCTGTGTGCTTCTACGACCAAGGAGATGGGCTTGTTCCTAGCCTTTTAATTAGCAACTTTATGTCTTGTGCACAATTCTCATTGTAGGCTGCTACATAATTTAGACATCCTAAAAACCTTTGTAACTGCTTCCTTTCCAGAATGACATCTGGAAATTTGTCTGCAAAATCAACAACATGTCGTTGAACTTCTATCTTTCCATTTTTTATCTTATGTCCTAGAAACTCAATCTCGGTGTGGAATAACTTCATTTTCTTCTCTGAAAACACAAATCCATTCTTGTAGAGAACATGAAGCAAAATTTTGAGGTGCTTGATATGTTCTTCAATGGATTTAGAAAATTCCAATATGTCATCAATATAAACCATGAGCCAATCCATGCAGGGTTCTAGAACAGATTCCATAATTCTTTGAAATTCAGAAGGGGCATTCTTCAATTTGAAGGGCATTACCTTCCATTCATACTGCCCATGTGGCACATTAAATGTTGTTTTGAACTAATCTTCTGGCTTAATCCCAATCTGCCAGAATCCTCATTTTAAATAAATCTTGGAAAATATTTTAACTCCTGCAATTATTTTAATTAAATTTGATTTGTTTGGGATGGGATACCTTACCCATTCCAGAGTGTCATTTAGAGGCTTGTAATTGATTACCATCCTTGGTACTCCTTGTATCTATTATGAATATGTGTTCACATAGAAGGCTGAGCAGGACCATGGACTCCTTGCGTTCTGGATGAGTCCTTTGCTTAGCAAGTCTTTAATTTCTTTCCTACAAAGGCTCATGTATTCTTTATTCATGGGAATTTCCCTGCTTTTACTTGGGTTGCCTCGGTATCCTTCTTTGTATTTAAGGCCTACCCAGAATTGATTTATATGCTAAAATGCATTTGGGGTGCTATGGCATACCTTGCTTGCATATTCTGTCCCAATCTCCTTGATATTTTTATGTTTCTTAGGAGTCTTCAATTATGTGCAGGTGCTTTATCTTTTTTATGGGCCTAATTTGTTCTCCATTTTCTTTTATTTGGTTTTTCAAATGATTTGTAGGATCATACTCCAAATTCCATATGGAGTGTGTAATTTCCTTTGTCGAAACCAATGGGAGGAAAATATCCTTCTTCCTTATAGTGAAATGATAGCCAACGTTCCCTTTGTCATCATACTTTACTCCATGGGGAATAGTGGTGGACAACAAGATTGTTCCTATTACACATTTGTGTGCAAAATCATCTTCAACCAGTAGAAAAATTTAATTTACACAGAAGTTGCTCAGGCATACCTTTCCATGGATGGTTTTGTATTCCACCGCTTTCTTTCCTCTGGAACCTCTGACTGGGGCCTGGCACGGCTCCTAGTAATTTGGATCGACATATTTTATTTTTATAAAACACATGTTTGCTCCTAAATGGATCAAAGCTAGGACTGTTATTTCATCTTCATGCACCTTGATCTTTATTTTTACTACCATCTTTTGATGGACAGACATCAGAAGGTGCATTTCATCATGTTGAGGTGGCGGTTCCCTTTGGGAAGATCTAGTTTCTTTTCTTAGTCTTTTGACTGCATTTCGGAGTTATTTAAAATCTTGTACCAGCTTCAGATGTTCCTTGTGTAGTGTTTCCAAGTCTATTCTTTGTGGCTCTTGGTGCATTTTCTTGAGTAGTGGGTACACATTTTTCTCCATGGTAGGGAGATTTGTTTCTTTCCATTTCCACTTATTTTCTTCTTTCATTTGGGCTATCGCCCGTTTTATTAAGACCTTTGGATCTTCTTCTATGTCAGCCTGAAGCAGTTTACTTATTCCAATTTTGTTTCTGAAGATGATCCATCTTTGTGATGTTGCTTGGTCCATGCAGAGTATAAACTTTGTTCGTAAGAGTGGGGAGAGCTTCCTGATTCCTATGCTTCTTGGTATTCTTGGCATTATTGGCAAGTTCCTCCACACTTGCATGGCCTATCATACATTTCCTGGATATGCATAAGTTCAACATCTTCTGCAGAGCTAGATTCATTTTCAGGAATATTTGAATTTGTTACTTTTGCATACATCAGGCCTTGATGTCTTGGCTTCCCTCTTCTGGGATGGCCTCTGAAGTTATCATTTATTGGATCCCATTTAGGGAACATATTTTCCCTATTTTTCCATGTTCTTTCTCCCCTTTGCTTCCTGTGATAATCTTGGGATTTTTTGTGACATTCTAGAGTGGTATGACCTTCTTTTCCACAATAGAAGCATCTGATTTTCCTTTTTTCTGGTTCTTCCTTCTATTCTGGTTCTTTCTTCTCATGATATCGATCCTTTTGTTTGTAGTAGGCTTCTTTTGTTTGCCACATATTGTTTTGTCTTCTTTTGGAATTCTTGTGAAATGGATTTCGTTGTGTTGTCCACTTTGAATGGTGTTTTCTCTTCTTATGTGAAGTTTTTTGCAGTTCTATTCCAAAAATTCGGAAAACTTCCCCACCCCCAAGAAAATAAGATTTGTGGGTAAGATCCATTTCAATTTGTTTAGCTTCACAATACTGAAGAAATATTTTTTCGGCAACAGCACGGAACTGACCCCATGTATGTCGGGTGAGGTCCTCTAGAAATTTATCTTTGAGTTGTTCTAGGAATCCTGAGGGCAGGCCTACAAAATACTTTTCTTTAAAGACCTTTTCTTCAGTTTTATCAAACTCAATTTAATAGATGCAGCAGATCCATTGCTTGTGGTACCAATGGAATTGGGTAACCAATTTTATGCGGAGCTGCAACAAAAATTTGTTTATGTTTTACAGCAGTAGTGGCGCCATAGCCACAGAATTATGCAATGATTTCTGCTAAGAGAGCTCTAAGGATGTTGGGATCATCGTTGAGTGTGTTGTTCTGGATTTCTACGTTTTTAGGGGTTAGAAGGTGAGTGCTCCACCAAAGACCCAAAATGCCATTAAAACCAAAAACAATGATATTTATGGTTTCAACATGGTCATATTTTACAGTTGACATGTAGGCTTTGAAACAAACCATCATCTTATTAACCATGTCAAGAATTTCAGCTTCATTTTTGTCATCTAAATTCCAGGAATATAAATTCTTTGGGTTTTACGACTCTTGATATCTGAATTCTTCTTTGTATAGGTCAGGAGGAACAGATTTTCTAGGTTTATTATAGTCCCATCTGATTCAACAGCCATGAGGGCTACTTCTTTTCCTTCAGGACTGAGATTTGACGGTTGAATGCTCAAGGATCTTGCAGAGGGTAGTTATCCATAACTACCAAGTTTTTATGGATCTATCTTGGGCTTGCCATCATCCTTTTGTATTTTCCCAGTTTTCTTGTATTTTCATTTAGTTATTTTAAAAAAATTATTATTTTGTTTTTAAAATAATAAAAGTTTTAAAATTTTTAAATAATAAGATTTTGAAAAAAAATATTATTTTATTTCATGTAAATGATAAAATATACCTAATTTTTTGTATACAATAAAAGTAATCTAAAGCTATTATTAATTTGGGATTAATCTATCTAATTAAAAACTCTATCATATTTTGGTTTGTTAAAATGCAAAGGTTGTGACCAACATATGCAATGCAAAATATTTCATTATAGTTTGTTAAATTCCCTAAGTTGTTACCAACCCATGCAATGCAAAGTATTTCATTTCACCATGTACTAGGTTTTTTCTTGTTTTAATAAGTGATTTCTCTCTAATATAAGTTAAATTATAATTAAATACCCCAGATGGGGATGATCCTATGGATCTCACAACGCGTGAGGAGTGAACCATGGAAGCCACCACCCACCACCACATGGCTACCCCTCGAATTACCCTCCATGCAATTTAATTTGATCCCTTTTACGATGCTTGCATCCTTAATGAGGCTGCTCATTCAGGCCCTCAGTAGAGTTGTGCGTGGTACCATGGAAATCATTCCTTCTCATTGCGAATTTATGGCCTTCTGGGATGTTGGTTCAAGGCCATTTGATAGGGCTTATTTTCGAGTTTTGGAGTTGTGCGGTGGGAATCCAGGTAGTTCTTTCCCTTTGCGTTTGGATGGTCTCCTGCTCAGTGCATGGTACATGCTTCTTATCTTGGGCACCTGCCTCTTCTCTGTTTTTTTTGCACTCTCGATAAGTCTTGCTCCTCTGTGGTTTCAGTCTACAGATTGTAGAGGTTCTTGGATTCTTTTTTAGAAAGGAATCATGTCCAGGTAACTACGAGCCACCCTTCAACGAGGCAGCAAAGGCCGCAGAAAATATCGCAATCGAGGATGCAGAGGATCCATTGACTATTGTTACAACAACTCCATTCCTGGTCATTTCATAACCATGCTAGACAATTAGGAAGAGGAATTAGTGATAGATACAGTAGATGGTTAGTCAGAGGGAATGAATCAGATGCAGACATTACTGGTTGGTGAAGAATTTGATTCCATAAGTCCTTATGCAATCACATGATATCTCATAGGGGAACATTCTCTCTCCTTCTCCTTCCCTTGATCCAGCTCTTCATTCTGCCTCCTCTCTGGATACATCCTAGGTCTCCAAGCCAATGGAGCACCATGGTAATCAGCAAGGCAAGGAACCTTCGCTTCTTGGTGACAAAAGCAATATTGCATGTACAAGTGGTCACAAACAAAAGCACGTGGAGTGCAAGAGCCCGATGATTGCCTCCTCCTACAGGAAAACAAAAGAACTACCTGCAAAGGTTTCTCCTAACAGCACATCCAAATCAGAGAACTAACGGTGCCCCATTATGGAGGAAAATCTTGAAGACGCAAATGTAGTCTGCAACCCCAAGTAACTCGGTGCTCTTCTTTTTTTTTCTTTATGTTAGTGTTAGCTGTATAGAAATATGCAGCAACCATATCCGGTTTCGTTAATAGTTGAATCCGACTCTCATGTTAAATGATAAATATGAATAATATATTTGATGATATGATAAAAGATGACTACAATGGTTGATAACTTACCTATTAAATAAGGCTTGGGCATCATGAATGAAAGGTCATGCCCTTTCATTCTTAAGTACAATTAATTATGTTTATTTATTAATTATTTACTATTTATGTTCGTAACATTGCCACTCTCTTAGAAAGGCTTTGTCCTCAAATCCTTATAAGGTTTTCACGTTGTTCTTTGCGATGTCGTGGCTGACGAAACATGTCAATGAGAACTGCTAAGTGTAGAGCATAACTTTCGATATGTGGATGGATCAATCCATCCCAAATTGATTTGTTGTGGACTGTTGGGAGTCCATACTGATCTGTCGCCAGGAACTTTGATCATATTAGTATCATTATCTTTCAACATTTCCCACTTTTCAGAATATCGGTTTTTATGGTTGGGGTGTCGATAGGGAATTTTCACAATGTCATTTTCTTTTACGAATGTCGTCTTTTGAGCATTGATCTGAGTTGGAAGTTGTATTTTCATCCCTTGAGGTTTTAAGGTTTCATTCTGTATTTTTTCCAACTTGTTCTCTAACTGCATGTTATCATTTTGAAACTTCTTAACCAGCTCTACTTGTGATTTCCTGGCATCTTCTGACTTATTAAGTTGCTCTTTAAGATCCTCATTATGACTTTTGATGCAGCTATTTTCTTCCTGCTTCTCTAAAAGTCTCCCTTCAATGTCGTCTGTAGATTATTCTATCTTCCGGCTATTTTTCAACTTCTTAATTTTTGTGACTAGTATCATGTTATGATTTCTTAGTCTTAAAATTTATTCAACATTGTTGGATAATGCTTTATTATTCTTTGCGATCTCTAATTTGTGTGTCTTTTTAGAATCATCACTTTGTATTTGAAGAACTTTTATCTGCTCCCGATACTGGTCGATCACTGATTCTTGATTCTCTAATTTCTTTCATATCTGCGCCAGTTCTTCATCCTTGTCGTTAAGGATCTTGTTCAAGCGTATTATTTATGCTTTGTAATTATTTATTTCCTTCTTTATCTCTTGATTTCCTAACCTCTGATTGAATTCATTTTCAGTTTTTAATTCATCAATTTGCGCATACAATTTTTCTGTACACTTTTCCTGGTCAGAGATTTGTATTTCATTGCACCTTGCTTGTAATTCAATTCTTATTTCTTAACGGTTATTTATGTCCCGCAATTCTTCATTGTCTTTTCGATAATGTTTTAACTTTGTTTCTAATTTTTCTATTTGTAGCCGCAAATCGTCTTCCATGGTTTCTGACTTCTTCGACATTAGATGCTCGATCTGGACTATAGATGGTCTCTGTTTTTTTTTTTTGAGTTTGTCTTCCTTTGACTACTTTGGTGCTAATTGGTCTTCAATTTCTTCGATGACAATTGGTCTCCCTTTGATTTTGACTTTCCCGATAATAATCTGTCTTCTTCGATTTTTCTTCTTTCTTTCGATAACAAGTGGACACCAAAAATGTGTGATAACCCTTAATGTGGTTATTTCGTAAAAATATTCTTTTGTTATGGTTAAACCATTTTTTTTCCAAAAAGAATTATTATTTTAAAGTTAATAATTATAATATTATTAATAAATATAATATAATAATAATTATTAATGATAATAATAATTATTAATTATTATAATAATTGTTTTTGGAGTTAAAGGATAATAAAAATGGTGTGGATTGAGTGGTTGGGAGGAATGATTGTTACCTTTCCCACCTAGGTTCAAATCTCACTTTTGGTTTGTTGTTAGGGAATAAAACCAAAACCACGTGCACCTTAAAACCATGTGCGGTTTCACCTTTTTTTTAACTTTTCTTTTTTCTTTTCTTTTTCCTAGGACAAGGTCCTATTTTTTTGCAAAACTTTACTTTTACTTCTTCTTTTTTCCTTTTTACTTTTTTTTCACTTTTTTTTTTAATTTACTTTTACTTCTTCTTTTTTTTCACTATCTTTCTTTTCTTCTTTTTATTTTCTTTTACTTTTGCCCTCTTTTTTTCTTTCTCTTTTTTTCTTTTTTACTTCTTTGGGCCAAGGGCCTGGTTTTTTGGACAAGGTCCTAGATTGGTGGCTACAAATACCAA
Organism: Larix kaempferi; assembly: GCA_027924585.1. Classification (NCBI taxonomy): domain Eukaryota; kingdom Viridiplantae; phylum Streptophyta; class Pinopsida; order Pinales; family Pinaceae; genus Larix; species Larix kaempferi. The sequence goes on from BSBM01000100.1 coordinate 1,820,712, forward strand.
ATGCAAATGCAGCAACCGTATCCGGTTGGCTCGTTAATAGTCGAATCCGACTCTCATGTTAAATGATAAATATGAATAATATATTTGATGATATGATAAAAGACGACTACAATGGTTGATAACTTGACTATTAAATAAGTCTTGGGCATCCTGAATGAAAGGTCATGCCCTTTCATTCTTAAATACAATTAATTATGTTTATTTATTAATTATTTACTATTTATGTTCGTAACAAAATAGTCAATGGGAACTCTGTCTATGAAACTATATTAGCGCTTCTGCTTATGGTTTAAATGTACACACTAGCTACCGTTTGAGGCCCTCATTTTTTGTCATGCTTTCAAATTTTAGCAAGTTTTTGTTCTCCCATGCATGGGCAGCCCTCTCTTGCAAGTCTGTTCTGACATCCCATGCATGGGCAGATTGTTGAAGGTCTCTAGTTTGATGCTTTGGTTCTGTGAGAAGCTACAGTGGGCTCTCAGACCTCATGACTCTCTTATGCATGTACTATTTTTTGTTTTTTAATATAATTTCTCTATGGAGCTTACAAAAAAAGGTTAAATTATCATTAAATATTTTTTTTTGCATTAAATTTGTAATATACAAAAAAAAACCATAAATATGTTGAACAAATTTTGCACTAGGGTTGTTTCTCATTTTAATAAGTGATTTCTCTATAATATGAGTTAAATTATCATTAAATAATTTGTTTTGCATTAACTTTGTAATATACAAAAAAAAAAAACCATAAATATGTTAGAACAAATTTTTCATATTAAATAGAAACTAAACCATGTTGATTATAAATTTTATGGTATATAAAAATATTTGAAATATTACTCATAAGTTTTTATTGAATAAATGTAAAATACACACCACATATGGAAAACATTTGAGTTTAAAGAAATACATTATGGAATTTAATATGTTGAAAGGCACCATGGTATAATAATTGAGTTTAATTGATTTCAAAAAATACATCATGGAATTTTATGTTTCATAAAATCATGGAATTTTATGTTTCACAAAATCATTAGAAGACATTATTTTATATATTTTTAACTATAAAATATTTGAATGTAAAAGACTATTTACTTATTGAATTAGAGTTTGCAAGGCTACATCTTCCTTATTGCAATGAGTGAGCCACGATGGAGCCTGCCATATGTTTGGGAACTCGAACATAATTAAATTCAATATAGATTACCAGTATAATTTGATGTTATCATGATTGCTTTGAATGTTAAATATGTATGGGCAATATCCAAGAAGTGCCATCAACAACATAAGAGAGAGTGCGACTCAGGGTTAATTAAAACCTTGTGTTTTTATTAGCTTAAATATGTTTTTTTCCCTAAAATAATTTAGTGCATTTTAATGGAATCTAAAAATTGCAATTTCATTTTATCAAAGCTACAATCTTAATAATTAAAATGTGTGGTTAAGATGTTTATGTGATTTTATTATTATAGCAATGCAATATCAGCAACAAAGTATTCATAATACAGTTTTTTTAGCCAAGTCATTCAAACAAGATGGAGCATTCTAATTACACTAAGACAAATCCATCTTTCAAGGTGCCTAATTTTAACTTTAATTTCTTATGTGACATATAAGTGTACAATTTAGCCACTCCTAAGCTATAGGAGGGGAAATTGTATATCTAGAGTAGTATAGCATTGCTACCCAATGGCCCTCCTTTCTCTATAGATAATTGATACATGGTCTATTTTTTAATACGACTTACAAGTGTGGATATTTAATGACTAAGCAAGGGGTAATTAGCAATCATGCTCTTAGTTCTATATCTTTCTCATGCTTGATAATTATTCTGACTTTGCATAAGATACAGGTACTAAGCAACTATGTTTCCTATTTCACTTATTTTATTTAAAACTTGAATATAAATAATTTATTTAAAAATTAATATATATATATATATATATATATATATATTAGTTTCATAAAAAAAAATCTAAATTATCATGTTTTTAAATAAAGTATTTATGATTATTGGTAAATATACAAAATAATAACATCAACAAATCAAAAATACATTTTCAATCTAAATATAAATAAAATGTTTAAATATATAATATATATATATATAATAAAAATTATTATTAAGATTTTATTATAAATTCTCTATTGTATAGAACTAAGTAAAAATTCTAAATAAAATTGAATGAAATTATATTATATTTTTTATCAAAATCAAAATATTATATATATATATATATATATATATATATTAATATATATTAATGAATATCTAACTAAAATATCTTAAAACTCTAAATCAAATAATTTGCTTAATCATTATTTCAAAAAAATCCAAATAAAAATAAAAATAATTCAATTAATTGTAAAAATAATACAAAATAAAAAGAATTCATATTAGTGGATATGTAGTTCTAATCTCTTGAATTGTGAGCACCAGTTTAAAGATGGGGGAGATAATATTGGTGTGTATTTTCAAGATTCACCCAATGTTATTTATTTTAAAAAATAAATAGCAATTTCTATTATATATAAAATGAAAATCATGTTTTCTAAAATGTTTAAATATAAATATAAATAAGTACACTTCATATGCACTTATAAAATATAGGTACACATTGTTTTATGAAGTCTAATTTTAAGATGTAAAATAATATTTATAATAAATAATAATAATATATATTAATTAAATAAAATATTTTTTTTATTTATGAAAGAGAGAAATTTGATATATATACATAATATAAATATAATTATATAAAAAAAATTCACTTTTACATACACAATTTAAACATAAATATTTTAACAACATTCAAAATTTTATATATATATATACCTTTTCCGTGTTTGATAAATCAAACACTTTTAAACTATTACTAAAAAGAAAAATATAAAAACAATACTATATAAACAATCATATGCAAATTTATTTAAAGTATTTTTTCCACACAATTTTTTATAATTTTGCATTAGTTATTTTGAGTGTGTTCCCTCAAAAGTGCTAAAAGAGAAATATGGGAACAATACTATGTGAACAACAAACAACAATCATTTGAAATAAATATACGAATGGAATTGAAATTAATCATATGGAAATGTGTCTAAAGTATTATTTTTATTTTTTTTCCTTACAAAATGTTATAATTTTGTATTTGAAATAAAGATAAAAATTGAATTGAAATTAATCATATGGAAATGTATTTAAAATATTTTTTTATTTTTTTCCCATACTAAGTATTATAATTTTGTATTATAAAGTTATTACAACTCACAACATAATAATACAAAAAAGAGGAGCTATTCCATAATCTAAATTTCAAAGTTTGTCCAAAAAAAAACTTGACACTTTGCATAGGATTTACATCATTTACTTGTATATAGCTTATAGAAGACACCTAAAACTAGACATATTTTGCAATACATAAAGCTTTCTCTTACTTTACATGAGAGGGTTGTTCAGTTCTCTAGTAATCCCAAACATATCCACATTTATAGGCATTTGATGAACATAATCTTATTTTTTGTTTTCCATAGACATTGTACTCACAAATATTCTAATATTAAAAGCATTAAATTGAGTAGTCATAGACAAATTTAAGACCATCTTAAGTAATATTATGCACTCTTCTTCCAAAGATTCAATTTTCCTCTTAAATTGTAATAGAGTCTCCCTTGTAACTACAGAATCTTCCTAAGCACAAAGTCATCTAGTAGATGAAAAGATAGAGCCTATTCAATTCTCTAGTCCTTGTGCTTCAAAAGAAATTTATGAATGTCTATAATTTTACAACACCAAGGATGGCTATAGTTTTCCATGTTGTATATAATCTAGAGGAACCATTAATGTTGAAGCCAACTAAACCCAAAAATAGAATATAGCCTTAATAAAGTCAGAAACAACATACATCTCCTACACCTACCACTTTAATATCTCCTATATAAACTAGTAAATGGCTATAGCCCCAAATCTGAACAATTAAGCTCCTGTCCAATTTTGAGTTTAGAATCAAAATCACCTACCTCCATTGCAAAGAAAACCCAACTCCATGCTTTTAGTAACCTCTTCAAATCATGACTTGAATACAACTAAGAGACTTTCCCAGTACCAACTCATTACAAACCCAAAACATTCAAATAAAAATTAAGACAAGATTTGAAAATATTAAGCCAACTAAAAATGGCCTCTCCCAATTCAAAATTTCCAAGCTTGAGACGAAACCTCCAATTGAATTCTCCATTATCCGAGGTGTATGTATTCAAGTTATTAACAATGTTCACTTATGTTGATGAACCCTCCACTAAGTTAAGAGTATGCAAAGGTAAAAAGAAATGATAATGATTTCTATTCATCCTTTTGAATATTGAATTATGCTTGCACCCCACCCCCACACGTTTAGATAATTAAAAAACACCACCCTACATGTTTAGATAATTAAAAAACAATGAATTCTCTTTTCACATTTTATTTTTATGCAAATCAATATTATCAACATAAATGCATTTCTATAATTGAATATTTCAATTAACATAAATACATTTGAAATTAGATTTATCACATAAAGATTGTGACAAGTAAACAAGAATGATGTGATAAGTATTGGATCTATTACTGGAATCTTCTGGTGGACTTATCGGGTATGATGAAAGGATTTAATCCTAAACAACAAATTAGTGTGAAGAGCATGATAATCGTTTATTAGATTCTAGGGTGGAGTTGTCAACACCATGGTCCATTACCATTATTTTATTCACCATGGTGTTAAGCCTTAAACTTGAAACGAAGAGATTCTCTCTCAAGGGGGGTTTCTGTTTTTAAATTAAGTCAACGCCCCAACCGACAAACCTTGTCAATTTTTTAAGCATTCAAATCAATGCCTCCTATATTTAATAAAAGCATGTCGTTGAGTAAAAAGATTGCAAAATAATGTAATAGTATCATAATAAATTAATGGTGGACATGTTTCCTTGTCAATATGAAACATGTAATTTTAAAGATCATTAAAATAACTCAAGTCAATAACTTGGGAATGTGATGGGTATTTAATAAGCATCCCATAGCATAGCATAGCATAGCATAGCAGTGTATTTTTTCTTTAATCGAAGTTTTTAATTTCAAATTAAAATCATAAATATTTATTTATATAGTTATTAACTATAAATGAAATATTTGTCCATTGGTTGTAGCTTGGGTGGTTGGGAGGAAAGATTGTTGCCCTCCCCACCCAGGTTCAATTCTTGTAAGTGACATGATGCTCTTGTTGAGCCCTATTGCAATGATTGTATTTCAAGCTTTCCTTGATTCTTCGGAATAGCAGGAAGGTGATTTTTCCGTTGGAAAAAAAACTATAAATGAAATATTTATTTATAAAATTATTAACCATCAATGATCACTAAAATTGATGTTTTAATAATAAAAACTTTGAATGTTTCAAGTTTCTTTTTGTAGAGATCATAATTTATATCATATGAATATGAATATTTTATTTATTAGCATTATTCAATAAAATAAATAAAATTATGAAGTTTCAATTAAGGTTATGATAATTTGATAGAATATTTATTTTATAAAGTAATTTATTATTTATACGCAACTCTAATTATTGTTGATATCAATATGTAAATCTATTTTAATTATAAATTTATTTAATACAAAGATATTTAAGACAAAGAGTAAAGTGTAAACATTTTTAATTTCATACATTATGATTTTTTATTAGACCTAGCCTCACTAACTCTAGTGATCATTAGAGTTAGATCCAATCCAATCAACTCTAGTGATAAGTTAATTTTAAATTGTAAAGAGCATAACTCCCATTATTGTTGACACCAACATAAATCTATTTTATTTTTTTATTAGATCGAGTCTCATTAAATATATTGATCATTAGAGTTAGAGCCAATCCAAACAAATATAGTGATAATCAGAGATAAGTTAATTTTAAATTGTAAGTAAGTTTAAATAATATTAAGTTTTTTTAATTGGAATTGGAATTAAAGAGAAATTTTAGTATTTTAGTAAAGTAATTTATTATTTATATATGAATGTGATTTTTTTTTATATCAATATAAATTTATAATAATTATAAAGCTATTAAGGATCAAGAGGAAGGTGTAAACATTTTTAAGTTTTGTATTCTAAAAAAAAGCTTTATACTTTAAGAGATTTGATTTTTCTTTACACATGATAAATCCTAAATTAAAATAGATTTAAACTAGTTTATTTTATTACAATGATCTAATTTTAAAGTTTTTTTTCTTTAAAACATAAAAATTTATCAACTAAACACAATAAAAAATTCAAAAACTATTAATAATAAAAACATTTTTTTTATATAAATTCAAGTATTATTAATAATAATTATATTTATACTTATTAAATTTAATTAAAATCTTTCTTTTATTTTAATTTAAACCTACATTATATTATTTTTATATACACATTTCACTCACCTATTCTCTAAAATGCCCCTCACAATGCAATGAGTGGACAATCATTTACAAGCACAAACAAGAGCATCTTATTAGTAGTATCTCAACCCTTATTAACTCTATTATAATTTCTTGATATGTTATATATTGTGATAATGAAGTATATCTTTATATATTATTATATTTATTGATATGTTATATATTGTAATAAAGAAGTATATATTTATATATTATTATGATATATTGTAATAATGAAGTATATCTTTATTTATTATTATGAAGATTAAATATTTTAAGTTTTTATTTTTGAGTTTGTTATTACAATAATTTTATTATATAATTTTTATCAAAATATATTTTTAAATTAATAATATTGTTATTTTTAATGTAAAAATAGGTTAAGGAAAAGGATTGGAAATGTAAAGGTGGATTTAGCTCCAAGAAATTCCCTTCTTTAACGGTTGATTCCAGGTAGCTTTTTGCATTTCACTCTACAACTTTTGACGGTGGTGTAGTGAGCGTAGTCTGGGCATACGCAGCATGGTTCGATCGCAGAGGAGGGGCACCCCCCTCCTCTCCTTCAGAGCACTTTGAGCAATGCAGATTCGACGGTGGAAAGGGTGCAGCAACAGGTTGAAGCAAGGAATGTGGACAAGCAGGTCAGGATAGGAGGAGAGGGTTTGGAGCCTCGGCCTGAGAAGCAGGGAGCAGAGAGGAAAGGCATAGTAGGGAGTTTAGGAAGTGCGAAGAAGGTTATAGGCAGAGGAGACACAAGAGGAGTCTGTATACCGAAATCCATTAGTAGTTCGGCCATTACCATCAACTCTACCAAAGTAAAGGAACAAATTCAATACATGACGGACCATGCACTTATTGTAAAGTTCATGGGGATATGGCCTACGGAAAAAGCACTAACATGGTGGATCAAAGCGACCTGGAAGCCTAAGGGCCACTTTGATCTCTTACTGGGATCAAAGGGCTTTTTTATAGTGGTATTCCTCGGTGTGGAAGATAATGATAGGATCTTTGAAGGAGGGCCCTACTTCTATTTTTCTGCAGGTCTCTTTCTCAGAATATGGAAAGACCATTTTAACCCTGATAAGGAAGATCTCTCTATTGCTCCGGTCTGGATCCGTCTTTATTCTCTTCCTACAGAGTACTGGGATATGGAAATTTTACAAGCTATTGGTGAAACCCTAGGCCAGTTCGTCAAGATATCGGATCAGACCAAACAGGGAAGGTATGTGTCTTATGCCCGTATTTGTGTTTATATGAATATAACAAAAGCCCTCCTGGAGGGGATTACTCTAAACTGGGATGATTCGGAATGGTTCCAAACCCTGGACTATGAACACATTCCCTTTTGATGTCGTCGGTGTCATATACATGGTCACTTGTCAAGGGACTGTCATCTTAATCTTCCTGCTGAAATCCCTGGAAGTAGTACTTTGGAACAGAAAGATAAGGATGGATTCATCAAAGTAGCCACCCGTAAAACGTCGGGGAGACGCCATATAGGCTTAGATCCAGGAAAAAAGATTGCTCAGACCAATAGCTTTGAGGCCTTGAAATCTAGTCCAGCGGAAAACTCTCTCCTAGAGCAGGAGAAAGAACACTCTATGTCAGAGGGAGGTCAGTTGGAAGTAGAAGTTGGGCATGACGCATCTATTGGAATGGGGGTAAATCAACTGAAGGAGATGGAGTGTATGGATGAAGATCTAGATGATATGGTCCTTGGAGATTTGGACTTGGATAGTATAGAAGAAGCCTGCAAAAACAGCAAGGTTCATTCCATCCCTAACAACCAACTTCAATTGTTGAAAGCAGCCATTTTGAAAACTAAACCAACTCCGAGTCTTGGAATTGGCCCGCTAAAACTTAAGGAAAACAAAAGAAAGATGAAGGAAGGAAAATCTAAAAGGGGAAGGCGATCAAACAGGGATAGGATCGGTGAAATTGGAGCTAGATTGGTAGACTTAGGACAATACCCTACCATACAGGAGGCTCTGCTCACCGCCATATATAGTGCATAATGAAAATTCTTACTTGGAATATTCGTGGGATCAATGGTCCCCATAAAATCAAAACCCTAAAAAATAAGATTATGAAGGAAAAACCCTCTGTGGTCTTTCTTCAAGAAACTAAATGTTCTGGGAATCAATTAGCAACAAAGGTAGAAATTCTTTGGAAAAATTGTAACTGTATGGCTCTGGATGCGACAGGCCACTCTGGTGGGTTGGCAGTGTTATGGGATCCAAGGAAAATATCCCTGTCTAACTTTCTATCTACTCAGTTTAGCTTAACTGCTGAATTCCATGTCATTGGATCACTGGTTAAAGGAGTTCTTACCAATGTGTATGGACCTTGCAGTTATCCTGAGAAACGAAATTTTCTTAGTAGTCTGGCTTACCTAAGAAGATTGTTTGATGGCTTCCACTGGATTGTGGGGGGAGACTTTAACATGATCCAGTCGCTAGCTGAAAAGAAGGGGGGGAGGCGCTATCTTACTCCTGAGAATACTTTGTTTGACGAATTCATTGAGGATAACATTCTTATTGATGTAGATCTTGGAATCACGACTTGTACCTGGAATAACCATCGGGGAGGAGAGCATCTGGTTGCAGCAAGACTGGATCGTTTCCTTTTATCAGAAAGTATCATGCTCCTAGGGGGTACACTAACCTCTCACCCAATTGCATCTACAAGCTCTGATCATTGGCCGGTGTCACTTCTTTGGAGCAAGATCAGTTTGAATATGTCCAAACCCTTCCGTTTTGAAAAGTTTTGGTTAACTCACACAGATTTTGCCTCTCGGGTTGAGGAATGGTGGACTACCCTAAGCCCTCCGACAGGGACCAAAATATTTTGCTTCCAACAAAAGCTGAAGATGCTCAAACAAAAAATTAAAAGGTGGAATAAAGAGGTCTTCGATAATATTCAGCAGGAAAAAGCTAATTTGGAGGCTCGAATGGAACAGATACAGGAAAGGATTATGCAGACTGGCGTAACCCGGGAGCTTGTTGAGGAGGAAACCAGAATTTTGGAGGATATCAAGCAAAGACAAAATCAGGAAGAGCTTCTCTAGAAACAGAAATCTCGTAACCAGTGGTTGAAAGATGGAGACCAAAATGCCCGGTTTTTCCACAGGGCTACTATCCAACAGAGGCATTATAACCATATTGTTAATCTCAAGACTGATGAAGGGGTTGTGCTGGAATCTCATGAGGAGATTGAAAAAGAATTGATTGATCATTTTACTAAGGTAACTATAGAACCTCAGGAGGATTGAACTGAAGCATGTAGGGTGATCAAAATGGTCATTCCCCATCTTATTTCCGATGACCAGAATGCCATTATGATCAGTCCTATTTCCTTTGTGGAAGTGGAGACAGCCATCTTTCATATGGAAGAAGGGAAATCCCCTGGACCTGATGGATTTACTGCAAATTTCTTTCATTCTTTCTGGGACTTGATTAAACTAGAAGTTTGGTAAGTAGTGGAAGAATCTCGATGGATGAGAGGGGTTCTCCCTGCTTTAAACTCTACCTTCCTTACACTTATCCCTAAATATCCTATGGTTGCGAATGCTAATTTGTTTAGACCAATTTCCTTGTGCAACATTATTTATAAGATTATTACTAAGGTCTTTGATAATCGGTTGAAACCCCTCCTCCCCTCCCTCATTTCCATAGAACAATGAGGGTTTATGGAAGGTTGGCAGATCATGGATGGCATTATTCTAGCACATGAAGTGATTCACTCACTTAAATTTACTAAAAAGGCGGGTATGATGTTCAAATTAGACCTATCCAAAGCCTATGATAAGCTAAACTGGAATTATATGAAAGAAATCATGAAAGCCTTTGGGTTCAGTGATATTTGGATAAGATGGATAGCTAATCTCACTTCCTCTGCCTTCTTCTCCATTTTGGTTAATGGTCATCCTTCTAGTGTGGTTAAACCTACAAGGGGAATTCGGCAAGGGGATCCTCTTTCTCCTTTCCTCTTTGTGTTAATGACAGAAGGATTGGGGAGACTCATTTCTCATTATGTGAACCAGGGGAGCATCAAAGGCTTGAAGTTCCCTCCTTATGAGAAGGCGATTACTCATCAACAATTTTTGGATGATACATTATTGATGGGACACTCCTTTGTGCAGGAAGCCCGTAAGATTAAACAGGCTCTAAACATTTTTTTGCAAGCCTCGGAGTTAACGATTAACATGGATAAGTCCCTTGTGTTTTTCTTTAATACTCCACTTATCTGTCAGAAAAACATCCTTCGTATCTTGGGCTTTAAGAAGAACTCCCTTCCAACCAAATATCTCGGGGCGCCCTTAGCTGAGGGGATCCTTAAAAGAGCATCCTGGGAAGATCTTTTGAGTAAAATGAAGGAAAGACTTTCGAATTGGACCCTTCATTCCCTAAATTTTCCCGGTAGAGTGGTTCTAGTCAAGTCTGTTTTGCAAGCTATGCCTTTGTGTATGTTCTTTGTTTTATCGGCTCCTAAGGCGGTGCTAAGGGAAATCAGAAACATGCAATGCACCTTCTTGTGGGGAGGAACCGGGGATCATAGGAAATGGCCCCTGGTGGGATGGAAAACTTTAAGCAAAACAAAGAAGGAGGGGGTTCTGGGGCTTCGGGATCCTGAGGAGCTTAGCAGGGTATGTGGTGCAAAAATATGGTGGCGTTGGCTAACCCATACAAATGAGCAATGGGAAAGCTTCTAGGGGAAGAAGTATATGCCAACAACGGAGCAACAAGAGTGGATTCGGGAGGAAGGACCGGATAAAGGATCCCACATTTGGAACATGGCTTGGGATGGCAGTGGAATTATAAGGGAGCACAGTTTCTAGGAAATCCGAGAGGGAACGACGATGAATCTGTGGCTGGATGCATGGCAACAGGAATCTCCCATTGCTACGTTGGTGACCCCAGAAGGAAACTTGGATAGGCATCATCACTGGCAATCGGTTAACAATTATTGGCAAGAAGTCTTTGAGGACAGAGGTTTTCACATGTGGAAGCCACTTGACTGGTGGATAACCTCCTATGGGGAAGAAATAGGAAGGCAGGTTTATGATATTGTGATTAAAAGGCAAGTTAAAATTTAGAGGGGTAATGATATCCTTTGATGGGGTCATCGGCCGATAGGTAGATTCACCATTAAAGAAGCATATCACTTGCAGACCAGCTCGGATAATCTGGAGGAAGATCAAATATGGAAGTATTTGTGGGAGGCTAAGTTTTGGCCTAAAATTACTCTTTTTCTCTGGTTGGTGTTACAAGGGCGAATTTTGACGTGGGACAATATTGTTAAGCGAGGTTTCGAGGGTCCTTCCATCTGCGTTTTATGTGGTCAAAACAGCGAGACTACGTCCCATCTTCTTGACGAATGCAGCTTTGCTGCAGCGCTATGGAATGAAGGGGCTAGGGTTTTCAAGAAGACTGCTCGGGTGAGGACAAGCCCAGAGCAAACCATTAGACAATGGAACGGGAAACCCTTTCAAGGGAATATACTGAATCGCATTTGGAAAATTTACCCTGGTTTCCTCCTCTGGGAGGTTTGGAAAGAGCAAAATAATCGCTTGTTTCAAGGGAAAAAAAACTCATGGCGGGTCGTATGGGGGCGCCTAAAGCAGGAGATAATAGAAACTTTGAAACTAACTAGATGGAACGTTGAAGATATGATTGGTCCTAATTATGAAGTTAGATTATTACATACCTGGGGTATCATGGACCTTCCTCAGTACATTGGACTTCAACATTCTGGCAGCAAATTGCAGGAAAGTTCGTTGCAGTGGACTCCGCCTCAGCAGGGATGGCTCAAGCTAAACTTTGATGGAGCTTCCAAAGGGAATTTGGGCATGGCTTGGTATGGAGGGGTGGTGAGAAATGACTAGGGCCACATCCAGTTTAGTTATTATGGAAACATAGGCTACGAAACAAATAACGTAGCAGAGTGTGAAGCTCTGCTTCAAGGGCTAAGTTTAATGGCCAGGCGTGGAATCAACAGATGTATTGTGGAAGGTGACTCGAAAATTCTCATACAAATTGCTATAAAACTCTTAAATGGAACTCAAGCTGCGAAGTTGGCTACCTTGTGGCACCTGGCGTGGCGGGTGTCATGTCTGAGAAACATGATCAGAGGATTTAATTCCATCGTTTTTCAACACGCAAGAAGAAGTGCCAACTGTCTGGATGACGAGTTGGAAAATCAAGGTGCCGAGCAAGTGAATGAAAGATGGGATGGGAATGCCTCGGACATACCTTCAGATACATGTCATCTGAAGTGCTATAAAATCGTCGAATGTGATTACGAGGAATGGATGTCGAAAGGTAACGATAGAACCTGTCCCACTAATGGTGATTTAATTAATGAGGGTACACATCTTGCATCATAGGGACAGATGGAACAATGGTATGTTGTATCAAAGGACGATAGTAATGGTTCTCGGAGATATCATCTCAGATGGTGAACTCAATTTAGAGGATTCGAAGCGTGTGAAAGACAAGGTGGTGAGGCTCCTACAGGATTTCAATGGAGTTTCATGATAAGCAAAGGACGTTGAGGATGAAAGATGAGGCCTAGTTCAATTATTCCAGCGTCAGTATCATGATGACGAAGTTAATGGTGATAGGAGGTGGCTCAGCCTTAAATATGGAATGCAGGGGTGGTAACAGTAATAAAGTGTCTTGGCAGAAGTTCCCCTGTGAAACGCTTCGTAAGTTTACTATTGTTGTGAGTGTGCAGAGGATTTGTAAGGGTGAGGGCACCATGCCTCCGAAACGTTGTGCCATGGAACGAGTTCGTAGCGCTCCTGGTGAGACTAGCAATATGGGGGGAGGTGCTACGCCTCGTACTGGTCCAAGTCGGGATCAATGGAATTATGCTGCAACCGCAGTTTTATTTCGTCGGTTCTTCCCGCCGGGGGTTTGGCAGGAGGTGGAGGAAATTGAAGCTGATATGTGGTGTCTAGTGGGGGAGATTAATTACCTGAGGAAGTGGAGGCCATGGCCAATTGGATCCATGACCCGGGGAATACTCTGGGACGCATGGCTCTGTACAATCGGGCGATTGTTATCCTTTGGGTGACCAAAACTTTGATTGCTCAGTGTTTGGATACCCGAGGGGATGCGTTATCTGGCTCTCCACGGCTTAAGAGGTTCAAGGATTTAAGTAAGGACACGGCTGATAATTGCCAATGGATCCATATGAAGCTTGATCTGTTCGCGGATAAATTGGGAATCACCTATCTGGACCCTTCGAAGCAGCAAGCCAACCCTCGGTGTCCTTTACCCTCGGATAAAGGGGAGGTGGCAACAACTCCAGTACTGGTACACAGTGATGACGAGGCGGGTCCTCCTGCTTAATGCTTTGTTTGTTTGGATTTCTCGGTGCATCATTTATCGGCATTATTTCTTCCAGCTCTGGTGCAATTTCCTCTTCCTTCTGGACTCAGGTTCTTTTTGGTTCTGCCATGGTTGTTTTCTAGGTTATGGTTCTGGTTAGGGATAATGATGTCTGGTTCCTTTATGTAATCATGGGGATTGGAAAATGTGGAATCGTTAACAATAGCCTTCAGCTTGTTGATAGTTTTTGTGACAGTTTCATGATTTCCTGTATTGTTGGTTGGCATTTATGTAACTTTGACTCAACTATGTGGGTGACTTAGAAGTTCGCAATAATAGGGTTTTGGGTGGGTTGGTTTGTTCAGTGGTGGCTTGCAAAGCACCGGTTTTCAGTGGTAGCTCAAGGAGCACCGTGTTATTGTAATGAGGACAGTCTGTAATTTCAGTTTATGATAATATAATGAAAGGTCTCTTTTTTGCTTTTAAAAAAAATGTAAAGATAGGTTAATGTAAAAATAGATTTAATAAGATTAATTCTAAATTATTTAAATTACAATATATATTGAAATAGAACTTCATATATTTCAAAGAATCATAATTAAATATTGATATAGAATTCCATATATATTAAACATCAGAAGAATAAAATGGTAAAATATAAACATTTTGTAATTTAAAATATTTAGAATTGATATTAATTAAGTTTTTCAATCTTATTGTAATTAAATAAAAGTATAAAATCAAGTTTTTATATTTTATAATTTTAAAAAATATATAAATTAAAATGAATTTATGTTAATCGAGTAATTGATTAGAAAAAATCAAATCAAATCCAAACATTTTACCATTTAAAATATTCAAAAAAAAATTATGTTAATTTATTTTTTTTAATATAATTTTAATTTTTTCTTTTAATTTTTTTAAATTGTATTTCACTTTTTTTTATTTCATCTAATTATATTTCTCACACATATAAAATTAAAAAACCATAAAACTATTTAAAAAATACAAATACTTTATTACACCTACACTCAACAAGTTAAAACAACCCAAAAATATATTTAAAAATTTTAACTAACAAAATCCTTTTTAAAAAAATAAGTTGAGAACATACTTTTTTTTAAGTTCGAAAATTCTATTAGATTAAGAAAAGCAAATTATACATAACCATAACCAAGATTTCCAAGAGTTCAGATCCAGCATGACCATGCTTGACTCTCAAAAACAGAGTGGTAAATATCTAGAGTTAAATAATATGATTGTGCTACCTAAGTCGGGAGGATCATAGTGTTGTTCAGAAATAATTTGAGAGTGTGTCCCCCACAGGCCAAGGGTTATGGTCAAAGTATTCAAAATGTAGACAGCATTAAGCCTACTGATACTAACCCGAAAGTAAAAACCAACTAATCATCATCAAAGAGAGGGATTGTTGAGGGGTCAACCCCTGGCTTGTTTTAGTTCTCATCATCATCGGAGGGCACCACCTGTACATGATTTGTGTGTTTGCAGTCAAATATGGTGGAGGCTTGGTGAAATTTTTTCTTGTGAGAGCCCTAGCCAAAGATTCCAGTTTGGCATTAACATGTTCATTCTCCAAGCACTGATATCGAATGAGAGCATGCAGACTGGCTTCCAAATTGGAAATGCGGTCATTTAGAGGAAGAGCATTCTTTCCTGGCCTAAGATTCCCATGGAGACAATCTTCCATTTCCATGGACATCAGGGCTTTGACTATCCAGAAATCCCCCAGGGCCTTGGTGTGCCGAGTCTCCCTGGTGCGAGCAAACCCAACATCCTCTTCCAAGCCCCTGAAATTTGTAGCAAGCTGCTCAGCTGAGGGGCGAGCGTGCTTCTTCTTCACCCTGTTTTCAGGATAATAGTATGGGATCTCACGTTCTCCAAGATTTCATTCTCGATAAAACCTTGAAAGTGTCCCATCTCCTCCAGAGCGCGAGGCATATGTGAACGACGCAGTCCATTCACCATTTTTCTTGGATTTACCTTCGTTCTGGCCATGGTAACCTCACTAGCAAGGAGATTCCATAACAAATTTCCGCGGAGGGAGAGCACCAGTGTTCTTACCAGCAGATAACACATATAAGAAAGCCTATTACTCCACTTGATAATCGATCCTTTCCTTTAAGCCGAGACCACCTTTTCCTATGGTCGAGAATGAGTTGGCGATGCAGAACTCCATTACCATCACCCTCAAATTGAATTTCCATGATTTTTCGCATGAGAGAGTGAACTTGTAAGTGTATGGGTCTTCCCATGCATGCACAGTGATAATGAGCCAACAAACCACGCTCATGATGAATATGAAAACTCTGTGTGGACGCTGGTGGTTGTATGCCACATGTCGTTTTGCATGGTACATCCACCTTCCCACAAGAAGGGCTATTTTCGTGGGGTGAGGGCCCCATGTGGGTGACATCTACCATGGGGGGAAGTATCTTGAAGGCTGATGTGGAGGCATTCTTCTTTGATATTTTATTTTCCCTCTTCATCCCATGATTGATTGCACTTCTCCCTAGGATGATCGATCCCCCAATTTGATAGCTTATCAGTAAGCTTATTGGCATCACGTATGATTTGATGAGGGAAAATGACATGAGAGCCATCCAGAGTGGTAGCTAGGAGTTCCATCTTAGTAGCTAGATGCCATCTTGGAGTGACTTTGTTAACTCTGTAACTATTGAGGAGCCTGTTGAGAATGTGGATCAACAAATTTGAGTCGCCCTCAACCTCTAGCTTAATCTATTGCTCCTGTCTAATAATGAGAATTGTTTTCAGCATTCCGAATAGCTCCATATCATTGTTGTTGTTGATCCCCATTGATCCAGTGTACAATCACGATATGCTTCCATTGTGGTCTCTGAATACGCCTCCATATCCATCCAAGCCTAGATTTCCTATGCTTGCACCATCGAAGTTGAGCTTCACATATCCAAATTATGGGGGAGACCAAGTTTTTGGGATATCCATATGGTTCTTTTTGGTGGGTTGGGTACTTGTCATATTCGATGACTGCAATTGCCATGCCCTGAGGATTTCCAAGTCTTACGGAGAATCTTCCTAATCATATGAGTCCCACTTCGCTGAGTCAATTGTTTGTTGGATGTGCATCTGGATTTTCTTCTAGATTTGTTGGGTGGGGAGATTGGTATCCTGAAAAATCCTACGATTTATTTCTTTCCAAATCTCCCAGAGCAAGAATCCGGGGAAGAGCTGCCAGAACCTGTTCACAATATTATTGGAGGAAAATTGGTTTCTCCAATTGGTGAGAATGTCTTTGATATTGCTCTAATTGTAGTCGGTTTGACGAAAGTCTCTCACACCAAGATCCCACATTTTTTTACTGAAATGGAATGTACTTAAGAGATGATCTGGGTCTTCTATTGTTTCCCGGCATAAGTAACACATAGATGGTCCCTCAAATCCTCTTTCGAGAATTTTGTCCCAGGTGAGAGTACGCTTCCAAGCCACAAGCCAGAGGAAAGTGGAAACTTTCAACCAATTTTTTTCCATATCCCATTGGAATCGTTATGATTGTAGTATACGAGAAGAAGAGCATGGGATTCTTTGATATTGAAAGAGTCATTGCTGGAATATCCCCATCTAAGAATTTCTTGGCCTTCTTGACGGGTGATTTTCCTGGTTTGTAGTTCCACCTAGAAGAGTTTCCATTTCTCCTCTGAGAGTGTATTTAGCCAAGCATGAGATTCCTTCCACTGTCTCCATTGAGAGTGATTTCCATTATTGTTCCAAAAGTGAGATACCTGGAATTGGACATCCAGCATCATGGAAAATCAAAAGGGACGAAGGTAATAAATGGAGGAGAGCTTCACTCTCTGTTTCCAGGAGTCGTCCCAGAAGAGAGTAGTGCATCCATCGTGAATCTCCCAGAAAGCGTGCTCTTGGATGAGCTACATGTTCTGCCAAGCTGTGTTCCAAATCAGAGAGCCTTTGGGACAGATTTCCATGCGAATCAGATCATGTTGGGAAATGTTTGGAGCATATTTTCCTTTCCATATCCTCAACCAAAGAGCATCCGAGTTGGTGATCCATCGCCACCATAGTTTCTCCATCATTACTTTGTTCTCCAGTTCAAGGTCCCTTAGCCCAAGTCCTCCCAGGAGTTTGGGTCTACAAAGTTTTTACTAGGCTACTAGAGCCCATTTGTGCCCTTTATATTTGGATCCACCCCAGAGGAAGGTTCATTGGATCGAACGAATTCATTTTAAAAAAAAATAGGAGCAGAAAGAATGGATAAGGCGTAGGTGTTCATACTGTGCAAGATAGAGTTAAGAAGGACAAGTCGGCCTACAACGTTAAGAGAATGGAAAGACCAGTTATCAAGACACTTCTCCATTTTATGAATTAGGAGAGACTAGGATCCATTCTTGGTGTAGGTTATGGTGAGAGGGGCTCCAAGGTATTTAGAAGGGAGAGAGCCATGACGAAATTTCAACATTTTGGTGATTGCAACTTGAAGGCGGATTGGGGTATTGAAAAAGAAGATCTCGGATTTATCATTATTGAGGGAGAGGCCTAAAGTGGTTAAGACGGTAGAAAGAAGATGTTTTATACTTCTAGAGTCTCTTAGGGAGTATTTGGCTAAGAGCATGGTGTCATCAACAAATTGTAGGTGCGAGGATTTGGTATTGTCATTAGCTGGGTTGATTCCCAATAGTTCATTTCTATGAGTGGATACCTTCAAGGATCTTCCCAATACTTCCGCCATGAGAATGAAGAGGAAAGGGGAGAGAGGATCCCCCTAATGAATCCATATGGAGGAGGGGAAGGTAGGAGATGGAGATCCATTAACTAAAATGGAGAAAAAATCAAAGGAAGTTAGAGCCATGATCCAATTGACCCATTGTTCATCAAACCCAAAAGCTAGGAGAGTCTGCTGCATGTATTTCCAGGATATTTTTATCAAAATCCTTGGACAAATCAAGTTTGAGGAAAATACAATATTGATTCAAGCTATTTAGGGCATGAATAGCTTTATGAGCCACCATAATGCCATATATAATTTTCCTTCCTTCCACATAGCTCGATTGTTCTTCAGAGACCAAATGTGGCAAAATTGGTTTTAGCCTGTTTGCAATAACCTTCATAATAATTTTGTAGATGACGTTGCATAAAGCAGTTGGTCGAAATTTGTTGGTATGGCTCACATTCTCTTCTTTTGGAACTAAAGTGAGTAAGGTAGTGTTTAGGGATGGTATCACCGCATATCTCAAACGACATTCTTCAACCGCCTCCCAGACATCGTGTTGGATGGTATCCCAACAGTTTTGAAAGAAGTCTATGGTGAAGCCATCAGGCCCAGGGGCTTTGTTGGTTGGCATATCTTTGACTACTTCCGTGAATTCCTCCAAGGAGATAGATTGCATGAGATACTCATCCTTCTCATTTGAGACCAGCCTCGGGATGTGTTGTAAGACAGACTCCATCACTTCATTTCGATCTGGCTCATCTTCTTTGAGAATGTTGTTGTGGTAGGATACAAGCTCCTCAGCGATATCTTCCTGCTTGGTAAAGACTCGCCCCCCCTTTCCTTGCAGTCTAGTTATGCGATTATGATCATGTCGTTGGATCATAGAGTCATGAAGGAACTTGGAGTTTATATGCCTTTTCTTATGCCACCTTATCCTTGATTTATGTTTCCAAAGGATTTATTCCTGGTCCGATCGTTGGTTTATTACTTTCTAGAGATCCTTTTATTTTTACAAAAGATCATCAGTGTATCCTTGTGAGATAGCCTCTTGTTGGATTCCCATTAGCTCAATTTATAGCTGCTTATTATCCTTAAAAATGTCATTACCAAACACTTCCTTATTCCAGGTTTTGAGCTTGGATTTTACCCATTTCAATTTTTGTTGCAAGATGTACGTCTTGGACCCATTAATGGTTGGGGCGTCCGACCACTAATCAGTGAAGGTTTCCATGAATTCTAGGTGCCCTAACCAAAAATTTTTGAATCGGAACAGACGGTTCTTATCTATAATGAATTCATCAATTTCCATACAGATCGACCAATGGTCTAATCCTACCCCTAGAAGGATGTGGGAATCAATTATGGCATCTATTCTAACCAAATTTGTTGAGAGGAGAAATCAATCCAATATGGAGGAAATGTGATGTACTCCTCCTCTCCTATTGTTCCAGGTGAAAGATCCATTCTTTGGTTGGATATCCACTAGATCCATGGAGGAAATCAGGGGTCCAAAGGCACGACTTGCATAATCTAGACAATTGGTGCCTCCTCTTTTTTCCAAAGGGTTGGAGATTAGATTGAAGTTGCCACCCATGATCCAAACTGCATCTTGAACAAGAAGGTTATTTATGTAAGAGAGGGGCTACAATAAGTTCTCTTTGAGTGGAGGGGTAGGTGGGCCATAAATGTTGGTGAGAAAACCACTTAAATTTGAGGAAAGAAGCTAAAAGGAGGCAGAGATGGAATGGGGAGTAGAGAGGAAGTTGGACAGGTGAACCACAGATGGATCCCATAGGATGGCCATGCCCCCTGTAGATCCAGTCGCATCTAGGGTTATATATTGACAACCTTTCCAACAGAAATTTGAAAGGGATGACAATAACTCTGAAGAGCATTTGGTTCCCTGGATAAAGACAATGGTTGGATTTTATTGGTAGATCTTAGATCGGAGGGTTCTTTTTTTGGATTTCCCTCCTAATCCGTTAATGTTCCAAGATATAATATTCGTTAAGAAACTACTAAGAATAAGGAAGGGACTGTAGCCAATCAGCTAGGGATCTATGATTACCTGATGCAATTAGGGTTTCTCGTAGCTCTTCCAATAATTGTTGGTTCATCTTGCATCCTCTCTTCTGATCTCTCTTGGTTTCTTGAGGAGTTGATGACATAGATTGAATGCCTAGCTCGTTGGTCAGTTTACCAGAAGTAGCTGAGATCTGAGGGAGGAATTTACTAGCTTCTTGTAGGGATCTTCGTATGATTGGAATGTGAGGAGGGGGGATTTCCATGAGGTTTCCCTTCTTGCAGGTGTCAACAATTTTCTAAAGCTCATGATCTATGATGTCCAAATCTTCTTCTCCGTAAGTGTTGATTGGTTCCTCTGTCTCACCCATGGTTAGATCTTCTGTTGGATCTAGTTTTCTTCTTTTGATCTGATATGGATCTTATCCCTCCTCAATTTGCAAGGCCTCTACAGGCTCAGATTGGGTTGTTTGGATTTGATGCGTCTCCATTTCCTCGAAAATTGTAAAGGGATTTGGGTCATCGGTCCTTGTATGGCTTGGGTGTGCTTGGGTTTTGGCCTCACCTTTAGATCGACGGCTGATTAGGGTGAATCCATATTGTTGCTGTTGTTGAATGGTCGGAGGAGGCGGGGGTGGTGGGAGATTTGGTAAGTCTCGGTAAAGATGGCCATACTTGTGACGATGCTGAAATATAAATGGGATGTGTTCATAATCCAAGGGTTGAACCCATTACTCATCTTGGAATTTAAGGAATATTGCTTCTGGGAGGGGCTTGGAAACATTCATGTGAACGTCAGATTCTATCATAAGAAGTGTACCTTCCACATTTTGTTATTTCCAAACTCTATATGAACTTACCCAAAGTGTTTCCTATCCCTGCTAGGGCTTCTTCACCCCAATATTACTGGGGTAGCGAGTATAGATGAACCCACACTGGGACCTCTGTAAAATCCTCCTTTTCTGGACAATAGTTTTCCTTCCAATGCCTCATGAACAGTCCAAAGTTATTGAAAAAGTAGGGCCCCTATTCTATGATCCTCTCTCGGTCCTCTGTGTTGAAGAATATGGCTGTGAATAATCATTTTTATCCAAGATTCAGATCAAAATCCCCTTTTGGCTTCCATTTATGCACGATCCATCCTTGTAGGGATTTTTTCGTTAGACCAGAATCCCATGAATTTGTAGATGAGGGCATGATCCCTCATGTACTGTTTGTATTTGTTGATTTTGTTCGAGGAGATTTCGAGGCTTGGGATGGGTTCTACTTTGGGTAAATAGCCAAATATGGTAACCCTAGCTCTGTTTCCAGTTGTGTATTGAATTTGTGAGGGTTCCTCCACTGGAGCCAAGTTTATTTTTGCCTCTTCTTCTAATGACTTCCAAAAAGAGCCATCCCCACCATGATCATGTACTGGATTTGGTGGGTTGCTTACTGTCGACTTGAGATTGATTGCATTTTGCTACTTTTTGGTTGCGGGTCCTTTCCCATCAAAATGGGTTGAGATCGCCATTGTTGAGGGTTTCCCACTTGACTTCCTAGGTTGAAGGACGACGTTGTGGAAGGAAGGGTTTCCCCTCCCTCCCCATGTCCCTACCATAGCGTGAACTACGGCTGAGTTTTTTTCTGAATCAAAAACTCAGTTCACAGGGTAGCACTGAAACTTGCAGAGTGAATCCCCACCAGTTGAGCACATACTTCATCAATGCTAGATTTTGAAAAAAAAAATGAAACTTATGTACCCGCCATTACTAAATCTATTTTCGATCTTCCAAAGAACACAATTACAAAGAGTATATACGATGCAAAGGCCACACTAATGACTAAGGAGGATATATTTCTAACCTAATTAGAGCTGCACACTAATAAATGGCTTGCTACAAGATTAAAGAAAACAAATTCTCAATTGTTTTCCAACATTGTCTCGCAAATGGGCACCACCAAAAAGATATGTTTGGCCATCTCTCTTTCATCATAATGGAGGCATTTTTAATTTATAAATTCAATATTAAATAATTTAGATTTAGCATACATCCCTCGATGAATAACGACAGGAACACCTTAAGTTTGTAGGATATTTTATATGAATATATAATACTTTTTCAACAAATGATAGCTAGTATTGAACATTTTGGCCTCTTATTTAAAACATGATTGAAAACAATCTACATAGTTACTATACGGATATAAACATTATGGAATGAAAAAAATAGAATTTAGGACGTAGAAGATTCGACTCTTCGAGTCGATTTAGATCAAATCCTAAAACACACTTACATATCATTCTCTAGTCTGTGGTCAAAGAAATGAATTCTAGTATGCGGTCAAAGAAGTGAATTTTTAGGGTCTCTAACATTGAAAAAATATATAATGGAGGTTATCATTGCATTTTATCGGTTAATATGTTTTCATGGTCATCATTTTCATCAAATTGAATTTGGTACCTAGAAATTGTGGAATGGATTGGAATGGATAAAAAATGACGATTCATGAACTAGAACAATTGATTTGGATCATATCCTAAAACATACTTATAAATTAAAGCTAAAAATTCTCTGGTTTATGGTCAAAGAAGTGGAATGTTGGGGTTGTTATCTCCCAAATTAACATATGTGATTAAAGTCTCAAAGAAGCAAGCTAGCTGAGGGGAACCAAGAGGAAAAGGCCAATGTCAGTACACTAATCTCCTGATTTCATTGGTGTTTTTATAGGAAGACATTTTTGAAGATGATGGAGATCTTGTGTTCAGATTTTTGGAAATCTCGACATTTCAAGCTGAATAGCGCAGCCCATCCCCAAAAGATACCGAAGAATCACACATAATTGTTAACAAGGTTTCTTAATTAATATCATTTTAATTATTTTTGGTCATTAATGTTAGCAATGTTGGTTAAATGGGATTTGGATCATTTCTATATAATTTCTTATAATATTTTTTGAATTTTAATTTAAAACTTTCGATATGATTTAATAATATAAACCAATACTATATAATTGTGTTATACCTATTAATGATCCTAATGAATATGATAAGTATAATATTATAAAAGATATTTAAATTAAGACAAATTAATATCATAAGAGATATTGAAATTAATACTATTATTTTTTAATGTTATCAACTAAATGAGATGTTTATACTTTCTATTTATCTCTTATAATGATTTTTTGAAATTTAATATGATTTAAAAAAAAATCGATTTGCTTTAATAATATAAGATAAGATGATATTATTTTAATTATGTTATAAAATAAAATAATACTATTTTTTTATTTTATTTGTTAATGTTAGGAATTGAATGGGATGTTTATAATTTATATTAATCTTTTATAATTATTTTTTGAAATTTAATATTATTTTAATTTTGTAACTTTTTTGTTGGATTTTGTCTAATTCAAGGGGGGATTCCCTAAGATAGGATTACTTGGGAAAAGATAATGAGGAGCAATATGATATGAAGAGGTTTCCCTAGAAAAATGATTGTAGCACAAAAAATAAAGAAAAAGGTGATGAGACGATAGAGAAAACCAATCAAGAGACTAATGTCAATCCACCAAGGGAAAATAGAGTTAAAGGATTTCCAACTAAGAGGGTCTTGCTTAATAGGTCACCAAGAGGGATGAGTTGCAATTGTTAACCCAAACCCTACTAAATGTAATGAAGATGAATCGGGGTTCACAAGGGAAGGGATCGAATAAAGTCTCCACTTCCTTTATGGTTGCACAATTTGAATGAAGGTAAAGATACACCACATAAATCTCATATAAATAAATATGCAAATAAGGATGAATTAAATATTAACTTAAGACATATTTATTCAATGTGGTGGTGGCACCTTTCCCAATGCCTAAAAAAAGAAGCATAGAAATGACAATGTAAAAGCATCCAATAAACTTACAACCATGAACCCCCAAGCAAGATAAGTGCACCAAACATGAGGAAGGAGAGGATCCTTACAATAAGATTTTCCCTAAGATAAGATATATCGATTAAGCTCAAAAGAGAGGGAACTCCACATGCTAAGTGTTGGAGGAATGATGAGACAGGGTGCCACCTCTAGAAGATAAATACCAAGTGTTGAAACACATGCATAGGGAAGTTTCCAACCTCTAAGAGAAAGTAGGCCACATGGGGAGGCAAATCCCCCTTGAATTAGGGGATTATGTCCCTAAGAGATGTTCCCACCTTGGAATGAGGATTCCCCCCAACAAAATTAAAAAAAAATTAAAAAAATGAATTTGGGCTCTAAAATTGATGGATTATGGATTATGTCCCATCATCCAAAATTCAAGGATTTAAAGACATAAATTCCATAAATCAGGGAAACGTGTCTCTAGAATCCAACAAACAGGGGATTATGTATCCAGGGGGTGCACTAGAATAGTTTAAGGGGTTAAATTGATCTAAATGGAGTGTGACCTCCATTTTTTAAGGAGGGGGTCATTCCATATAGTATATACATCCCGTGAAATAATACTTTACAAAAATAAATCATGAGAATTACTCCAAGGACCTATAAGCAATGTGAAACTAATTATGTTGTGTCAGGATCCAAAGGTTAAATGAATTCATCACAATCACCAACTATATTAACCTCATACAATATGAGGAGTAACAGGGATCTCTAACCTTGAAAAAATATATAATGGAGGCCATATCAGTGTGTTATGCCTCAAAGTGTATGAAGCGTTCCTTCCAGATGTACCAAAGTGAGGTTTTTTTATGTAAAGGACAAGTTTTGGGTCTATATTATGTAGAGTGGTGATTTTGGGGCTAAAGACCCCTAATCACGTTATGGTAGGTCCCCTTGGTTTCCACCTCAAGGAGGTGTTTTCCTTGTGGCTCTATTGACTACCCTTTGGGTGGGTGTCCGGTGCCCTTGAGGCAAATCATTGGGACACATGGCCACACTCATGAAAAATTAGAATATTATGAGGAGTCAATGATTGAATAAATCTAGTAACCAACCTTATGAATGGTTTCTTAAAGTGGAAGCAAATTTAGAGATTAATCTGTATGGAGGTGAGGTAGATATGGTTAACTTGAATAATTGGTCATAACAACTATAAGTCTATTTCAGTGTGCATTATGAGAGAAGCATGGAATAGATTTTTCCAAACTCAATCTAGAAGGCTATGCACTAAATTATAATTGGATTCACTTCTTTCCAGCTCACTTATTGTACCAAAGTAGGTATTCCCATTGGAAGTGGGACTCTTTCTCAATGGATGGCTATCAAACTTCTCTTTGACCATTCTCCTCAACATAAATGCCTTTTTTATCTTGAAATATTATATGACAGCATCATGGTTCCTTGATTTCTCTTAAAATTGACAAAAAAAAATGAGTTAAGGCCCAATATAATTGCATGTTTAAACCCTATACATGAAAATAAGGTGACCTTGTCCTAATTTATACTAAAGCTAACTAGAATCTCATCCCTGGGAATTTTTAGCCTCTTTGACATGGCCTTTATATAGTTCATTAATGATACAAAAATGGGCATACAAGTTAACTGATCTTGAAGGGATTTCCTCCTAGATCTTGTCAATGGGCTCTATTTGAAGTATTTTTATATTTAATTAAACATATCTCATGGTGTGATATTGTACAAATTTATTTGATATACTTTGTGTTTTTAGATTAATTTCTAATTTATGTTATTGATTATTATTTACCAAATGATGACATTAAACATTTTCCATATAATGTTGATAGGGCCAACTATTGGACATGAAATCTGGCTTATATTTCATGGGCTATCTACTCACTGTCATATGAGATTTTACACTCCAGTGGCATTTTCCTAGGACCTATAACTAATAATGAAGAAGAATTCGATGTAGTCATTGGGATATTAACTAATGTTGTGACTCTTCATATTTTTTGCACGAGCGTCCGTCTAGATTCTTAGCTATTCATTGTGCAATTGAACTAGGTTTACATTGTGTGAAATCCATGTCTCCTCAAGAGTATAAATGTACTTATTTATAGACAATTTGATTTTATCACATTTGTTCATGTCCCTAAGAGTTAAAATGTGTATGTCGATAATGTGGCAAATCAAATCTTGGATTGATGTTTATCTAAATGAAATCATAAGAGTGTTAGATGCATGTAAATACTAATTTTTATTTTTTCTTAAAAATTCATACATATTGATCTTGCATGCATGGGACCACCTTCCTTTTGTGTCTTGATATGTACTAAAAACATTAAAAACACCCAAAAAAATTCCCAAAAATAAACAATCATTTTTTGTTCTGAGGACTATGAAGTTCCCAATTTTTATCATCATTAACGAAACCTAACGATCAACCGAAGTTCTTACTAAGTACACATTGTTGATGTGTTTCATTTGAGTTGTTTTACTAATTACTTGTGATTTAGTGTGCAATGGATTTTTTCATGTGGAAATATTTCTAGATGGACAAACCTTCCAAAAACATCACATAGTTTCTTTGGACTTTTCAAGGTATTATTTCAAAACTAACATATAGGTTTAAGTTTTCCAACAATGCCATTACTTTGAATCCTCTTACTAGTGCTCTAATCCTAGGTTCCACCTATCAATGATGTCACTTTATCCATTAGCATGCATCATTATCGAGTATGTGTTCGATGGTAGAGCTTGAATATAAGGGATTTCCTTGGTTTAGTGCCCATTTTCCTTTGCCACCCCTTATGATATCCTTTTGGGGAATTCCACTATTTGAAATTTCCTTATGAAACCTAAGCTTATCCCTATTCAATTTCAATTCAATACATGTTGTGAATCCCACTCATTCATGTTTTCAATTATGATATTCATTCCATTATGCTTGATGTTTCTTACTCCACTTTCTCGGCACTTGCTTCCTTGGATTGACACCACCTTTGCAGCGCTTTAGTATGCAGATTATTGGAATTTTAGAAGAGGGACGGGTTTAGGCATTTCTAATGTTTCAAACCATTTTGCATAGTACTTTATTTTAACAAGAACCAATCTATGGTATATATGCACCTACCTCCTCTATTCAACATCATGTATTTCTTTACTATTTTTGTGATTAAAAGAAGATTGAAGCATCTTCATAGATTCAATCACTTATTTCCATCCACTTAATAAACACATACATTGCATTTTACAATCCCATGCTTTTGTTGAAACTGAATTATTGTTTTCCCACTTAGTTTACTATTACACACCTTCCATTCCAACTTTAGTTGAGTTGATGACCATAGTTTATTTTAAAGTGGATGTTGACCATGTCATTTATTGTTATGTTGCTTTATTTCAGGGGAAGTCTCATGTCACCCTTTCTAATTACACCGTACCAAGGAGGTGCATAACCTCCACGTCAATTAGATTCCTCGCTCATGGAGCGAATGGAATCCTTACACGTGGATGGTTATGCTTCTCCGTGCCGAGATACCTGTTGCCGCCTGCCTTCAAGCAATGATCTCAAGTTCGCATGTCGCAGGTCTTCAAAAGCTTGAACGTGTCTCCACACAACCTCCTTTCAGTGTGCAAATCGCAACAGTTCACTGTGGGCTTTAAAAAAAATGTCAGGTAGCACAACTAGCAGCACACGGGCGTAGTTCTTCTCCACAGCTCATATGGGGGAAATTCCAGTCTTGGAAAAGAGTGCAACTCTCTGCAGCTCATCACATCCAAGTCGCAGCCTCACTCTGATGTATCACGCATAATGTATCTCTCAGAATATTGAGAGTATAGCTCAAACAAAGCACAACCTTCACATACAATGTTTCTCCACACATGGATCTCCACACATCTTCTTCAACACAGATACAATGCATCACACCAAATGAGCAGCTCCATGATCGCATCAGTATTCTTTAACGCAGCAAAGAGAAAGAGAATTGGGTCTGTAAATCATGCACTAGCAATCACAGGTCTCATGTAGCTGGAATCTCAAGATCTCAAACTCAGACTTCAAGTTTCAACACTCTGAGAGAGCATTCCATTGCATCGGTCTGCACGCAGGTTGCCACTCTGTAGCCTTCAAAGGGGACGCTGTCAAGCTATGGCACACTCAATCTTCACATGAGGTGGTCTTCAACCACGAGAGCTCTATTGGATAGCTCATGCGGTATAGTGTACACAGAAAAATTGGACGCGTCTCTCCATAACCACGCATCCCACAGAGATCAGAGGTAGGGGGCGTTACATTCTCAAGAAGGAAGGGACCAATCCTGACCAAGTACGAGACTAAGAAAGGCTCAGACGAGGAGAACCGTCTGGCAGATAAATATTGCACATAGCACAAGTAGCAGCAAACGCTCAAGGACAGAGAGACGCTGGTCTGCAACTCACAGAGAGAAGGGTGCACAGTGGGCTTGGAGGCTCAAGGAGGCAGGATTCATACATGCTGCATTCAGTGATGATGTTGTCGATGACATTAGGGATCTTCTCAAGAGATACAAGGAAGGATGGGGTCACTGTAGCAATTCAGATGGGCTTTTCTTAACATAATTACAAAGTAAAACTCAAGGATCCGAGCCGCAACGGTAGAAGGTTTAAGACATTCTATCCGCTTTGTCGGAGGAAATAGATTAAATGTCTCCGAAATTGCGGAAGAACATAATTACAAAGTAAAAATCAAGGATCTGAGCCGCAACGGCGGAAGGTTTAAGACATTCTGTCTGCTTTGTTGGAGGAAATAGATTAAATGTCTCCAAAATCGTGGAAGGTTTTAATTACAGTCCTCTGCAACGGCAGAGAAACTCGCGTAAGTCTACCGCAAAGGCCTTTTTTATGAACAAGTCTGGCCCGACGGAAGAGTTAAGGTTCTTTTTCCGAAACCACGGAGGAACTCGGCTATTTTTACCGCAACGACGGACATTTCCGATCAACTCTTCCGCAAGAGTTAAGGTTACGATGGAAGCAGGACGAAGAGACGGAAGGTTTTAATTAAATTCCTCCGCAATCGCGGAAGGTTTTAATTAAATTCCTTAACTCACGTTAGTCTACCGTATAAAAAATTAAGTTTAATTTTTTTTTTAAATATATTAAAAATTTTAAAAACAAAATTTTATAATTAAAATTTACATCAATAAAATGAAATTATAATTTAAATACAAATTTAATTGAATTTGAATTATGGAAAAGTTGAATTCGTTTGAATTTGTTTGAATTTTTTATTTATTAATTTACTCTCACATACATCAAGATGTAAAAGTAAATAACTAAAATATTGATTTTGTATTTAAACTATATTTGATTTTTAATGATTCAAAAGTTTTTTGAGTTAACACTTCACTTGTCAACATGTAATTAGTGATAATTTTAGTCATTATCAAAATATTATTATAAATAATTCTTAATATTAAATAATTAATCAAATCTATATTAAATAATTAACCACAATTTTAATGTAGGTTGTATTAAAAATCATGAAAGTGAATAGCAAGCAATTATTTAAAATCAATCTGAAAGAAAAAAAAAAAGTATTTGGAAAATAACTGATATGTACTTGTTGACTTTGATTCATTACTTATGAATCTGTGTTTTTTTCTTGTTGAAAAAAAAAAAAATCTTAATAGTGACATTCTTTTAGAGTATGAAGATTAAAAATATTTTTGTAAAAATAAATAAACAAATAAATTAGTTTTTTTTTTCACACAGAAGAAGATAATGGAAAATGACTATACTTTATAGGAAATAAATTAGTTATTTTATACTAAGGTTATGTTCGTTTTTTGTGTTATTATAGAATTTTGTAATCAAAGATCAAGGCCAGAATTGATTTGTCATGTTCCTTATTGTTTTTGAGGTGGAAAATTGAAACCAAGATTGATTCTGAGTGGTACTATGGATTTTGAAATTGAAGAGTCAAGTAAGAGTTAAGGTTCTTTTTCCGAAACGGCAGAGGAACTCACCTATTTTTACCGCAACAGCCGACATTTTCGATCAACTCTTCCGCGACGGATCCAATTTATTGTGATGTAATTTTTTATTTATTTTAGAACCCAGACGGATTCAATTTATTGTGATGTAATTTTTTATTTATTTTAAATCTTTTATACATTTAAAAAAATAACATCTCTAGAAATTTGATCCCTCTTTGTGCTTTATAGATTGGGATTTAAAATTGATCTATGTTGGTTTTAATTTTTATGTTTTATGAGTTTACATGGATTTTTTTAATTACTTTTCATTGGTTTTAATTTTTTTATTACTTTATACTTTGTTATGTGACAACATCTCCTCTCCTCCATACTGGATTGGCATGTTGCTCCTCTAGGTATAATAACATTCAAAACATTTTCTATTATTAATTATAATCTTTATATTAAGAGTATTTAGACTTCTTTATTTATATATATATGTTTAAATTAGATGGTTATTTATATATATATATGTTTAAATTAGATGGTTAGGAGGATTGATTGTTATGAAAAAATACTATTTTATATGGACAAAAATATTTTATATATCTTTAGATAATCATAGGTTTCAAACTCTTCTTTTTTAGTTCAAAGAAAAAATTATATAACAATTTATTTATCATTTTTAATTATAAAAATATTCTTATATATTATTATTATTATTATATATATTAGTTTAAATTGTTTAAAATCATATATATTATAATTCATTTATTACAAAAAAAAATAACAAAATATTTTGCAAGTGGAAAGAAGTTAAAACTTCAAACATTGGATTTTAGTGGAGAAGGGGATTGCTTAAACTTGAGTGATGTATCCTATACTGTAAAATGTTATATGCAAAAATATATAGTAAACAAAATGTATATAATATGTGGTTGTAAAGCTTGGCTAAAGCTTAACTTTTTTCAAATAAAAGGAAAAGAATTTTACTTAATTTTATGGTTTATGGTATTTTTTTTAGTAATTTTTCTCAAATAAAAGGAAAAGAATTTTACTCAATTTTATAATTTATGATATTCTTTTAGTAATATAGTAAAATTTGGAAAGTCAAAATTCATCTTTTAATTTTTTTTACATAGAAAAATTTTAAATGTAAATTTTTAAGCATTTCCATACTTTTGGGGGCTTAGTAGATATATACAATTTAGGGTTTGTTGCCATTGATTTGTTGAAAAATTATTATTAATTGATCCTCACATTAATATAATTTAGTCATCTTTCTATTCTAAATTATTTTTAAACAAAATGAATTGTAATTCTTATTGTTTTCTAAATATTATGAAAATTATCATATTAATAAATAGTTGAGTATGTATTGCATTTGCATCCAAATAATATGGGAAATTTTCATTTTAATAAATAGTTTAGTATGCATTGCATTTACATCCAAATAATATGGAAATTACGGCATAGGTACAAAACACTATCTAAGGCCTTCTTCTCGTTGAAGGGAAGGTTGAGCTCACCTCAGACCTCAGTAAGAAATGGAATACAGGTCAATAGTTGGAAGAATCTTCTGATCAAGTTAAAGTTGCCATATCTTTTGAATTTTAGCATTTTTGGATAAGTATTAATTACTATTTTACGCAATTATCATATTTCTGATTAAGTTGAATAATGAATCTTTTTGTGATGCAAAACTTATTTTTGGGCATAAGTTCATCCTTTATATATCGTGCAGGAGTACGATTTTTTCCTTGGAAAAAAAAGTGCAAAACACTACATTATTAACCAACTTTGGAAAATGTATAATATATATAAAAACAATCATTAAAGAGGTGATTTGTTTTCAAATAACATGAAAAAAAAATTAATAATGCCTTGCATTTGACATATGGACACAGCTTAATATTATTAACCAACTCTGAGTTGATAAATAGAGAATAAAAAACCACATTAAAAAAATAAATAACATTACTTTATAAAACCATTCAACTGATATTTTTTAACACAACAATTCCAAAACTAAAGTCCTTTTACATATAAAGATAAAGACTCCAAATACTATCAATTGTTATTGAAAACTCACCAATTCCCTATACTTTTTTATGAATATGATTAATAAAGCCTACATTAAGGAAAGGGTAGTAAAATAACATTACTACTCATACTTATTAATCTCTCCTAAATATGATACACACTTAAATACATTACTATCTCTATCTTCCTCTTATGCATTAACCTCAAACACATCTTAGTCCATCCCTATGATACATTAACCTCAAACACATCTTAGTCCATCCCTATGAGGAAGTTAGAAAGTTAGGGTAATAAAATAACATTGTCACTAATACTTATTAATAGATGTGATCCACTCAAATACATTAGTATCTCTATCTTCCTCTTATGCATTAACCTCAAACATGTCTTAATACATCGTTTGAGGAAGTTATTAACTTGTTATTAGTATAATTATTCAAAGTTAACATTCAATTTTTTAATATATAAATAATTTAAAATATTATAAAATTAATATTTATTTAATATTTATTAATATATTTATTTAAAATTTTAATATTATAATTAATAACTTTATTTACATTAATATTAATTTAATATTTTTCAATATAATGTCCTCTTAAATCTTAATATTATATTAATTAATATAATGTTCTTTTAATCTTAACATTATAATTTATGACAATTTCTTATAATAAAATTTCATGTGGTTGGTTGACCAAGTCAACCCATTGCAAGGCTATGAGAAAATTGAGTTGGAAGTTTTGGTAAATATGTTTATCTCTTTGATTGTGAAATATGTTGATAATATCGATTAATTGTTTTTTTAATAGCAGTAATTTTAGAAAGGGTGAGTGGAGGTATGAGTTGGATGGTTACCAAATGGTCTCTTCCCCTATTTAACATCATGATCTTTATTCACATGGGAATATTCGTATGATAAAACCATTTATCTATTTTTATTGTAAAATTTAATTGTAAAACAAATCAACTTAAAATTAAAATTTTGATAGGGTTTATATAGTTTTTAAGAAAAAAATTTATTGTAAAAGATAATAAAATTATAACCGTGTTTAAAATTATTTATTTAAATTATTGAATTCATTCTCACTTAAATTTGTTAGTTTAAATTATTGAATTAGTTGTTACTTAAATTGTTTAATATTATAATGAATATGGTTTAAATTGTTTATATATATAGCATAATTAAAAATATTAATTACTAGATTAAATGTAAACTTAAATTTTGATTTGATTTTTATAGGATGTATTAAAGTTAGAAAATAATTAATTATCTAATTAAAAACATAAGATTAATAAATTATATTTATTTTCCAATAAAACCTACCTTTAATTAAAATACAAATATGTGTGAGAATTTTGAGTATTATTATTATTATTTACAACAACATTAGTATTAATATTAATTAAAATATTATTAGTCTTTAATATTAGGAACCATTGCTATCAACATCAAACCTATTATAAGTTTATAAAATGATTACTTTCTTATTTTAATTTTGATTTAATTTTTATATGGTGTTTAAATGTAAACTTGAACTTTCATTTAATTTTTATATGATATATTAAAGTTAAGAAAGATAGCTCAATAAAAATGAGAACATCATTAATTATCTAATTAAAGCACAATGTTAATAAATTATGTTTATTTTTTCAATAGAAACCTACCTATAACAATAATTGGAACTTTTGATATCAACATCAAACATATTATAAGTTTATAAAATGATTACTCTATCACTTTAATTTTATTTTTATTTTTAATGTTAATCAATTATGTTTATTTCTTCAATAGAAACTTACCTATAATAATAATCCGAACTATTGATATCAACATCAAACATATGATAAGTTTATAAAATGATTACTCTATCACTTTAATTTTATTTTTATTTTTATAAGCATTTAAATGTAAATTTGAACTGTGATTTAATTTTTATATAGTTTTCTAAAGTTGAGAAATATGAGTCTTATTCAAAATTAGAATATAATTAATTATTTTTAATTATTTAAATAAAAACACAATGTTAATAAATTATATATTTTTTTAAAATATAAACTTACATTTAATTAAAACATATTTATATGTGAATTTTAAATGATAATAATCATTAATATTAATATTATTAATCATTAATTAATATACTTATTAATATTAAAAATCATTGATATTAACATCAAACGTATTATAAATTTATAAAAATTATTTTCTCTCACTTTCATAATTTAATATAAAAAAATATGTTTTTCACTTTCATAATTTAGTATAAAAAATATTTTTTATATTTTTACTCGCTATATGATAATATTTATGTAACTACACTATACCTAAATATTAATATTGAAAATAATCATAGCTTTATTATCATATTTTATTATTTAATTTAACATAATAAATATTAAAAAATATTTTTATATTTTTACTAGGTATATGATAACATTTATGTGACTACACCATACCTAAATATTAATATTTAAAATAATCATAGTTTTATTATTATATGAATGTTAAAATTAATATTATTAATATTAACATTAATATTAATACCAACAATAATCTTAATATTAATATTAGAAGGAACGTGGAAAGCCAAAAATAATAATTTAATAATTCAACTAAACATTTATGATAAATTGTTACCGTGACACTGATAACGGATAAGTGATTTTGCAACAATAGCTATCCTCTCTCTTAGTCTCTTGGTACCATCATTAGAAAAATGGTCACGTCTTTACTTCTTAATATTCAAATCCAAATTGGGTTCCTCCATGACTTCGTAATAATATACAGGTCAACTATAATATATTTTGGTGTGAAAATCAATAGTTTAATGATTTCACTATCAATAAAAAATAATACATTAATTTTTTTAATTTCAAAATAAAACATATAAACACATGTCTAATAAATTTTTTAATTTCAAAATAAATAATATAAACACGTGTCTAATAAGTAAGTATGATCCCCAACATAAATTCTTTATGCACTCTATTCTTATCTGCATAATCTTTCTATCTATCTTGGACCACCTTTACATTCTACCTAATTTTTGCAATCTCTTTCTCCATTTTCTTAAGCACTTACGACCCAAACACACTTTTTTCACTGCATTATCTCAACTCACTAGTGTCTTTCATTTTCTGCCATATATAGCCTCAAATGGACTCATTTTCAAAGATGCTTGATGCCCATTATTATATGCAACCTCTACAAAGTGTAGATAATCCTCCCACTTGGATGGTTTATCCATTGAATACATGCGAAGCATGTCCTCAATCACTTGATTTACTCTTCCTATTTTCCCATCTATTTGTGGATGGTATGCAGTACTAAAATTCAACCATGTACCCAAATATGCAGAAATATTTTTCCAAGAGTTAGCTATAAACTTGGTATCTCTATCAAATACAATTAATTTGGGTAAACCATGCAATTTGAATCTTTCTTTCATAAATATTTTTGTTAACTCATTAGCCTTGCGAGTGGATTTAACAAGAATAAAACATGTCACCTTAGATAATTTATCCACCAGAACCATGACAAAATCATGCTTTCTCAAAGTATTTGGTAACCGAGTAATAAAATCCTTAGTTACCACTTCTCATTTCCATTATGGGATTGGAAAAGCCTGAAATAAACCTTTGGGTGTTGATATTCAACCTTTACTTGATAGAATTTCATAAATTTGGAAATATACCCATCAACATCTTTCTTGATATCAATCTAAAGGTATTGTTTTCTTGTTGTAGCAATTATTTTATGGTAGCCTAGATGTTCATAATATGGCATCTTATGGATTTCATCCATAATAATTCTTCTTAAGAATTAGGAATATACACTCTACCCTTATAGATAAGAAGTCCATCATCCTCCAAATGATGACCTTCATACCTCTTCTCCAAATTACCTTATTGTAATGTGTCCTTCACTTGAACATGGTGTTCACCTTCAACAAGGGAATTTATCCTTCGTCTTAAATCTATTTTTCAAGTGTTAATGGATGCCACATGAATTTTTCTACTAAGTGCATCATGCATTTTATTTTGTTTCCCATTTATGTGTTTCAAAATCAAACTGACATAAAATTTCTATCCATCTAGCTTGTATTGCATTTAATGTTGGTTTGACATAGGTCAATTTTAATCATGAAATAAATTCAATTATCCATTAAATTAAATCAAATTATTTATTACATGCATGGAAATCAACCTTGATCCCTACTAACAGCCAACTATCACCCATGTATACATGCAACACTTGGACATCATAGACCATCCATGGATGCATGTAAACACTTGGAAATCCATGGACCACGTGTCAACACCATCAAAATGAAAAAAGGTGTTTTCTTCTCAATCATTACGAGGAAGAAGTAGGAGACATTAGCCGAAATGTGACAGAAATCAACTGGAGATATATATGGACATGCAATACCTTCCAAATGAAATAGCAATTTTTTGTGCATTACAAGCAAGAAGTAGGAGATGGTATAGTCAACATATCAAATGAATCTGAGAGATATCCTCAAGTTAAGTGAAATAAAGTCCTTGGTCCATACAATAAGAATCAGTTTATGAAAGAATCAGTTTTTTGCATGATATGCTTATTTTCTGTTTAACTATTATGCGGCCTCTGTTATTGGCAGCAACAAAATTCCTAGCTCATCTAGCGAACCAACAAGTTGCACATGAGATCATTACTTTGTATGAGCTAAAAACTCGAGTCTATTTTATTGTGATTGGAGCAACAAACCACCAAATAGTATTGACCCATCCCTTAGAAGGTTTGGAAGGTTTATGTTGTGTATATAAACACTATGGTGCAATGTTGTCTTTCTATCTTTATTTGTTTATTTATAGTAAATAGTGTATAAATAACAACATGTTAAGAATTGTTCGATAGTTTGTTGAGGTGCCCAATGTTTGGAAAATGTCAAGAGGAACCTTCAAACAGTAAATCACCAAATATTCAATGTTGTTTTGTAGGTTGTTGTTTATTGATCACCTCGTTCAAGGAAGACTCTACTTGCAAAAGCAACTGCTAATGAGTGTCAAGTTGATTTCATCAGTGCAAAAGGACTAAAATTCTTAACAATGTGGTTTGGATAAACTTAGGTTAATGTACAACAGATTTTTAACAAATCTCGACAATCCACACTATGTATCGTGTTCTTTAATGAGCTTGATTCTATTGCCGCACAGGTCAATCTCTTTTCCTACCAGCATTCACTTTGCCCCTCCAAGGGCAAATGCTAGTTTTAAACAATTTCCTTGAATCAAACATATGTCTTAAATTATTCATAAGATCTCTTGTCACATCTTGTCAAGATATTCTCCTATCAACCATGCCACATTTTATTTGGGATTTTGATCTAGAAAACTTAGTACTTTCATTTTCATTTTTTTAATTTGCATATTTCCTTGCACTTGAAATGGAGAATCATCATTGCTTCCTAACCAAATGTTTCTTTTCAAGGGTTCAAGATTACATTACATATTCGTAGTATTAGGATCATACTAATATCTTGCTACCCATTTTCATTATTAGTAGGTTATTTTGAATCTATTTTCATTATTAGTAGGTTACTTTGAATCTAGTAGGGATTTTCATTATTGATCAATCATTAGAAACAAAATTTCATGTTCAACATCAACACATTATCACATGATGGGAATCATAATCAGTCGTTTTTAGTTTTCTAGATTCGGTCAAAGCCCTTAGAAAAATGTTGACCATTCCCATTCAGTTTAAGCTACTAATTTGAAGTTCCCATCATAACAACATTTGAAGTTCCTTACTTGTTTGAGCTCTTGGTCATCTATGTAGTTAAACCTTATTCATTTATTTTATATATGCCTTATAAACATTATACCATTGAAGATTAAATTATATGTCTCATCAATGTATTAGATATATTTTAATACTTGGGGGTCGATTTCAAACTTTGTTGTGCCATGATCAACTATGATATAGTTGATTTGACTTATACATGAGAATGGGGATGCTCAAATCCTAAATGGAAGATAACATATTGATATTTACTATGGTTTTAAGTTTCCTACTTCCTCCTCTCTTGTTGCTCCCAAGTCCATGAAGTTAAGAAAAAACATGATGTATTCCATCCATACCTTGATTTCCTTCCCTCACACATCAAGGGGCGCATGCCAGTACATATATTGTTCCCATGTATCTAATGCGTTTGGAATAATATATCCCATTTGGGACAACATTGTACTTTATCACTCATAGCTAAAGTTATATGATGCATTTTAGTAGCCATGACTTGAAGATGGCATCAAGATCAATTTTTAACCCTTCCACAAGCAACATTCTCATATAAGAGGGATTTCAATTTTTTTATATCTACTTTGATAATGAACATCAATTATGTTCTCTTTGGAATTGAAGGATTAAGAGAGATACATAGTGCATCATGCTTAATCATAATATTGCCACTTATCTTAGTTGCATGAATGTGTGACTCTTTGAGCTCTATAGTAGAGGCACCTCAAGGGGTTATGTGGAGGATGGAGAATTATTCAAAGTGGCACCTATCTCACAAAATAAGACACCCAAATTCTATAGGTGGAAATATTTGGGAGTCAATTCATCATATTTGGAGAAGGTATTGACATGTTGTTGGTTTTATTGCAAGAATCTGAGTGATTTTCCCGCTTTGGCCCTTTACTTGGAGGAAGAATAATTGATTGTTGAATACCAAAGGAATTCGAGATTCCATTGAGAAGATAAAACCTTGAATAAGGAGTATTGGAGAGACATCTCTCCATAGGAATATCATTTTCTTTGTAATATCCTTTTGAAGTAATTGAATATATGGATCCCGCCCCACCACCACCATGATTTTCCAATTATTGTTATTGAGTTTATGCCATTTAGATTCTCTATTTACATAGTAATGCTAATCTTATAATGTATTTAGGGATAGGTTGTTCATTTCAATTAGTATTTCAAGTTGATTCATTAAATCACTATATAGATTTTTGTATTTTTCAGACGGATGAGTGAGGTATTTGTTTGATGTCTTGTTTGTAGGCTATCTTAGACTGGTTTGATTGCTCATAGATCTTCATATTTATTCTCTATCAACTAAAATCCTTTAGGACATGACATTTGGAGCAATTTTGTAGGTAACTACAATCTCCCTCTCTTACAAAAAGGCATTTCTCTTTCTTGTTATAAGGAAAGGTAGGTAGACCACCATACTCTAATGCAAGGAAAATTTTAGGGGCTAAAGTTCACCTGTTGGATAATTTTCCATGTTTTTTCTTTTAAAAAAGTTAGCTAATTTCATTTATTTTTTAAATGATTTTCCCAAATTCTATAGGATAAAAGTATTTTACACTAATAATAGTTTTTTTTCCTAGAAAATATATAAAATATTTATAAATTTGAATATTTTTTAAAAAAATCACCAAATGTTTTATGAATGGAATTTTAAGAAATAGTAAGTTATGCCAATGTTTAACCACATTAAGATAAGTATGGATCTTTAAAAATTTCCTTGGTTTGATGTTGTAGCAGGGAAAAACCACCCTAGTATTGGGGGACCTCACAATTCGCACACACATAGCCCATATTGATGTTAACATCTTTGGTTGAGTAACTCCAATGGTTGCACAACTATGCAATACTCTCTCAACTAATACTGTGTGTCTTGGAACCTTATTTACACGATTAAGTAAATGAAGTATTCTCAAGTGCACATAGAGGTAGAACAAATATCTCAAGCTTCAATCAAAGAGTGGATAAGAGGAAGGTGTTGAAATGTAAGAGCAAGTGTTGATGGACATGTTTGTAAATCCATTGTGGGTGTTTAGTTTTGGCTAATCTTTGCAGCACTATGATGGGTTGAAAATGAGATAGATAGCTACTAGCACATTTCACTTGTTGTTTTATACTTTGATTTAAGGTTGGTAAGTTCAATGAATACCTATAGTTGGGAGATAAATATTTCATATGCAATAGGTCACCAAGCATACTACTTTTTATAGAGATGAGTACCTTCATATTCTTTTCTATAATGTGATTTATTTATATTATAATTTTGTCTACACATTATTGAATTATTTTATTAAATTCAATGGAAAACATGTTTACATATATGAAAGTTATATTTTCATATGTATAGATAAGAATCTATTGAATATAATCCCAAGGGGTTAGCTGAACTAATTTTCGTCGGTGTTGTTGGAAATCTAGCTAGTTTTGTGCTATCAAGTGCCTAGTTCAAACCCCCATAGTTGAAGTGCATTGGTCTACCCCAATTATTTTATTAGGGATGCCATCCATAAATGTGGGAAGCATCCCTTGAGTTTCCCTACAAGGTTCTCATCGAAAAAAGAACCTATTGAAGGTTCTTAAAAACCTCAAATTTAATCTATATTCAAAGCACGGACTTTAAAAGAATGCATCATAAGAAATTTTAAATATACTTGGATACTAGGTTGGAGTTTCTATGCAAGTATAAGATAGATTGGTTATTGGTACCTATGTTAGGTGATGTTACTCATGTTGAAGTTGTATTCTAGTTGTAAATGATGTTTTGAAGCTATAGATAAGGATATATCATGATGATATCTTTAAAGCGTGATTATTTTTCTTCATGTTTCATTAAATAAGACCAATGGAATAAGGAGGAAAATCAACTATCTTTTATGTTATTTATAGAAAATCCAGATATAGTCTTTCCAAAGTGTAATAATCATGATTTCTTATCATATGCTAGCCTTTTAGTTCACATGTAAAGTTATAACTTGTCCTTAGAAATAGGGTATGGGTACATTACACTTATTGTGGAACTCTTCTATTATGAATGTGTCTCATTCTTTTCCATCTAGATTTAATGTTGGATCGTATTCATATTTTTATGGACATGGAG
Source organism: Larix kaempferi (assembly GCA_027924585.1). Lineage (NCBI taxonomy): Eukaryota > Viridiplantae > Streptophyta > Pinopsida > Pinales > Pinaceae > Larix > Larix kaempferi. Next base: position 1,862,016 of record BSBM01000100.1, read on the forward strand.
CCATTTTATTTGTAAAACTTTAACAATGTTTTGTAATGTGTTCTTATTTCTTCTACTTGGATTTAATTTAGTGAAATGATAATATATAAAATAGTAAAATTAAATAGAATAAATGGTTATAAAGTAATAATCACATAAGATGACATTAGAAGTGGTAAGAATATATATTATCATATAAGATATTCATCTCTCATCTTATTAGTCCCTCTCGGCTTGCTTAGTTTGTTTTTAGCTTCAGATCAATCATGGATTTGGAATTCTTATTTGGCCTCATATCGAAGCAGCCTCTCAACGGTTGATCTGTAATGTAATGGATTAGGCACTTTTTGCATTAGATCCGCTTATGAATAGCATAGCTGGAAATTTTAGCACCACGCGGGAGACATATGCGTGCTTGCATGCATGCATGAAGTGGCAATATATCAACATAGATCCATCTTAAACCTGTATCAAGCACCGAGAAGGATCCAATTTCTTGAGGTGTATTTCTTTTTTTAAATTTAAACTCAAGAAATTTAATCTCTCTTGATTGATAAATCCGGGTTTAAGTTTTAAGTTTTTATTTTATAAACGAACATCTATTTTTTAATTACTTTTCATAATATTTTATTTTATGAACGGACATGGATTTCCGACAATACATTTTACTTTTTTACTTTTCATTACATTTTACTTTTTTACTTTTCATTAAATACTTTCCATTACATTTTATTTTTTAACATTTTAATTAATGGCCGACAATAATAAAGACAAACGTTACATGTAATTGTTACTTGTTACTTCAATATTACAAACGCTACATCATGTTACAAGATCTCTCCCATAATATTCACTATCACTATTATTTTTTGCCGACATGTTACTAACGTTACATCACGTTACAAGATCTCTCCCATACTGGTTTGGATCTCTCCCATACTGGGTTGTAGAGCGCCTCTCGACACAACAACCATACAACACAAGTGGAAATGTATAACCATATAGCGATATACGGTATAGCTTAGATGTAAGGTGATCAATGTGAATGGTTACTAGGGTATTGAATTTTGCTTGGAATGTTAGGGAATTTGGATTGCCCGTTACAAGACAATAGAGTTTTCTATTTAATTTCAGTTAGGATTACAAGGTGTTTTCATAGACTATGGGAACGTTTTGAAGCTTTGATTTACTTGTATCAAGCATTCGGTTTCCTCACGAGAATTGTTGCAGTTTACTTAGATTGAGAATTTATTTTGATTTCCCTATATCACGGGTTGTGCTCATGGGTTGTTGGATTTGATAGGAAATATGAGTGTCTAGTGTCCACCGAGGGCTTTGATTGTTTATTAAGTAAGGGTTTGTTCTCTGCCCCACATTTTCACTTCTCAGCCGGAGAAACCCAGAAGAAGCGGTACACGAGGGTTGTTTCCAAATCTTGGTAAGTTACATTCATGACCTCCTTGAAATAAAAAAATCTGGGGTTTTCTTTTACAGAGTATACGATTTTCATTTTTTTTTGCTGTTTGCCGCATTATGTTTTTTGTTGCAGAATTGTTGCAGAAATTTTGGGTTCTGTGGACCACAGTCCCTTGGAACAAAACTCAACTCAGCTGATTCGGGTCAACTCGCTAGTTTGTAGTGAGTATGACCCACGAGTACTTGCCTATTTTTTCACATGCCAGTGAGTTTGAGTTGTGAACCCCACTTTATAAATCTATATAACCCCAGAAAAAATTAGCGGAAATTTTTTTGAAATTTTCCTGAGTTTTTGCGAGGCCCTAGTCTAAATCTTACTCTCGAGCCTCCCCTAGTTTTTCGTTGAGCCAAATTTTGTAACACGTTACCAGACTGTTCATCATCTAGCACTTGTATTCTACTCCCTTTCATAGTCATGTTCCTATTATTTATGTGGCGTAAAATGTTAAAAATGCAAAAACAAAGTAGGATTGAATTTTCTACAATTGTGTGAGGGGATTTAGTTCCAGTACTTGGAGATTTTGTGCTATTGAAGTTTTATTAGATTGTTTGATTGCCCTATATCAGGTATTGGGTTCATAGGTTGTTGGCTTTGATAAGAAATTTGAATGTCTGGTATTAAGAGATTGATTTTTCTGCAATTGGGTAGCTGGATTTAGATTGATTGCTTGGAGATTTTGAGCTATTGAAGTTTACTTAGATTGTGGATATATCTTTTTTGATTGCAGCAGTACATCCATGGGCTGTTGACTTTGGTAGGAAATTTGAGTGTAGTATTGGAGATTGAGTTTTCTGCAACTGGGAGATTGGATTTAATTTAATAGGTTGCAGATTTTGGGTGATAAACATCGGTGCAACTGGGAGATTGGATTTAATTTAATAGGTTGTAGATTTTGGGTGATAAACATCGATCAAGAACTGGTATAAATGAAAGTTGAGTATTCTTACTTAGAATTTTGGTTGTTAAATTTGACCGGGTGAATAGGATTGTTGAGGCCTATTAGATGTTAAGTGTCCTCTAATTGAGCTATTATATACTGAACTACATAGCGTTGGGATTTTCAGATTGAATTGTCAAGGTGTTTTCATCATCAAGTCCCCTTGAAGGATTCATCAAATTTTGCTTTTGATGAACTGGAAGTTGTGAAGTTTTTCTCAGAGGCTGAATTATATCTTCACATCGTTACATATTATTTCATAATTTTATAACAATAAAATTGTAGTATAACGATTTAACAATATAAGTTAGGGATTTGAGCTTATGAAATGTTTGGTCTGTAAATACATTTCTCATTCTTCACATGTTTGAAAAACATTACAAGTTAAATGTGTTATGGATTAGACATATCTGCAAATGACCTTCGGTTGGTGCGTGACTGTATCTGCAAATGACCTGTAGAAGATAGTGGGGCACGCGTGTGAGGCGCTATAGGAAACCCGGAGAAGGCAGTGCGACCTGTAGAAGGCAGTGCGACTTGTAGAAGGCAGAGATTTTATCACCAACAATCCTAATAGACTAACGCTACCAGAGGTACAGTTAACCAAATCTCACCACATTGCATCCTTTCTGCATCAAAGCCCAGTCCATTCTTAAGGATTTGACAAAAATGAAAGGTCTTTGCAGATCTGTTCAATGGAGAGCCACTATGTATTTGTATTTTTATTTACATGTATTCTAAGCTATAGTTCGTTTGTCATATTGTATCCATGGTGAAGAAGTGAAACAATGTATGAAACAGTGATTTTCAATAAATACGACTATTTCAATAAATATTTGCAAAGCTTAGGCATAAATATTTTCTCAAAATAAAACCTAGAATTAACTTTGAACTCTTTGCAAATTCTAAATATTTAATGATTGTTGGTTGCATTTTACGGTTAACGCACTCTCTCCCAGTTGATAAGAAGCAACGCAAACCATTGGTAGCATTTTACCGTTAACGCACTCTCTCCCAGTTGATAAGAAGCAGTGCAAACCTTGGTAGTATTTTATCGTTAACGCACTCTCTCTCGGTTGATAAGAAGCAGCGCAAACCTTTATTGTAATTTTTAAAGATTGTATCTAACAAGCCCAAAAAATACCGGAATAAAGAAACACATAGATTTAATAAATCCACCATTCCGTCGATGCTCGAAATTTTGTATATTGGAATTTTAAGAGAAGGCCCGAAGATATTGTTATTGTTGCATCTGTAGGCTGTTGCAATAAAATATTATCAATTATTGCTTATCGTCTTTCATAGTTTTGTTCTAAGGATGCCACCAGTTAATTAATAAGGATGCCACCAAAAGAGACTGTTTAGTTTTCCAATGCCCTACCTCAATTTTGGATTGAAGGCATGGGTAGGCAAGCTTTACAAGTCAAAGAAAAATAGTGGAGGACAGCACACGGTACCTACAGGAAAGGAGAATGGAGAATTTAACACATTGGAATACCAACAGTCATTTAAGGTGAATTTGGGTTTCTCTATATTTTTAAAACATCTTAGTTTGAAGTTTAAATCTCAATTATCGTTGTTCAAGTCTTTTTTATAAAGGCTCGGTTTGAAATTTAAATTTTAAGCTATTATTATATCTAAATTTTAAATTTCAATAAACCTTTGATAGTAAAGTAAAATCTCTACCTAAACTTTAAAAAATGAAATCTCCAATTTAATGAAATTAATATATATATATATATATATATATATATATATATATATATATTGCCCTGTAATTAGGGTTGATGGTTTACTTTGAGTACCATCCTCAAAATGAGAAGCAGTACTTAAGGATTTCTCCATAACATGTTCCAATATATATATATATATATAGATATAAATATATATATTTAATTTTAATATTCCACTTTTTAGAAAGAATTGCATTAGTTTGAAAAGATCAAGTAATGCAAAATGTCTCTCAACATATATTAATTTCCTTTACATAGGGAAACTCGGATTCAAAACGGGGTACTCTCAAACTTTACATAGGGAAACTCGGATTCAAAATGGGGTACTTTCAAACTTTACATAGGGAAACTCGGATTCAAAATGGGGTACTTTCAAACTTTACATAGGGAAACTTCGATTCAAAATGGGGTAAAGTTTGATTTTGTATTTAGTATAATAAAATATATTATTTACTGATTAAAAGGGTTATAATTAAAAATATTAAGGTAATTTTTTTGTTTAATTTCATTTTGTTAAGATTTATTACGACTCAGTGATAGTTAGGATTTACATTAGCCTTGGTTTAAATATGGGATAGAATCTTAGCATAGGATTTGATTTAATATATATCACATGGGTGTATCAAATGCAAAAAAATTATTTAACAAAGGCGTGAGATCACTTATTTATCACCGATATAGATCTATCTTAACTCTAGCTCTATTAAGCGCCAAGAGGGATCAAATTCCTTGAGTTGCAAACTCCTTTTAAAGTCCTAAACTCGAGTAATGGTTTGCACCTCAAGGGATTTGATCCATATTGGCACTTGATAGAACCAAAGTTAAGATGGATCTATACTAGTGTAATCAAACCTAAACCTAAACTCCAACTAACCTTCCGTCGAGTGGAATATCCACCACGTAGAAAATCTAAAAAATAATTAATGAAACAAATTCCATGCTATTGCGGTGAACATACACATTAGATCGGCGATTGACTTATTCCAACCCTTAGCGGTCTAGTATTACTAAACTTGCAGTGAAATCTTACCACTTGTAAGAGTTGCGTATTATCTGAGGGAGGTAGTTGCATTTACATTGAATCATTATGAGTTTCCTGGAATCTGCAAAGTTCTGTGCCATAAAAAGCTATATCAATTATGGACTCTCTAAGCTTATCAAGTATACTAAGACAAATGTCTAATGAGAATAATGTCAATGTATACTCATAATGAAACTGGCTCCATCATTTTAGGTTTATCGATGCAGCCACTGCGCTTAACTCTCTCGACATCTCTGAAAATGGTGGTCTTTGTTTACCCAATGCAAGGCATTCATTAAGAATTTGTTGACACATGCCCACTATGTATTCTTTATAATTTATAATGCAAGATCGTGGAAACAAAATGTAAAGTTTGAGAAATGCGGCCCAAATATATATCTATATATATCGGATTCTATGCACCTATTTCCCTGAAGGGCATGACTACAAGGTGGACAAAGACCTCATGACTTTTATTTTTGACAAAATTCATGGAAGAAAATTATATAATGGATCATGGGAGAAGATTTGACAAAATTCATGGAAGAAAATGATATAATGGATCATGGGAGAAGAAGCATTTTGATGTTGAATTAATCATCCTTGTGGCGGAAGAATAATGAGATTAAAATCCAACAATTCAGTGATCCATGTTAAAAATTGTAATGGTAATAAGGGTTTAAGTCAAATGCAAGTCATTTTACTGAACACTCATATACAATTTTGCGCCAATTGCATTGCAAATTTCCCGTGTTCCCATGTTTTGCTTTTATTTTTGGCAGGGACTTGAAGCTATGCTTCCATCTCCCTTGTTTGAATAGAATTGACGTCAAATATATAGAAAATGGCACATGATGTGCATTAAACTCTTATTATATTCATAATTCTATCGTAACAATGTGTGGAGTGGGAAAACATGATGCTCTAGTAATATAGTTTCTTTAATGTCAATAAGTGGTGGGAATGTATTAAATAATGCACCCCATTGGATAAGAAGGTTATGTCAAAGTATGCAAATAAGTGGTGGGAATGTATTAAATAATGCACCCCCATTGGATAAGAAGGTTATGTCAAAGTATGCCTTTATAATAGGGGGTATTTGTTAGTTGTGTGACCTCTCTATATCAAAATTAAATGTGAATGTGCTTCCCAAGTGGCATTTGTGTTGGCATTAATATCAAATCTAAATTTTAATTCATAGGTCGCTAATATAACTCATTAGCATTGAAATTTTCGATACTCGAGAAGGGTAAGATCTCAACCAAGAAAGTAGTAAACATAACATGAATATATTTTAAATAATAAAGAAATAGGTTACAGAACATGCATCTTAAAAATCCATTTAACCACTACAAACCATTTATCATCCATAAAGACAACAAAAATAATATAGAGAACATAAAAGAAATTTTGAGGAATCAACATAACATCCATTCCATTTCATTCATCAAATGGTATTACATCCATATCTCTTATAACTCTCAGCCTTTAACACCAACCTCACCACTCACAACAACCCCAATTTGTCCATTTATGTTCCTATATACACTTTTACATCAATTACAAGATAGTTCAATTGTTACAAAACCCATTTCTCAAAGGGTGTGTAGAGTGCCCAGTTGTCCATGAAAATTCCAATATATCTTCTATTGCATGCAAGTAACTTGAGGCACACATGCTTCACTATATGTAGAAGCCCAAAACTAATAAATAGGGCGTCAATAGTCTAGTTGAACAATCAAAGTGTGACGTCGTTAGGAATTGTGTGTTAATTCAATCTACACATGGATGCATGCTTTCTAAGAGTGGACTAACTATATGTATGTATTGATGACAAGGGCACATGGATGACTAGGAATTATCTATTATAGCTAATTGCGTTCACTATGTGTGCACCTATGGATGAAATGTTGGATTTTTGTTGTTTCCATAACATGAATTATATATGATCAAAATTTGTTGACCCTTAAACTTAGCTTCATCCTCAAAATATCACTCAACACTATCTAGTCCTTAATGTTGAGAAGCATGGAGAAAGCAGAAAAGTTAATTCCATGGTGGTTGGCATTCAAATCAATGTGTGGGATTTTTTTAAAGAACTATAAAAATTTCAATGCTCAATAGGGAACTACTACTAAGACAAGTCTTATGAAGGTATCATGGTAAGTGAGGGCTCAAGTCAAGTTGGGTTTGAGGAATCAATGTATCATAATAGTTGGAACACATCATGCTCATGTAATATTACTGCATATGCTACTAATAGCTCTAAAATTCAATTTAATGATTTTGTTTTGTAACCTCCTTTTGAATAAATTTAATCTCTAAATTCTCTCCCACCAAAAAAAAAATTAATTTATAATTACCGATATTGATTATAGGCCATGAATATTGCTTCGTTTTCCACACTAATATTAGTCTTATCATATTTAGGGTTATTTCACGCATTGCAACATTATTTGAAACCGATTACATGGATCATCGGATTAAAGAAATTCATTTTTTGATGCAAGAATAATGTATTTGTTTGTTGTCTTATGTGCAAGATACCTTGGACTGGTTTAGTCACTCATACATCATTATCCCTTGGACTGGTTTAGTCACTCATACATCATTATCCTTCTATTTCTCTAGGTCAAATGTTTCAAATAATACCTTGGGAGGAATATTATCACACCAATTTCACTCACATGTGGCAACTAAGTGATTTTAACTATAAACTTCCAAAACCAATATTAACCTTGTCTAGTATAGTATATTACATGATTTATAGGTCACCAACCCTCATAAAAATCCAAGTTAACTAATTGAAGTATCATGTGGATCGTCCCTTAATAGTGACAAGATCACATCATACTTTTTTAAATACTTTCACAACCCCTAACATAGCATGAATCGAACATTTATGTGGCCCATTAATGACTCTTGTTTCCTCAAGGACTTTGTTCATGAATGAAGGGCCTTATATTCATCAATGAAAGGGTACTTGGACCTAATTAGAGTGTAATGAGTCACATGGGTGCCCATACATGATATTTGGGCACTCATACTAAAACTACTTTCTTTCAAACTCAAACATTTCCTATAAATACAAACCTCCCCCATGCATTTGATAAATATTTGTTGCTAAGATTATGTTGTTAATATTTTCCAAAGAGTGAAGAATCATCAACCTTCAACTCACAAATATTGCCTTGCCTTGCCTCCATGCTACCCAAATCCCCCTCCAAAATATTGCTTCCATAAGGTTAAGTGGTGTTTGTTTTGTTTCAATTCATAGAAAGAACCCATTAGAGGATTCAAAGGACCCTCCCATGGAGAGGATTGGTTATCGATTCCACAAGCTTCTTCAAAGTGATATTTAGTTAGTTTCTTTCATTTTCCATAATAAAGAGTTGTTATGTTTTCAATACATTATCTTGTTTAAATTGTTTGGATCCATGTGTTGAATGGTTTATTTGTTAGATTTCATGTATAGGGAATATCATATGTGGTCTAGGTTTATTTATCACTTATCATTTTTGTCTGCATCAAATTTCACAACTCTAAGTTAAGATTGGTTTTTGGAGACATGTGCATCAAATCACATATGTATAATGGTGACCATACTAGGATTTTACCCTCGGATAGAATTTTAGTTGTTACTTTGACTCCCTTTATACTTATGTTAGTTTGTAGGTTGTGATAGGTTCCCTCCTTTACCCTAGCACCCAACTGAGTGGTCTATATTTTCAATTGGAATTTTTGAATTTCTTGGGATATTGTGCACTTGTACAAGCTTTTTTAGCATAGTCATGCAATTTCCCTTTTAAATATACATGAATAAATCACATAGGTTATTTTTTCTAGCCTCCCAATCATGCAACCATGGTTTTGGTGCTCCTTTCAATTCACTTAAAATCCAAATTTTAGTGTCATTTGGATTTGTTTGAAAGTTTTGTGGGAAAGTTAATTTTCCTAGAATTTATTGACTTTTATTGGCACCTCCCCTCATTGATGATCATTGGATTGAGTTCCTAACCCAATCAATCCCTTGGGTTGAGGAGGAAATTTCATTTACTTGGTATTAATTTTGAAAGTTCATGCATTAATTAATTAGGATATGTTGATTCTATTTTCTTAAAGTTTGAAATCCACTTGATAAAAATTGTTTTTCATTAAATAGATATTTTTATTTTGGAATAAAGTGGATAATGATCCTTAGAGGACAAGTGTGCCTTAGAGGATAAGGTTGACCAAGATGTTACTTTCAAGAGAATGAAAGTTGAAAATTAGCCAAAGTTAGGAAAGGAGGAAAAAGAAAGAAGAGATAGCACAAATCAGAAAAGCAGCAAAAAACTCAGGAAAAGCAGAATAAAGCAGAAAGTAGAATAAAAGAAGAAAGAAGGATAAAGACAGAAAACCAGGATAAAGTGGAAAAGTTGGATAAGACAGAAAAGCAAGAAGAAAGCAGTCAAAGGCGGAAAAGCAGGAAGAAAAGAAAAAGTAGGAAAAGCAAAAGCATAAAGCAAAGCAAAAAGAGAAAAAGTTTGACAACAATATTTCCTTATCCATCCATGAGGGCTTAGGATACTTTATCCGCAAGTAATACTCAATCTATAAAATAAGTATGGCATACCACTAGCACAATGTTTGGCTAATTATGTTTTGATGTTGATAGCTCTCGAGATCTCAATTTGACTTGGGAGATGAGCCCCTAGTCACAGCTGGGAGATGTGCCCTTGCTACTTCCACTAGATGATTCTTCAGTTAGATGCTTGGATGATGGAATTAATCCATTGTCAGTGATTTTATTGCTAATCATGTAACTAATTCAATTCTGGTTCAAAACTCATAGAAGATATCATGAGATCTTTGGTTCGAATCCTCAAATATTCCAGTGATTTCCAGTGCTAGTTGATTGTATTGAAAAGGGTTAAACCTTTGGACTATTCTGAGATGTCTATTGGCTCCCATATGATATATTTTATTTTATGTTGAACCTTTTATATCATTCATAAAATTTTATAATGCAGAAGTCTGAATTATTTTGAGTTTCCTACATCCCTGCTAGATTTGCATAGATTTGATTAGTTTTCAGTATTGCTTGAGTTTACTATCCTCTACTCAATGAATTTTGATTATGTCAGATCCTAATTTCAACTAAGATATTAATGAACATATTCCATATATGTTTTTGTCAATATTTTGGTCCTCCAATTTTTTTGGAAGATCTTGAATATTGACTAGTTGAGCAGTCCCGGTGTTCTCAAATCTACTCTATAATTCCAAATTCCACCAAATCAGATCTGAACTGTAATTTTGAAGTATGATAGATATATTGGAGCTTAAAAAAAATCCATCCACTTCCATATAGTATCCAAAGTTCCTTTTACCAAGTCTTGAGAGAGTTTTTGGGTCCATTTTCAATGTTTGTGCAATTTATTCAAAACTAGTCATTGTCTTTCCTTCAACTTTCTTCCTAGTTCCCCTTACATCATGGAAGGTAAATTACAATGGTATCAGAGCATGTTCCTCTGAAAATTATCTTGTTAATATTCTATGATTCCCAAAACAAATTCAGTCCCAAGAAGAAATATCCTCTGACAGAGGAAGAAGAAGGTGAAGAATTCAATTCTACTGAAGGCAAGTTACAAGGAGAATCATATATGTCTCATAATGAAGAGAAAGATGAATTGAAACTCTTTTTTAAAAACATGATGAAGGGTTTACAAGACATATCCCATAACATTTTCCAATCCGAAAAAGAAACCAGAGAGTTCTTACCTCAGCATCTAGGAAACAAAAATGTGGAGGGGAGAAGCAATGGCTCCAAACGTGGTGAAAAGAAAATCATTGGTGGTTCTATCTTTTGAGGAAATGGGCCTCACAATATCCCTAGTGAATTCAAATGGAGTCTTAGTACACACCAAGGCCCACTATTCCTAAATTCATTGAAGAGAAAAAGGAGGAACCTGAGGTTCGAAATGAAGGTCTTGCTTCATGGGAGGATAAGTATGTTGAGTACCTTACACTGAATGAAGAATGTAGAAGAGATTTGTCATTCAAATGTTTTTGTGATCTACAATACAAGACCAATTCAAGAGGAATATTTTAGATTCCAAATCAAAATTATTAGTTGAAGAATGATATTGGTAAGATTTATTTTCCTTACTTTGATGGCTCACAAAAGTATACTGCTAGTTCTTTGATCCATAAGCTAGACACCTATTTTTAGTTGAATCCATTGGCTGAGAGAGATGCTATCAATTTGGCCACTCTACACTTATATGGTGAATCCAATGATTGGTGGTTTCATGGCATGAAGGCACTTGGACATGATCAAGTGACCACTTATGAAGAGTTCACAAGAATATTGGCTGAAAGGTTTGAAAGAAGAGACCGTGAAATCACTTTCAGATAATTGACGCATGTGAAGCAAACTGGAACTCCTGAAGCCTACATCTCTGAGTTTCAGAAATTAGCTGTGATGGTCAATGATATTCCTCTTGTTCATTGAAGGATTAGATGAACCTTTGAAAGGTTTAGTGAAGGCCTATAGACCCTCCACCTTGCAGGATGCATTGAGTAGAACAAGAGATTTGCAAGATTCTATCCCAAGGACAAGATTTCCTCCTAGAACTATTGTTCCTACTCAATTCAAGAGTCAAAGGCCATCTAGGAAGATTCCTTTAATAAATCTCAAGAGATACCATGTATCTAAATATCGGGATGAATTGAGAAGAAGGAAGTTGTGTTTCACCTATCAAGAACCATGGGTTCCAGGACATAGATGTGTTAAGGGAAAAGCACACTATATTCAAGTTTATTCAGAGAGATAATATGATGAGGAAGAAGATGAGGCCCCAAAAGATGTAGAAGTGTCCTATGAGACTGTTGAAGAAGATCATCCTTCAGAGGTGAGTGAAATTGCAGTATTGTCAGGAGTGCCTCGCTTTCATACTCTCATATTCAAAGGAGTGGTGCAAGGGAAATCAGTCACTGTGTTAGTGGATGGAGGAGAAACACATAACTTCATTGATTCATATTTAGTTTAAATAAGAAAGCTACCTACTAAAAATTTTGAAGGCTTCATTATCATCATTCCAGGTAATGATTCTATGGATTGTTCTAGATAGATTCCTAAATTACAAGTCACTATAGGAGATTACATTGTTACAAATGGATTTTATGTTGTAAATGTGGCTGATACTAACATGGTTTTGGGAGTACAATGGTTGTATTCCATTGGGAAGCACACCATATACTACAAATTCCCTGAGATGAGATTCCAAGATGAAGGTGGAAAGGAGGTAGTGTTGAGAGGGATCAACACCTACCCAAAGCAAGTGGTAAGTGCACATAGTACCAGCATAGATCCATCTTAAACCCGTATCTATCAAGCACCGAGAGGGATCCAATTTCTTGAGGTGCATTTCCTTTTTTAAATTTAAACTCAAGAAATTTGATCTCTCTTGATTTATAGATTTGGGTTTAAGTTTTAAGTTTTTATTTTATAAACGAACATCTATTTTTTAATTACTTTTCATAATATTTTATTTTATAAACCAACATGGATTTTTTTAAAATACTTTCCATATTTTTTTGTTTTATGAGCCAACATGAATTTTTTAAATTATTTTTTAATTAAAAAAATTACTTTTTACGTTTTATTAGATGTAACGCTACATACACGTTACAACATATCCCCCATACTGGGCTGTAGAGCACCTTGTTTCACTCGGTGCAATGAGATATCTATTGAGGCATGGAGACATTGAGTGGGTTGCAAAGTGCCTAATCACTACTAAAGGCACCTCATTGGAGGTATCATAGTATCCAGAAGACATTCAGAAGTTGCTCCAAAAGAATAAGGAGGTGTTTGGAGAGATTTCTCATGATAGGCCACCTGATATAGGAGTGGAGCATATAATTGAATTGGAGATAGGCACGTCACCTATCAAAGTCCATCCTTACAAGCATCCAAAAATATTCAAGGATGATATAGAGTGAACCATCAAAGAACTACTTGACTTGGGATCCTTAGGCCAAGCTCAAGTCCTTTTGCATCATCTGTACTCCTTGTGAAGACGAAAGATGGGACCATGCACATGTGCATAGACTACAGATATCTCAACAAGAAGACTATCAAGAACATATATCATATCCCAAGGATTGATGATATGATGGATGAACTACATGGAGAAAAATACTTTTCAAAGATTGACCTTCGCTCTGGTTACCATCAAATCAGTATGGGGGAGGAGGACATTCAGAAGACAGCTTCCTGGTGTCATTATGGGCACCTTGAGTTTCTAGTTATGCCTTTTGGCCTAACTAATGCACCTGCAAATTTTCAATCTTCCACGAACAGAATGTTTAACAGGAAGTTATGTAAGTTTGTTCTTGTTTTATTTGATGATATCTTAATCTATAGTAGAACTTGGGAGGATCATTTGTACCATTTGTATGTTGTACTAACAATCTTGGAAAATCAGTCCTTCTATCCAAAACTATCCAAGTGCAATTTTGGGATGATTGATATTTTATATCTTGGTCATGTGATTGGGAAAGAAGGAGTTAAGGTTCACATGGAGAAGATCCAAACCATTTTGTATTGGCCAAATCCTAAAAATCTCACTAAATTGAGAGGGTTAATTGGAATATACACTTACTAACGAAATTTTGTCAAAGGCTTTTCAAATTTGTCATCTCCATTTATAGATATTACTAAGAAGGGAGCCTTTGGTTGGTCGAAAAAATATGAACAATAATTCAAGAGGATGAAGGAGGTAATGAGTTGTTGTCATGTTCTTGCACTTCCATATTTTTCTCAACCTTTTGTTCTTGAATGTGATGCCTCAGGAAATGGGATTGGAGTTGTTTTGATGCAAAACAAGCATCCCATAGCCTTTGAAAGTAGGAAGTTGCAGCCCCATGAGAGGCTATACTCAGTTTATGACAAGGAGATGCTATCCATCATGCATGCACTAGTCAAGTTCAGACAATAACTTGTGGGGGGTAATTTCATCATAAAAAATGATCATAATAGCTTGAGACACTTCCTGTCACAAAAGGAGTTGAATGATAAGAAACAAAAGTGGGTAGGTAAGGTACAAGCATTCCAATTTGACATTGAATACAATAAGAGTAAGATGAACATTGTAGCTAATACAATTTCTAGAAGACCAATAGTTGCATTGATGAAATTTCATGATGATTGGAAGGCACAGCTAGAAGTAGAGTATGCCTAGAATCAATTTGCTTTTGATTTATTTGATGGACTAATTCATGATGATACTTACAAGATTCGCAATGATATCATCTATCATAAGGATAGGATCTTCCTGGTTCCAGAATCATTATTAAAGAAGAAGATCATAGAGGTTGCTCATGATGCGCCCCTAGCAGGACATCTGGGGTTTGTGAAGACATACAGAAAGTAAGAGAAAGGTTCTCTTGGAAGGCCCTAAAGAAGGAAGTGATGGAGTATGTTAGAGTATGTGTGGCATGTCATCAAAATAAGGTAGAACATAAACATTCAGTTGGAATCCAACAACCCCTTCCTATCCCTGGGCAGAGATGGGGAAGTGTATCGATGGATTTTATCACCGGGCTCCCCAAAATCCAAGGTAAAGACAGTATTTTTGTTGTGGTTGATATACTAACAAATTATGCACATTTCTTTTTTGTCACGACTAATATTGCAGCCATCCAAGTGGCTGAAATTTTCATCAAAAAAGTATTCAAACTTCATGGCATGCCCAAGACTATCATCAGTGATAGAGATAGTAAGTTTACTAGCAATTTCTGGCAAGAGTTGTTAAAGTTGGTGGGGACAAGTTTAGACATGAGTACAAGCTACCATGCAAAAACTGATGGCTAAACAGAGAGATTGAACCAGTGGCTAGAAGGGTACCTAAGAAACTATGTTACTAGTCAGCATAAGACATGGACGACTTGGCTTCATCTGGGAGAGTTTAGTTACAACACTACTTTGCATCTATCAATTGGTATGTCACGATTCAAGGCCCTATATGGATATGATGCACTCACTTTTGATGATATGATATTTGGTGATTGAAAAATATAGAAGGAAAGGGATTGGGTGGGGATTGGCTCCAAGAGATTCAATACATAATCAGAACTCTCAAGGGAAACTTGCTAGTAGCACAGAGTAGACAAAAGGTGAATGCAGATAAGCAGAGAGTGGAGCGAACCTTCCAAGTAGAAGATCTGATATATTTGAGGTTGCAGCCATATAGACAATCCTCATTGAAGTGTAAGGGGGATGAGAAGGTGCATCCAAGGTTCTATGGTCCCTACCAAGTCCTAAGGAAGATCAGTGAAGTGGCATATGAGCTAGAATTGCCTCCCGGAAGTATAATCCACAATGTTTCCCATGTGTCTTTTTTGAAGAAGGAAATAGGGCAGCAAGTTAAAGTTTCAAAAGAGTTGCCTCCCATTGATGATGAGGGAAATTTAGTGTTAGTTTCAGAGAAAATTTTGGAGGTTCAAGAAAATAATCTAAGAAGAAGAATCATTAAGGAATACTTGGTGCAATGGGAAGGGCTTCCTAGTGAGGATGCTACTTGGGAAGGAGAACACATCTTACAACATCCAAGTTTGAAATTGCTTGAGTGCAAGCAATCTTGGGAGGGGAGGACTGTCATGTCCCCTCATTGATGATCATTAGATTGAGTTCCTAACCCAATCAATCCCTTGGGTTGAGGAAATTTCATTTACTTGGGATTAATTTTGAAATTTCGGGCATTAATTAATTAGGAGATGTTGATTCTATTTTCTTAAGGTTTGAAATGCACTTGATAAAAAATGTTTTCATTAAATAGATATTTTTATTTTGGAATAAAGTGGATAATGCTCCACAACTGCGCCTTAGAGGATAAGGTTGACCAAGAGGTTACGTGCAAGGGAAGGAAAGTTGAAAAGTAGCCAAAGTTGGGAAAGGAGGAAAAAGAAAGAAGAGATAGCACAAATCAGAAAAGCAACAAAAAACTCAGGAAAAGTAGAATAAAGCAGAAAGCATAATAAAAGAAGAAAGCAGGATAAAGACAGAAAAGTAGGATAAAGAAGAAAAGTTGGATAAGACAGAAAATCAGGAAGAAAGCAGTCAAAGACAGAAAAGAAGGAAGAAAATCAAAAGCAAGAAAAGCGAAAGCAAAAAGAGAAAAAGTTTGAAAGCAAGATTTACTTATCCATCCATGAGGGGGCATTATATTACGAGACTTGATCCACAAGTCATCCTCAATATATCAAATGAGGGAGCACCACTAGCACAATATTTGTATAATTATGTTTTGATGTTGATAGTTCTTGAGCTCTCAATTTGACTTGGGATATGTGCCCCTAGTCACAACTGGGAGATGTGGCCCTACTACTTCCAATAGATGATTCTTCAGTTAGATGCTTGGATGATGGAATTCATCCATTGTCAGTTATTTCATTGCAAGTCTTGTATCTAATTCAAGTCTATTTAGAAACTCATAGAAGATATTATGAGATCTGTGGTTTGAATCCTCAAGTATTCCAGTGATTTCCAGTGCTAGTTGATTGTATTGAAAAGGGTTAAAACTTTGGACTATTCTGTGAATCCTCTTGTCTCCCATATGATGTATTTTATTTTATGTTTAATCTATGATATCATTCATAAACTTTTATACTACAAAAGTCTGAATTATTTTGAGTTTTCTACAGCCCTGTTAGATTTGCATAGATTTTGACTAGTTTTCAGTATTGCTTGAGTTTACTATATTCTACTCAATGAATTTCAATTCTGTCAGTTATTTATGTCAACTAAGATCTTAATTTCCATATTACTTATCTGATTTTTTCAATCCGTTGGTCCTCTAAGTTGTTTGGAATATCCTGAATATTAACTAGTTGAGTAGTCCCCGTGTTCTCAAATCTACTCTATAATTCCAAATTCCACCAAATCAGATCTGAACTGTAATTTTGAAGGCTAATAGAGATATTGGAACTTGAAAACAATTTAGACACTTCCATCAAGTATCCAAAGTCCCTTTTACGAAGTCTTGAGAGATTTTTTGGGTCCATTTTCAATGTTTGTGCAATTTCTTCAAAACTAGTCATTGCCTTTCCTTCAACTTTCTTCCTAGTGTTCCTTACATCGGGGAAGGTACATTACATTTATAAAATTATTTTGTATCAATTTATTCCTTAGAATTTAATAACTTTGATGAGAAACTAATCATTCATTTCCCGTATTTATCACTTTTTTTTTTTCTCTTTGTCTGTTGCAACTTCTATTTAGCACTTTACTTTCTTGCATTGTCAAGTTTAGTTTATCACCACAGTCATGTGCACAATGAATAACATAAAGAGTATCTCAAACCAAATTATTATCTTCACCTTGCATTTTTTATTTGATGTGGGTGATTGAGAAATTTTGACATAGTAAAATACCTCCTTCAACACTCCTTAAAGATAACCAAGGTTAGTTCATGTTGCCAAAGTTGAGACTTGTAAAAAAGTGACAACTTAATCTAACCCAGTTAATCGTCCCCTAGGTACAAAAGGAATTATAGTTTATAATACTACCTACATAGGAATCAAAATTAAATGACCCTCCACCATTATTCTCATTGAAACCTATTTGTTCTCCTAGGTAACTTTGAAAACCTTTCTAGGGGATGTGTTTTATATCACAAGGGATGCACTCACATTTGATTGTTAATGATTAGGTTGGGGTTGGAAATTTGACATATCCTCACATATCTCTAAATTTATGTTTCACCTCTTGATTTTTTGAAGTAGGTAACCCCTTGTCCACAATTTGTGAAGAGGTGCCCTCGTGACTAAAATATTAGGTTTTGACACTAGGTGACTTTTGTAGGATTATAAAGTGTAACATCCCATAATTTCATAAAAATTTAAAAATTTTGTAATGACATTTAAATGATAAATAAAATTGCGGAAAAATAATAATTTGTTTAATTATGACAGCAAAGATTAAAAGTTGTTAGTACTAACATAATTAATTTGCTGTACTTAGCAATAATGTGATTGCGACTACTTTAACACAAGAATTAATAAATAAGAATATCGTAATAAAAGTGCTGACAGGTTTGAATTATGATGTGATACTTTTTATTTTGACGTGACACTGACAGTTTACTTTTTGATGTCCAAGGGTGTCCTACGAGGGACCCCGGAGCTTACTTAGCTACAACGCTAAAGCATTGAACCTGTTACTATGTGCAGACGACAGGTAAGAAGTTTCATGATTGCATAAATTCCAGTTCGGGTAAAGTTTGAAAACATCGTCGTAAATAAAATAGAATGTTTAGAGACTGTTGCAACTACAAAAGCATACAGGTATGATTTGCATGCTTTCAAATCTACTTTCCAAGGTTCGTTTTGCAGTTGAGTATTAATTAAACAAAGTTAACTGTTAAGAAACATCAAGCCGATATTATCGTCACTGTCATTGTCGTTGAAATAGCTGGTTTTGTTGTCGTCGTTTTTGTGGTTGTACCAATGTGGTACAACTCCACCGTATAACATGAATAGATGCTAAGGTGCATAGTATTGAAATTATCATATAAAGTTCTCCAATACAACTATTCTGGAATAATAGAAATTTATAGTAAATGTAGATAGAAAATCGAAAAGCAAAGTTTGATATTTGATTTCCTAGGCTAAACTATTGTTTCACCTTATTAAACTAGATGTACTAGTTATAAGCTTTGAGAGCTTACGTAAATCGTATTATTCAATATATATATTTTTCTTGCATATGAATGAAAGACTATATTAATCCTTGTGATTAATATTTTCTATCTACCACTATACTAATAAGTCTCAAGAAACAATATCCAACTATCCTAAGACTATACAAATGTAACAAATTAAAACATAGCCTATAAATTTTATAGTTCGATCTACGTTTTGAACTATATACAAAAATCAACTTGAAATAAAACATAGTGCAAACGTATTTATATATGTCGTGAATATAGTTTGAAGATAATTAAAATATTGGGATTATGGTCATCCCACTACATAATACATATAATTGAATACTTTGTAATTAACTAACGATTGCAATACAAACATTTCAGACAATATAGTTTACATTTAATCATTGCAAACTATACGTTTGGATAACACGTTGATGAAATGAATTAACTGACATGCAATTAAATTGATGTGGGCAGGTGGGTCTCTAGCATGTGTTACAAACCAGTGTTTTTAAATGCGTTGCAGGCCCGTATTAATGGCCATCTACAAGAGCTCTGTTGACGGGGCTTAACGCCCTTCCACGTAATGTAACTTCGGTGTAAAAGGTGACTGTACAAGATGTTATAAAATCTTCACTATTGATGGATCCTTTGGGCTGGACGTCTAGTATCCACCGTGTACAAGTGCTGGCACTGTCGTGCTAAGGTAATGAATAGGTAATTAATGCAGAGTTGTAATACCCCAATGCACAATCGTTGGAACACTTACAGTCGTTGATCATCAACAATCTCGACCGTTGGATCTAACCCTACGCTGCGTTGTGTAAAAAGTTGATTGTGATTGCTATTTTGCTATTATTTCGGTCATGAAGGCCGACAGGCTGCTGAAATCTAGGTTTGAAGGCGAGAGGGTTCGACCTCACAACCTGTAGATTAAGAGAGTGGTTGCAGGTTGGCTTTTCTGCCATGGTAGTAGATAAGTTAATACTTTTGGTTTCGTATCGCCGTTGAGTTCAAGTTTGTGGATTGGTAACCTTGTACACTTCGCTGGTTTTTGTTTATGGAGAGAACACTTCTGTATAAGAAGTTACTCGGCTCTTAACCATCGTGGAGTTCGTCAAAGAAGAAAAGAACATGGAGCTCGACCATTTGCTGTAGGTAAGATTTTGTTGATACCTTTTAAATTTGTAACCCAACCCAGAAAGAAATTAAATGATGTGTCTCATTTTAACTCTTGGAATGCAAAATGTATTGCAGGTGTTGGTTTTGAAGTCGACTGGGTGCACGGTCTTGGATAGAGTCACCCGTCTCCAATGCCGGCAAGCTTCAAGTCTAAAACCCTGTAGGTGCCTATTGCTTGGTTGTGTTTTTCCAAAGCAATGAGGAACGGGGTTCCAATACTGCTCAATGTTTGTCGATGATCCTTCTGTGTTGGAAAGTAAGGGTGAAACCCTCGTCTGGTGAATAGCTTTCACAGTTACTTGGTTTCGTTGACCCGCAGGGTTTTTTGAACTTGTTTTAAATGTGACGCAAGGGTATTAACCGTATGCACTTGATTTGAAAATCGTAATGAAATCTTGTTTCCAGAGAACGTTGGTGTTTTTCTTTTGGAATGGAAAGGGTATAGTTTTGAAAACAACTTGTTCGAAAACATATTGAGTTATGCTTAAGTGGACTGTAGTGAGCCGATGCTCGTCCAGCTTGTTGATGTATTTCGATTTCCTCGGCAATAATACATGTTATTTTCTCTAATGCTAAAATGTTTCGTTTTCTATGTTTTCAAAGAAAATGTCTGTAGCACTTGCAACTGTGTGCGAAATGCTAGGGTTGAGATTCTAAGTGGATTGTGAAAATGTTTAAAGTCAATTTTTGTTTTTGATAAGTAAAAAAAATAAGTAACGGGCTAAGCCCACTGTAGCATTTCGTCGTTTGCAATTATTTGTTTTTGTTCTGGAAAACTTTTTGAACGTGATAAGTGATTTGGTTTCGTCAAATTGTTTGAATTAATGTAACAGTTCTAGGAAATAAAACCTAGGGTTTGAGAATGATATGAAACTATAAATGAAATCTATGTACAGTTTGCAAAATAAAGAAATGGAAACAATACAGTAAATTGAAAACAGAAATAGAGATTATGATATTTTAGCAATAGTTCTATAAATTACTGAGATGATTTAAATGTAAAATTCTCATAGTGAAAACTGGGAAAACCAAAATCATATTCTAAGTTACTAATGCATTGATAAAAGAATACTGGAAAAGGATCTAGGGGTTGCAAAACTTTTGTTTACTATTTTTATGATGATGTTGAAATGATTATAAATGAAACATTCTACAGTGCATTCGTAGAGGAAAAATATAGTGTATAAGAAAAGAAAAGATTGTGTAAATTATTTATATTTACAGTATATGAATGATGGAAATACTACTGTTTATGTTGACGCAAGATATAAATACTCTTTCCTTTTTTTTATTTACCATGATTACTATATAAATTAATAAAATAAACAAACTGTAATATATATATATACAGAGAAGAGAACAATACTTATATTTTATGAAACAATACAGTAATTTAGGACCTTCTAAATATTATACAGTAAAACTCTATTGCTGTTAAATATAAGGCAGAATGATGAAAACAAAATCAATCACTGTAACTATTTATCAAATCAATGGAAAATGCCTATCTTCTCATCTATTTTTAATTTGCTTATCTACACTAGAGTACGATGCCTAAAAACAGCATGTGGAAAGATAATGGTTTATCAAATTCAAAACATCAATGAAACTTTAACATGCAGACTTTTAGACAAATCAGGGCACAATTCTTCTTCAAAGAGAGATTAACAAATTCTTACTAAGCAGAGTTAGGAAATGGAATAAAATAGAAAACAATGGAACCTGGAGTAATTCTGTAGGGAAACAAACAACCCAAGAAGACTGTTCCACCCAACCAATTCCTGAAAGCAGTCAAGTACTTTCCTTAGGACCCCCGAGCCTATTCACTGAACCACTAGGAGGAAGAAACTTTAGGAATTAGGATCTCCACTTGCAATAGCACTAACTGTTGAATCTTCAAGAACTAGGAGTCCAATAGGCCTGCACCAGCATCTCTGGTTCTTCTCAGCAGTATGCAGACTTATGCTTGCACTCACAACTAGCCTCCCTATTCGAATCTCTCAGTGATCACCTGATGCACATGAAGAAAATATTCTGCAGAATATTGTGTAAGAGCTCCTACTCAATTCGAATTTGCCTTTTTGTAGGCTACCTAGGCCTTTTCAAATGTTACTGGGTCATTAAATGAGCTGCCTATTCACTCCCTCCACCTAGGGGATAATGCCACATTTTTAGGGGTAGTTGTTCCGTAACCAACAGCTAGTGGTGTGATGCAATTTTTGCCATCTATCCCATACCTTCCAACAGCTTCCATTCCTCCTAGTGGGTCAGTGAACACTCATTTAACAGTCCCCTTGGGTGTTTGTCTCCTATTTAATTTATTTAAATAATAATATTCAGTAATTACATTCATCCTTGATCAAAACTAATCATAATTACAAAACTTTGTAATTAAATTTAACATAAAGTATTTTGCAAATAAAATAATAATTTTTAGAAATTTGGGTAGGTGACATAAAGGCACTTGAGATGGATAGATTCCCCCCCCCCCCCTGTATTAAATCCCTTGGTAATTTTACTATAATTTTCTCTACCAAACCTTCACTCTCCTCATTTGGTGGATTTCATCACCATAATTTGAGATAATTGGAATGCCTAGTTACACATTATGAATTTATGGCATCTAGTTAAGTTTTAGGTGGTGCAGTCTTACATTTTACCATGCGCAAAATATTTTGTTCAAACAATACTTTTTCACCACTTGAAACACACTTATAAAACCACTTATTGCACTATCTACGCACATGGTTTAATTGAAGACATCACTTTGGATATTTCTTGCTTTCAAAACACATGTATTTTTTTTTTAACACCTGAACAATTGTAAGGATTTGAAGAACTAGGAACTATGGCAGACCCTCAGCATTTGATGTATTCTCTTAGGATAAGTTGCATTCCTCCATTGATTTTATATATCCCTCTCTTTTTATCTTAATTTTAAGGCACACTATAGGCCCTTTGACCCCAAACCCATTTACTAGTAGTTATTTCACCTCAATCTCTTCCTCAATGAGCTCTTCTATAACCACCATCTCTTCCACGATAGTTGGAGTGAATAAAATAAAACCATATATTGATAATATGAATATTCCAAACTTTTTTCATATCATCAATGGTCCTATCCTCTATGACCTTAATTTATCATCCATTCCTACCATATTTCCATATGATATACCAAAATTGAAGGGTCAACCTAGTGAACACCCTTCAAACCATGCAATGACATTTCATCTCTAGTGTTCCTCCAATAATGCAACTAAGGATTCCATTTGGATTTGGTTGCTTCAATGCAACCTCACTAGCGTGTTTTATAATGGTATATTGAACAATCAATAGGCACACATACCATTTTTAGTTTTTAACTAAGGTATTCTTGATTAGTTGGCATGCATGCCCATGTTATGTGTTATGTGTTAAATGAATATTTCTTTCTTTTTGTAACTCTAGTTGAATATAAGGTGAAGAGTCATATGTTGATGAGGTTGGTATGAATATGGTATTGTTTACTAAGGCTCAATGTTGAGCCATAGTTATGAATAAAAGTTGTAACTATGTTTACTAATTTTGTTTTGTGACCAGTGTGAATGGTTACAAAATGTTTGGTAGTCGGATGTCTTATGTGTTTGAACTTGAGGAGCATGTGGACGCTCGGAATTGTGTAGTGCATGATGATGCTCGAGTGTGTTGAGAAGGTGGATGCTCGATGTGCCAAGTAAGTTATTGTTTAGGGATGTTTGATTCCTAACTTATCATATTGCAGCGAGGTTGAAATCTGAACTAGCAATCATGGAAGAGTATTATAATCAGTTTTTGACAAATGTCTATGCTATGTAGACCTAGTAATTGCTTGTTTGATTGATTTTTTCAATGAATAAAATTGTTGCTAACGAAAGTGAATAAATTTAGTAGCTTGATTACTCCTTATTAGTGCTCTTCTTCTCTAGTTCAGAACTGTGTCAAAGTTGTGCAACTAGTCCAAAAGGTGTTGGAAAATGCAATGATTGCTTATGCATGCAATGCATGTTATTTAAATTCTTGTTAAAATTATGATCACGTTATTATATTCATCATATATTGTTGAGTAGTGTGTTATTTTCTGAGTATTGGCTCTAGCTGAGCCTTGTTAAATTATGTTAATACCAAAGTGGTATTTCTTCTGGCTTTGCTAAGTATGGGTGCAGAGTAGTATATGCGGTCAAAGTGGAATATATGGCTAAATTTACCAATTTTTCTATGTATGGATTACCGAATGGTATGTTGAATGCAGAATGGTGTATTTCTATCTGCATGATAGGGTGGTTTGTCATGTTAGGTATACCATGACCAATGGACTTGTCTTGATTGATAAGAGCAGAGTTCAGGATAAGCAAGTAGTAAACCTAGAATGTTGATACCTCTTAAGAGGCTAACGGGGTCTAGACTACTATATTCTGCTCACACTGAGGAGCACCTGGAGGGTTTTAACACCTAAGGGACTGATGGTGTAGAGAAGGGGTACCTCCTTGGTGTTGTGTGAGGAGGTATTAAGGAGGGTCGCACTGGCTGAGACCATGAGGTGCCTACTAGTTTGGAATACCTTTTTTTTCTTAACTCACTCTTGTAGCCTGTAAATCTTAGCAGAGCGTAGGTTTTGCTTGTATTTGATTATTTGCTAACTGTTTGTGACATGTGTGTGGCCTTTTTTTATTCTTTGGTGATGGTATGTGGCTTTTTCTTGGCTTGATGTGTTGGAATCCTCAGTGACTATTTGAAGCATGTGCTTGTTTTTTGTTTGAGTCCGATGGTAGACGGCCAATATGAATTGTTAATTAAATTTCTTGGATGGGTTGAGGCTTGAATCCATCTGTAGAAGAATGGTGTTATGTATATGTATTAATTAAATGATGTTCTGTGATGACCATAGGTATGATCGCCAAGCTATATATATCTGAAAATGGTCAATGTGCAATGAATTCTAAAACAACAGTAAATGTTTGAATTAAGTTGAATTTTTATATTTCAGTGCAGCTTTGGATGATTAATGCTTATTCATTGTGTTATGTGTGAACTAGAATGTTTAATCATTAAAAAAATTTAGACTTATGAATATTTGATATGTCGTTAGCTGTGATAAATTGTTATCTACTTATGAGATACCAATTGATGCTATTTTTAAAATTGCTAACTATTGTTAGTCGGTTATACTTGTTAACAATTATTAAATGAAGTTATTAGATATGAATTATGTTGCTAATCTAATGTGAAAGTTGAAAAGTGGTGTAGAGAATGACACTACAATATTACAATATTTAGCAAAGAATGGGAATGCAATATTATAATTCTCTCGAAAGCATTAGAAAATCCATGTGTAAATCATGGTGTCTGATTTATCTCATGGTGCCTAATTGGATTATCCATGGTTGCACTAGAAGAATTAAGGCTGCTAAAACGAACCGAAAATTTGTTCTGGATACAAAAAAATGAAGGAAGACTCTTTACTCAAATCTCCTTATAAATTTTGAAAAGATTTTATTAAGAATATTTATATTCAAAAAATTTAGAGGTAGAAGAACTCTTAAATATCTTAATCTGGAAGAAATCTGAGTGAAAACTTTATTTCGGAATTAATAACACCGCAAAGGGAATGGATGTATTCATAGTGTTGTGTCCAGGCGGAGAGGATGGAAATCAAGTAGTTTTTCAAGTATTAAGAAGTAAAGTGGTTCAGTGTCATGATAATGTGTTTAAGTGATGAAATTATATTATTACGATATTGATTGTTGAAATTTGGTTGAGCTTTGATCTTTAATTATTTTATATGCAGAGACTTGAAGAAATGAGACAATTCAATCCATGAAATTCATACACCCATAACACAAGATATATCTTGGGGAAAATCCTCAAAATTATGAGAAAAAAAACCCAGCAATTCTTATCAATATAATATAATGGATAGCAGAGAACGCTTTATTTTACAACATAGAATATTGCTTTCAGAAGATAAGTGATCACCAAACTTCTTGGTGAAGATACAGAAGCAATAGAGATTAGAGATCAATCGGATGTTTTTCCAGCACAACAATAACAAGCACGAACAATACCCTGCACAAAGAGAAGTGCCTTGCCTTCAATGGAGAAGAGAATTCACTTTACACTGGATTCAACAATCTTGTATATCATATTTATACATTCTTCTCTTCTATTTTTAACTTCTAACTTCAGGATAAACTCGCCCTCAAACTGGATGTATTAATCTTGCATGGAGTGGTGCGCCCCACTTCTCATGCAGTGCTTCATCTCACTGAGCTGTCACTTAGGATGAACTCGCCTCTTAATTGAAAGCTTTCCCACTTAGTTAGGTGGCTAACTTAAGTGTTGACATGCAAGTGTCACAACTCACATGTCATCTTTTAGTTTAACATAAGTGTCATCATGCAATAACACTTAGTTAAATAGATCTTCTCTTTAACTGGAGTGTTGTCTTTTAGTTTAAATAAAGTGTAAAATACTTTAGTTAACTAGTCCTTTTTATTTAACACTTAGTTAAATGAAATCATGCTGATTGATTTACTTGAAGTGACCACTGTGAGTTCTTTAGTTAACTGAGACATATCTTTAACTGAAGCATTGATACTTAATTGAATCTTTATAACTAAAGCTTTAATCATTCGAGTTCTCTTTAATTAGTTGAAGTGTCTGAATGGGCAATTTCGAATTCTCTTGATCTCTATGCTTTATCTTTTATTTATTTATCTCTTACTGCATGGTCAATATGCACTAACTTTAATTATCCATCACATTACATTATACTAAGAAGAATTGTCGGATGTTGTGATCATATTATATTATTCCGAACCAAATGATCATATGCTAAATTAATTCACTTTAGAGGTGATCAATCTCTAAAGTGGACTTAATAGAAATATGGTGATCATGGTTAATAATATATCACACAACATTAAATGCTTTTAACAAGTAAAGCATGACCTTTATACAGAAGTTCCACCTCTATACGGGAGGTCCATCTCATGGATACCTTTATATGGAAGGTTCACCTCTATATGGGAGGTCCATCTCATGGATACCTTTATATGGAAGGTTCACATGATAATCATGACTTGATACACACAAGTTCGGAGCCTTGTCCAACAAGACTTTACAACATCATTACTTTGATCAATTACCTCTATACGGGAGGAATAACCTTTACACGGAAGGAAATCAAAGTGCTCACCTCTATACAGAAGGATCAATATTTACTACACAAGATTGGTCTGGAGAATGTCTCTTGATGCTGTATATTTAACACCGATGAGATTTCTAGCTTTTGTGTGATCATCCAATATGCATATGCAAGTTGGTGCGTGCATATTGAAGATGAACTCTTGCATGTTGAAGACCAAGGCGATGCAAGACAAGCTCTTGCATCTTGAAGACCAAGGTGATGGAAGATGAGCTCTTGCATGTTGAATTCTAAGGCAATGTGCAATGTCCCCATTTTTTTATAGCCCTATAGAGAAACCACAAGGCCATTAGATCAACATGGGTCCTAGTGAAGAATAAAATAAAATTAGTTAGGGTTAATATAGGTCTATGTGTATTTTATTTAATTAAACTAAGAGAGGTGGTGTATTTCATAAATTATAAATATTTAATTATTATTTAATAATTGCTTGATGAGTTGTAAATGCATAGGAGGGCACATAGGATGCCAAAAATATGGAAAAGTTGGAAGGAACCAGAAAAATCAAGGAAAATCATAATAAAGCAGGAAAGCATCCTAAAAGCAGAAAGCAGCTAAAAGCATAAAGACATCTCAAAAGCAGGGAAGTAGATCAAAAGCAGAAAAGAAAGAAGTTTCTTGATTTGTGCCACCAAGAAGGACTAGAAACAATCAAGAAAGCAAGAAAGGCATCATTAAAAGCTACAGGCGAGCCAAATTTAGCTAGTGAGGGAGAATTCATGAGGTAAGTGGGTCAAAAATGCAAAATCAAATTGCCAAAGGAACCTCCACTCATCACAAATTCAAATTTCATCAATGGAAAGTCCTAGAATCCAGGAAGAAAAGATAATAGAATTCAAAAGAATGATGAACACACCCATTCACATTTTTTGGCCATTTGTTATTTGCATTGAGAGATCTGAAGCTTCTTAAGACTTGGGCGATGTGCCCCTGTTGATATTCATTCTACTAGTGGATTCAGTCAAATCATGAGGATTAAAGTATAAAGACATGCTTATTGAAGCTAATTGTAGATACTTTATAGTGTCATCCAATATATTCTTATCCAGTGTTGCAGATTCTATCCATTGGACCAATTTCTTCATGTATTTGATCTTGCCTTTGTTCTTGGAGGTTGGTAGCAACCCTATGGGTATGGATGAAATATATGATGATTTGTAATGTAATTATTATTCTCTGAATTTCAATATATTTATGTGGTTAACAGCTCTACAAATTATCTTATTACATGTTAATGGATTTTTGGCACCTATGCTCGTTATAGCATTGAAATTGACTAGTCTTTCCAGAATGTGCAATTGATTAACTTCTGTGGGTCCATTTGTCAATATGTCTATTTTTGTTGTTAGTGGACATACTATTGAACCCATATCAGTCATTATATCATAGTTTCGTGACCCTTATAGGTTATTTGAGTTGAGTAGGAAATCCTCTTGTTGAGTAGTCTAAAAGACTAGTCTTCTTGCATGTCTTCCCAAATCGAGTCCAGTGGTTCCTATTTGTATTTATGAGGTTTTTTATAGTTGGTTTGGGTATTTTGCAGGCCAGGAACTTCCATATTGCACCATAAGAAGTGGAGTTTCAATATAAATCATGGGGCTATTGCATTGAAGCCTTAGGTTTAGCCCAAGGAGTCTACCCGGGCATGACGGACTCCCGAAAGTGCAGTTGTCAAAGTTGGGAGCTTGTTTAGGATGTTGTAGGTTGTCTTAAGCTTTCTGCATGTCCTTTGTTTCATCTTGGGAGAAATTGGGAGTGTCTAGAGGTGTTTGGGGGTTTCACTTGCATTTCTAGTCAAACTAGTTGGTTCTTTATTTCAAGTTAACCATTGTTGTGTTTAAATCATTAAAATATTGAGTTAATGTGTCTATGATCAGATTGGGTACATTACAGTGGTATCAAAGCACTCTACACCTGTGAGTAGAAATACCAAGCTTGATAAACTCTCGATGAAGAAATATTGCAAATCACATCTTCAAGTTTGCAGCTATGAGGCTCATACCAGTGGTTGAAGAAGACTTTGAGCAGTATGAAGAAGAGGAGGTAATATACATAGATGGAGGCTTGCATGTGTCACAAGATGAGGATGAGTATTCTTGTGGCATGTCATATAGAGATGAAACAAGGCCCAATTCACCAAGGGTGAGCTTAGAGGATGAATTAGCAAAGAGGATAGTAGCAGAAAAAAATATGCCTTACCATTATCAAAAATATCTATCTCTAGGTAAGGAAATTTGTGCTTCAATTTCCTTCAAATATTATTTTTATGTCCAATATATATTTTGGCCCGAAGGTCTAGATGAGACTTCTTCTAAGGGAATCAAACCATCCATAGAGGAACCAAGTTGTTCCACTTCTCTGAGAAAAGAAGAAGTAAATGGAATCGAATGTGAAGCTTCATCAGAGCCATTTTCTTCTAGCATGAGGAGGTTCTTTGGGTTTTCTTCGAGCAGAGTCTCCAAAAGTGGTGATCCTAGCACCACTCAAGATGTAGAAGCCTTAAGTTACCAGGAAGAGAATGCTTGCACCAATCTGCTTCAAAAAGAAGATGAAGAGGAACCATATATGCGCAGTTGAAGACCCAGTAGCCCATTATTAGGTTCCTGGAAGTGTGGGAGGTGAATTCACTTCCATCTTATTTGTTGGTGATTTCAAGATCACTGCAAAGGAGATTGATTCTATTAATGATGGTGAGACATCTTTTGGATCAGATCCAAAATAAGAACATAAATCTGATTTCCAGTCACCACTTGAACTTCATGGTGAGGTTGATCGACCAAAAGAAGAAGAGGATATTTGTCCTCAAGATTCACCCTTCCTTGAAGGACCATTGAAGATGAGCAAAAGTGAGATTATGAAGGTCATGAGCACTCTACATGGAAATAATGCATTGGTGTCACACTGTTGTTGGATAATGGAGGAGAAATCTTCCATTGAAGTCTTGGAGAATATTTGAAAAGCATTGACAGACATAAGAGGTGCATTTTTGCAGCTACTTTCTGATAGAGATCATCTTCTTGAGCTTGTGAATATGTATCATAGTGCATCACTAGAATATGAAGAGGAGATTGACAAGCTCACTCATGAGTTGGAGAGCACCCAATTGAAGATTTATCAACTTCATAGAGAGTTGATCATGCCACAACCTCCATCATGCATGGAAAATGATCATATGCACATGGCAGGAGACACTTTGGACTTGATGGAGGAACCTCATGTGGAGGATAAACATGAGGAAAATTATGATTTGCAGGTGTTTGTGAAGGGAGATGATATTGAATACATTGGCCAAGCACTTGTCTCGAAGAATGATGAGGACTCAAATAAGGGAGAGATAAAAAAGTTATACAACTTGATGAGAACCCAACATTGTTCTCATTTTTTGGGAGGTCAATTTTAGTAGCTATTTTTATTTTCGTTTCAAAATGTGTGTTTACTGGTAGCACCATTTTTCATTTTGATCCATTTTTTGTGATTTTGAAACTTCTTGGTCATAAGAAAACTATAACTTTTATTTACAAGGGCCTTTTTTCAAAGTTTACAAAAAAATCTACAATTAGTAGCTAGTTATAATGAAAAATAACACACTTTTCTGAATTTTTGTTACTTTTAAAAACCATTAAGAATGGAAAATATATATATTTTCGAAGTTTTTTTTTTACTTCTCTCTCAAATAATTCATTTTATGGGCAATTTTATCCAAAAAAATGAAAACAAAATAGTCATTTCAAACATTTTTTTATGCATTTAAAGCTTTTTTATGTATAAAACTAAAGAAATTTATTTTATTTTTTTAATTGAAAAAATATCCAAAAGCAAAAAAAACTAAAAAACAAAATAAGTAATTAAATAAATTAAAAAAACTCTAAAATTTAAACTAAATTTGAAAAAAAAAATCAAAATTATAAAAAAAATAATTATAAAAAAAAACTATATAAAAAAAATTTCAAAACAAAAAAAAAATCAAAATCAAAATTATAAAACATATAAACAAATTTAAACTATATAAAAAATTAATTTAAAAATAAATAAATAAATAACAAACAAACACCAAACCCCCTCTCCCCCTCCTACGTGCTCCCCTACCTCCTCTACCCTCCCCTCTCCTCTGCCCCTCCCGCCACACCTCCCTACCCCCTCTCCTCCCCTCCCTCTCGCCCCCCTTCCCCCTCCCATCTCCCCCCTCTCCCACCTTACCTCCACCTCCTTGTGCCCCGCGTCCTCCCCCCTCCCCCCTCTCCCCCCCTCCCCTGCCCTCGTCTCCCTCACAGCCACCCGCGCCATACCCATACAACCCCTCTCACGCGGTGGCGCGATTCTGAGAATCACGCCACCCCATGACAGGGACTGCCTAGGCAAGGTGCGGACGGTGGGGAGGGCGACAGGGATGGGGGAGGGCACGGGGGGCAGGGAGGTGGAGGGAATGGGGGAGAGGGGGGAGATGGGAGGGGGATGAGAGGGAGGGGAGGAGAGGGGGGTAGGGAGGTGCAGAGGAGAGGGGAGGGTAGAGGAGATAGGGGAGCGCGCGGGAGGGGGGAGGGTAGAGGAGGTAAGGGAGCGTGCGAGAGGGGGGAGAGGGGGTTTGGTGTTTGTTTGTTTGTTTTAATTAAATTTTTATATAGTTTAAAATTTTAATTTTTTTAAATACATATAGGATTTTATATAGATTTTTTATATAGTTTAAAGTTTTGATTTTTTTTTAAATATAGTTTTTTATATAGTTTTTTTAAAATTTAAATTTTTTTATAGTTTAAGATTTTGATTTTATTTTAAATTTTATTTTTATTTTTTTTTAATTTAGTATTTTGAGTAGTTTTTTTTTCAAATTATTTATTAAATTTTCTTTAATTTTTTTTTTAAAAATTGTTTAATTTAAAATAATTTTAGAAAAAAAAAATTGAATTGGTTTGTTTTTAATTATTCAAACATGTTCAATATTTTTAAGTTTTTTTAAGTGTTAATTTTTCGTTAATAAATTTGTATTCATTTTCAGGTTGGTTTTTGGTGTTTTTTATGCAAAAATAAGAATTTTTGTATGGCTAAAGTTCTTGTTTGTTATATGTAATTCTCGTTTTAGAGTATACTGCATTTCCTCTTTCTCCCTTGTGCACCTAAATATCATTACTTCCACGTTTTATGGTTTAATATATGGTTTTATTATGAATAACATCATAAATTATTTTATTTTATATGAAAAGAGTGGTGAAATAATTTCTTGAATAATTTGTGTTTAACTCAATGTTAGATTTATATAGTGTTACTAACTGTTTTAATAAATACA
This sequence comes from Larix kaempferi, assembly GCA_027924585.1. NCBI lineage: Eukaryota > Viridiplantae > Streptophyta > Pinopsida > Pinales > Pinaceae > Larix > Larix kaempferi. The sequence continues at coordinate 1,894,545 of BSBM01000100.1, forward strand.
ATTTTAAATTATGATACAATGATATAATAATGTCATTTTTTGAAAAAGTGTGCTACCGGTAGCATTAGTTTTCAATTGAGGGCTTGATTTTAAGGTTTTTGTAAACAACAATAAGGATTGTTTTTGTCCATGTCTATATTTTTAACCAGGAAAAAAAAATGGTGCTACAAGTAGCACCAGTTTTTTATTTGGAGTTGTTTTTTGGTGTTTTTTATGTAAAAATATGATTTTTTATGGTTAGATTTCTCGCTTTTAGTATAAAGTTCTTGTCAAGTTGTATAACTTGTTGGTAGTTGAGGACAATACATTTAGATCAGCTAGCATAAGTTCTTATTTATCCAAGGATTGGATGGATGAGTACATAACAGAGATGAATATCCAAGGGTTCACCAATCTTTCTCACCTGGTAGGAGATTCTTTAACACTTCATTCATTGGGAAATCTTGTGAGCAAGAAAGGTAATCCAAAATGCATGTTCTTTGTAAGAGGACTGTCATGGAGGAATTTTTCTGAGTGCTAGATGTGCATCAGGGGGATCATGGGTTGCCCTTATGGGATCAATATTTGAATTTGGAGGTAGCTAGATTCACTCCACTTTGACCAGTCAACAAAGATGTCTATTCATCCATGGATTGGGTGGATAGGTACATGTCTAATATGGGTACCCCAAAGGGTAAGTTCCTTGCTTACATTAGTTACAATGAGTTGTTTGACATATCATTCATATTTTTTGAGCATTAGCATGGGCATTTATGGCTGTTAGATTATGCCTTCAGTATACATGGAAGGATAGGGGAATATCACATATGTTAGCTGGGTGAGACATCTAGCAATGTTGTGAGACTATGTACCAATGTGCACATGGCACATGAGGGGTCTCATCCCTTGATGGAGAGGATCCCTGAGAGTTAGTTCATCATTGGGAGTGATTAAATTCAAATGTGGTGGTGGTATCCTAGTATCGCACATGATGATGGAGTCTTCCAAGTGATAGAGAATGGGATAATGCAACATGTTCAATGAGATCCTGGAGGTCAAGTTTTCCTTAACCTCCAGAAGTCTATCCATGGGAAGAAATTTAGAGGATGAAGTAGAAGACACTTCCTCAATCTAAGATTCATTTGGGACCCCGGAATCATTCTTGGTCTCAATCCTTTTATCTATAGTATTGTGTGGGACAGAGCCATCTCTTGCGATGGATGTGATGCACAATGTCAAGTACCTTCCCAAAATTGATCTCCACCTTAAACCTGGTCATTGGATTTGTATGGATGAAGGATTTCTGCAGAAGACACCTCCTTGTGCCCAATATAACTATTTTGGATTCACATGCATGAGCATTAGTTTGGCTAGTGCACCTATGGCTTCACCATTTTACATGATCAAAGCATACAACAAGCAATTTGGTAAGCTTGTATTTGTTCATTTTGATGGCATTCTAGTACATTATGAGATGTTGGGAAAGAATTATTTTGGTTTGGGAGCTATGTCAAATACTTGGGAAAAGCAGTCACTACATATCCATTTGTATAAACATGAATTCGAAAGGATTGAAGGATCATATCTTGATTCTATGGTTGAGTTTGGTCAAGTTGGTGCCTACATGAAGAGGATTTAGTCCATCCTTGTTTGGATCAATTCCATAGATGTAAATAAGTGGGATAATGGTGCACCATGTAAATATTCCTTCTGATTCAAAAGACATGTGGCTGGCCAAGTAAATAAATGAGTCTCATGTTGGGATGAGAACTCCAATAGAGTTTTCAAAGGGACGAAGAAAATAATGCATGATTATTCCATGTTTTCCCCACCAGGTTTCGATCCACCATTTTTTCATAAAGGAGATGCTTCCCAAGGAAACTTAGGAATGGTTTTAAGGCCAAATAGACACCCCATGAGGCTGCAGCACCACTATAGACATTATTCAATCACAAACATGGAGGTGTTAGTCACTATGCACGCATTGGCTAAATGCATAAATTGCTTAAGGGAAAGCAAGCTTGAGATTGAAATTGACCATAATGGTTCAATGCCAATATTGACACATGAGAAACTCAATGTATGGAAGCAAAAAAATGAGTTGCATGGGAGTTATTGGATGAATTGAAGCATGTGAAAGGGTGTAGCATGGTCAAATTCAATCCAAATATTACAGCTCATTTTTCCATGGAGTGCTTTGAAAGCAGGTTCATTCATGACTTGATGGAGAGGATGACCAATGAAATTTTTCAACAGGGTCATCTATGATGCAGATGAGATTCAGATGGTTTTTGAAGCAAACTTGCAAAAGTATTGTGGCAAAATTGTACAGGTTCTTCACCAACCATATTTTCACTTGCTTGAGGACAAGCAAATTTTGGGAGTGGAGGACTGTAATGTCCCCATTTTTTGTATAGCCCTAGGGAGAAACCACTAGGCCAGTAGATCACCATGGGTCTTAATGAAGAATAAAATAAATTATTTATGATTAATATTTGTCCATGGTTATTTAATTTAATTTAATTAAGAGAGGTGGTGTATTTCATAAATTGTAAACATTTAATTATTATTTAATAATTTCTTGATGATTTGTAAATGCATAGGAGGGTGCATAGGAGGAAAAAAAGATGGAAAATCTGGAAGGCACCAGAAAATCAAGGAAAAGCATATTAAAGCAGGAAAGCATCCTAAAAGTAGAAAGCAGCTAAAAGAAGAAGAAAGATCAAATGCAGGAAAGCATATCAAAAGCAGAAAAGAAAGAAGTTTATTGATTTGTGCCACCAAGAAGGATTAGAAACAATCAAGAAAGAAAGGCATAATTAAAATATATAGGAGCCAAATTTATCTAGTGAGGGCGAATTCATGAGGCAAGTGGGTCCAAAATGAAAAAGCAACTTGCCAAAGAAGCCTCCACTCATCATAAATTTGAATTTCATCGATGGAAATTCCTAGGAGGTAGGAAGAAAAGATAACAGAGGTCAATAAAAGAATGATGAACACACCCATTCACATATTTTGGCCATTTTTTATTTACATTGAGAGATTTGAATCTTCTTAGTACTTGGCCCAGATGTGCCCCTAGTCACAACTAAGAGATGTGCCCTTGTTGATCTTCATTATATCGATGGATTCAGTCAAATCATGAGGATTAAATCATACAGCCATGCTTACTGAATATAATTTGATATCCTTTCCATTTCCATCCAATATATTCTTATCCATTGTTGCATATTCCATCCATTGGAGCAATTTCTTCATATATTTGATCTTGCCTTTGTTCTTGGAGGTTGATAGCGACCCTATGGGTATGGCTGACATATATGATTCTTTGTAATGTAATGATAAATCTATAAATTTCAATATATTGATGTGTTTAATATCTCTTCAAATTATCTTATTACATGTTAATGCATTTTTGGAACCTATGCTCGTTATAGAATTGAAATTGACTAGTCTTTTCAGAATTTGCAATTGATTAACTTATATGAGTCCATTTTCCAGTCTATCAATTTTTTCTGTTAGTATACATACTTATGAACCCATATCATTAATTAGATTATAGTTTTGTGACCCTTAGAGGTCATTTGAGTTGAGTAGGAAATCCTCTAGTTGAGTAGTCCAAAGACTAGTCTTCTTGCCTATCTTCCCAAATCAAGTCCAATGGTTCCTATTTGTCTTTCTGAGGGTTTTTATAGTTGGTTTGGGCAGTTTGCATGCCATCCACTTCCATATTGCACCAAAAGTAGTGGATTTTCCATAGAATTCCCAAGGCTATTTCCTTGAAGCATTAGGTTTAGCCCAAGGAGTCAACCCAAGCGTGACAAACTCTCGAAAGTGAAGATGTCAAAGTTGGGATCTTATTTAGGCTATTGTAGGTTGTCTTAATCTTTATTTTTTTCATTTTTTTCATTTTGGGAGAAATTGGTAGTTTCTATAGTTGTTTGAGGGTTTCACTTTCATTTCTAGTCAAACTAGCTTGTTCTTTATTTCAAGTTAACCATTGTTGTGTTTAAATCATTCAAATATTGAGTTAATGTGCCTATGATCATACTGGGTACATTACATGATGAAAGACGAGCTCTTGCATGTTGAAGACATATTTATCTTTGGGAATTCTTTGTCCTGGATTAGGTGGTAGATCTAATTCAAATAGGGTGGATTTTTCCAAGGGAGTACAAATTAAATTAGAAAGGCCTAGAATATATGTAGGTGGGAGATCTAGTCCGGTAGGCATACTTTTCCGATGGAAAGGCCTAGTCTAGATGTAGGTGGGAGATATAGTTCGGCATGCATATTTTTCCTAAACAAGTATTGTTAACAATCAAATTAACACCGTTAAACAGTGAAGGTTAGAAGCACAATTTGATAATCACCCACAACATGAAGATAGAAATCAAGTACAATAAGACACGAACCTCTCTTAGCTAACCACCACTTCCACAATTGGAATTTTTGAGTGAAGAAATAGGTATCCTAAAGAAGAAAGATTCAATGATTGAATTACCCACTTAAAGGCCCAAATCTTGTCTCCGCCAATTCAAAGTGGAAATAAATGCATGGCATCTACATTAATTGTGCCTGAAATTCTGGATTAAAGACACAAAATCCTGAAAACACTATAGAAAGTGGATTTTTGATGAAATAAATCAAAATTTGTGAAAAAGGTATTATCCCACATTGAAGTTTGGTTCTTGAATTCCCAATTCTCAATGCTATAAAAGAGGGAATTTTGGGTGAAGTAAAAGACACGTGAGAAAGAGCAAAGGCATGCTGAATAATTGAAGGCATGGATCTCCTTTACTTCAAAAGGTAATTGGTGATCAAGGGCATGAAGGTAGAGGAGTGGATCAAAGGAAAAGGAGAAGGAATGAATCTTCAAGGGTTGCAAGTATTTCTCCATTTGCATCTAATATGAATCAATTTAGTTTTCCCCTCAATTCTTATTCAAAATTTTCCCTGCATGTTTGATTTTGAATTTGAATTAGTATGCAAGTAGATCTAGCTTGAATTTCAATTGTTAGTAGTAGAGTAGGAAGGATATGTGTGGTTAGATTTGCATGAATGAAGAAGATCTAAAGAAGCTGCAGATATCAACTATCAAGGAACTTCATCAACCTTCAAGACTATAAGAGGTAATCCTCTTCCTTCCTCCCCTTCTCAAACTCCATGAAAGTAAGCTTAATATTGGAAAATTGTAATAATTGCTTTGTATATGTTATCTATGGACCTCACCTACCTGTAGGAAAGGAAGCGTAAGCCTTTTCTAGTGTTTCTAAACACCCATCTAACAGATTGGTGACCATTCTGGGGACGGGTTTGAATTTTATTTTCCCTAATTTAGGTTTTTAGCCATTAATCCTTCAATTTCTTGCTTTAAATCTATCAAGAACTCATGTTGGGGTATATTAGGGACAAATTGAGCCAAATTAGGAGTTGTTTTGCTCATTTCTTGCAAACAAAATCCATATTTTTTAGGAGAGTTGCACTTACTTCTTTGACAGTAGCGACATTGTTGCAAAGTCACATTAATTGGACCAACATCTCCGACTAGGTCACATTTTTGGGCCTAACAAGTGCAACTTCCATCTAATTTTCAAGAATTAAGCTCAAAATCCTTCAAATTTTTTATTGTTTTGATCAGATCAAGAGGTTGAGAACTCACATTTTAGCATCAAGATCCCCAATTCCATCAATTAATGGTCATTTTTGCTGATTTGATAAAATTTGGGAAGATTTGGTAACTAAATTGCAAAAAAATTGAAAAAATGGACAAACTTAGATCATTGTTTGGATGAACTTTAGACCTATCAATTGTTGAATTTTTTAAAGTTGCAAACCTATTACACAATATAAACCATGGTAAACATCATATTAGGATCATTTTGTGAAGAATTTGGAAAGAAAAATAAAAGAAATTTGAACACTACACCTAAGAATATTTCAAATTGTTTCCCTCCAAAACAAGAGAATGACTAATTAGTGAATTTCTTAGTTTGGATCTTTTAATTTTGATATTTCTTGAGTACAATTAGAGAGATTTTTTTCAATTTCATTTTTTCCGTGATACATTGTACCCGACCCACAAGTATCCTCTTTGCTTGCACTTTCGGGTGGTCCTGCAAATGAGAAAGTGGATCTCAAGTGTAATAGTTTAGATTTGATTTTTGGGCATATTTTTTAGCCACAAGTATCCTCTTTGCTTGCTCTTTCACGTGGCCCTGCAAATGAGAATGTGGATCTCAAGTTTAATAAATTATATTTGAGTTTGGAGCATATTTTTCGAGCCATGACTATCATCTTTGCTTGCGCTTTCAGGAGGTCCTACAAATGAGGAAGTGGATCTCAAGTGTAAATGTTTTTTAATTCATAGAATTTCAAATGGATCTGCATATCCTCTGTTCTTGTGCCTTATACGATCTGGTACATGAGAAAAAAGGATCCACAATGTAAAGAGTTGAATTCATTTCATTTGAGGTAATTGTTTGGTTTAAAAGATTCTTAAAATTGAAAAATTGACCATAATTCAAAGAAGAACTGCTTCAAAACTTCAAGGATTTATTAAAATTTTGCATCACCTTTTCAAGACATTGAAAACTTCACTTGATTTGGAACACTTATTCCAACATTTGGAAATAATATAGTGCAATTTGTAAACCAAGATTGAACCATATTTCCAAGTTTGAAACACTAGTTTGAGAGACTTTTTGGAACCAAAAACAATTGAAACATTTCTCATTCAAGATTTAGTTTACAATTAAGTAGAGTTGAACTAATTTGGATACATTTCACAGATTGAAACCAACCTCTTGAACCCTTTATTAAAAAACTTGTTTAAAAGAGATAAGTAGTAATTTGTGATGATAAAACATCATTTTGTGAAAAATCTCATTTTCACATTAAAAGAATGGTTCCATTTTGAAAAAAATTCAACTCTTGCATGTTTGAACTATTTACAAAGAACCTCTTACTCTTATGTAGCTTAGAGAATTCATCAAATTAAAGGATAGATTAGTGAGAGTTTGTGCATTATTTGGCTCAATACTTCGAGTCACAAACACCACAAGTTTCATCACCACTCCTGAAACTAAGAAAATTACCTTTAAAACGGGCGCTTAATATAAAATTAACCAAAATTTTATTTTCATATCACCAACAATATTAGGCTAAGGCCTTGGATTAGAATTGGAGAGTTAACACTCCAGGTCCATAGAACTTTGAAACTAGCATTGATTAATGAGCGATTAAATCCAGGTCCATAGAAAGTAGCAAAGAGCGGTTGCCAAGAAAGCGCATCTAAAACATGCATCAAGCATGAGGTCAATATGAATAAGTAAGGGTGGTACCCCCTCTCTTGCTTGTTTATTGGTACATTAGCACATCACAGTATTCCATTTAAGTGACAGGTCCTCGACGTGACATCACTTTTTGGAGTATCTAGTCTTTGTGAGTTGTCCTAGATTTACAACTGTTCCGCATGGCCGCTGATTATGAAGTGGTAACCTTAGATTTTTTTCCTATGATATCTCATGAGCTATTGCAAGTGGGTGACACTTACGATACCCAATACAGACATTGATGCTTTAGCTCCTTGGGAGGGTGATTGGTCTAGAACCAATACTTGCGCCTTTGGTGATTAAAGTTTATTGTAATTGTTTACCATACCTTCGTTGTTAGTAAATTTTGAGGCTTGATACCCCTCAGGATCTACTGCTTTTGGAAATCCCTCCAATCCATCTTTTCACTAAACTTCGATTCTTTGGGAAAGTAGTTTGCTTGTTGTTTTCATAAGACATTTTTTAGTTGTGTGGACACTTTTTTTGTTGAGTTTAGATTTCTTCTAGGATTGCTTGATTATATTTTGTTAAATATACCACAATAAACAAATCCTAACAATAAACTTCAAAGTGGCTACTCTCTCGATCTACCATTCAAGGCGGAAGCGATGTGAGTCACTAGAGTTTGAAGGCCCCACTAAATCACATAGGTGAATACAAAAACCACATCACGATGAATTGGAATCTGAACTACTTCTAAATTAAATTAATAGAAATAGAGAAGAACAAACCAACCCTAGAAATTCATCATTACATCATGAACATAATTCAGAAACCCACCCTTAATGGGTCCTTCAAACCCAGTGGTACTTCATATCAGTGAGCCACTAGATTATATTAATCCTCTTTTTAGACATTTGAATAACATGCAAAATACAACACTTGACCCTATGGCTTTGTCAGGAGATCAAGGAACCACATCATCTTAACCTCAAATGGTTTCAAGAGCTAGCAATGCTTCCACTTTAACATCTACACCAATCCCAGCAGTTAACATACCTGCTAAGAGTACAAGTTCAACTAGCACTTTAGTGCTAGTTGGTACGGTTTTGGGTTCCAATACCGGAAGTACATCCACTTCATATATTGGAATCCCTACTGGTGGGTGTGCTTTACCAAACATGGTTTTCCAAATGGTTTGGATAATCAAGGTCAAAACACACAAGGATTTAACCAAAATCGTCTTGGTATTCCAAATACTTGTCGAGGTTCTACTTCTGGGGGCAACCCTTCACCATGGAATGTCAATATTCCTAGTGGAAATAATGGATCTTAGAACTTAAATTCCAACTGGATTTATCCTCCATAGATGTGTGGAAATGTATTGGGGGTTATCCTCCAACCTATACTAGCACCATTCCTAGGGGAAATCCCATACCCCCGACAAGTATCATGCTAGGGATCAATCCACCTATCAACCCTATTCCACAAATTAGTGGCTAGGTTCTAGGAAGTAACCAATATTCTTGGGGCCCACCTCCGCAAGGAGGAAATCAACCTTGCAACACTAATCAAAACCAAGGTAAAAATCAATGGAGTGGTCAGGTTCGGGCAATTAACCAATCTTATTGGGGCCTACCTTTGCAAGTTGGAAATCCCCCCATTAATCATGTTCTACAATGGAATGGGAAATTTTCAGGAATTAAGAAATATTTTTGGGAACAACCTCCTCAAGGGGGGAATCCTCCTTGGAATGATTTTCAAGCCCAGGGACAACAACAGTGGAACCATCAAGCTTCATATGTGCACCAATCGTTTGCAACGGCATATGTTAGATCACCATTTCTAGCCACATTGAATATACCGAATTTATCTCGAATCACCAATGACCCTATTCTAGATTTGAATGGGTGTCCAACCATACCAACTAAACTGCCCTCAAACATACCCAAATTTGATGGAAAAGTAGGGGATGATCCATCAAATCATGTGATGACATTCCATCTATGGTGTTCATCAAATTCCCTAGTTGATGATAGTATTAGGTTACAATTGTTTCAACGGACCCCCACAAGGAATGTCGTGAAATGGTACATCAAGTTGCCTTGGAACACATTCATGGATTTCTCATATTTATACATGGTCTTTTGACACATTTTCAATTACCTATCTGCTATGAGATGGGTACAAAACTTTTGACTTCACTTAGGCAGTCCACTTCTACTCATATATATGATCATATCCATGAGTGGAGGAGGCGCCGAAGGCTTATCAAAGCCGAAATATCGGATCAATTCTTAGCAGATTTTTTCGTAAATCACTATTTCGTACTCTTTCCAAATATGTATCCATGTCAAGACCCATGACTGAAGAACAAATCATTAAGAGTGCCCAACAGATGGATTTTATTTATTCACAATCAGGTAGACTTTATGATTTAATTCCCCATGTTGCGAGACCTGCATATGATACATCTAGGCCACCACAAGGATCTCATGTCGATGGTGTGATCATATTCGTCAACCAACTTAAATATATTACCCGGCAAATGGGACAAATATATTTTCAAACTTCTCAACTCACAGCTGGCCAGGAAAAATAGCAAACCGCAACTCCCACCCAAACTTCAAAGGTCCTTACAGTCCAAAATACGGACCCAAAAATAAAAAAGAAGAAACAAAAGAAGAATAAAAATGCTAATCTTTGGATGGGAGATGCACCCACGATGAACAAACCAGTTGCGGGCAATCAGGAAAAATGGAAAAACAAGAACCCTTGCAAGATTTTTCAAGGAGACCACCCCACTGACCAATGCCCTCATATGGAAGACATAAATCGCATGTTGGCTCAACATGGAGGGAAACAACAACCTACCATCCTGACCCAACCCTTCCCACAGCAGAAGCAGATGATTGCTACAACTTCAGCACCTACACCAGGACGCAACCAGGAAAACTTCCCACAAGGTGGCAACCCACCCAATGCTAACATCTTCATGTGTGATCATGAGATAAATGTTCAAACAAGGGTTCATTCTTACGGTACACCATATAATGTTTCAGACACATCTGGATCACAATCGAGTGGTTCTCTCACAATTGAGAAGAAAACCATAGACATAGTACCTCGGCCCCCTAAAGGGGTATTACGTAGAACAACCCACAATCCTACTGCGTGAGCTACTCAAAACTACAATGTTGTTGAAGATTTAGCTCAAGCACCTTGTGCCATGTCTTCCTTGGAATTGTTGCAAAGTTTTCATACCTAAAGGAAGGAACTATTTTCTTCTATCGATTTTACTGATCCGTCTAATACTAATTTGATCACATTCGACTTAAAACAACCAACATGTCACAAATTGCATTTCATATTAACTGTGGCTTCACACGGCAAGAACATTTTTCGAACCGTTGTGGATGAAGGTGCCTCCACTTGTGTCATGTCATTAACATGTTGGAAAGTATTGGGATCACCCACATTAGTACCATCCCATACAGTACTCAAGCATTTTATGGACATTCTTTCCCTCCTTGCGGACTTATCATGGGTTTCCCAATTGAATTGGGAGGCAAAGCAGTCCAAGCTGATGTTGAGGTAGTGGATGCACCCATAGATTACAATTTTCTATTGGGACGTAGTTGGATACATGCAATTATGGCAGTAGTGTCTTCGGTATTCCGATTAATTTGATTCCCCCTCCAAGGGAATATTGTTACAATTGATCAGTTAGATTATTGCACACCTGAAACCGGTATCCACTCAAATGTACCTTTTGTTGGGGATTCGAAAATGGTGATTCAATATATTGGGGTAGGAATGTTCAAATATTCATTCCTCGTGGGAACCTTCACACTTCCACCACCAGTATATACCCTTCAAACTGCTCAAGTTTTCACCATTACATCAGAAGTCTACTTTCCATTAACAATTTTCTCTAAGTCCAATCGAGCACATGGTTCCACTTCATCAGAGGGAGCCTCGAAGGAGGACACATTAATCCAAAATGATGATGGAAAGTTCCCAAATTCTATGCAACATGATTAAAAAAAGAGTAGTACACCCCTATCTACCATATAAGTTTCATACCAAGCTATCCAAATGGCTTTGGAAGACTTGGATCAAAATCCTTCCCCGCGAGAGGAATATGATCCATACACATCACCCATATGGGCCATCAATACTCCTAGTACTCATGACCTCTTGGATCATATTTTTTCATCATATTAAGCCATCCTTGAATTTATCAACATCTTTGAATGACGATGGGATTATATGCATCATCGGTCATCATTTCTTCCTAAGACTGATTCATTATAGGTTAAACCTGAAAATGTTTTACCTCTATAATGATATGAAAAGGTACCAATTTCTTTTCCAAACACACAATGTGCTTTCAAAAGGAAATTTGGCAAATATTTTGAAAATCATTCCTATCAATATATCCATTAAGCCTGGAATCGTCGAAAATATCAATATAGGTGTTGATTGCTCTTCGTAGGAAATCGTGCAATATACTGCTCTATTCAAAGAGTTCGGTGATGTGTTCTCTTGGTCATATGAATAAATGGTGAGCATTGATCCTAGTATAGTTGAACATGAGATTAAAACCTATGAAAATGTTAAACCTGTGCGACATAAGTTACATCCGATTAATCCCATAAAATCAGCTTCCATAAAAGTAGAAGTTAAGAATCTCTTAAATGTTGGCTTCATATATTATAATGTGCATTTAACTGAATGGGTATCCAATATCATTATTATTGATAAGAAGCAAGGACAAACTCGCATCTATACTGACTTTAGGGTGTAAAATTAGTCACAGTAGATCTATTGAACAAGAAAATCAATCACAATGATGTAAAACAAATTGGAGTAAAAACTGTGCAAGAGAGATTCATCAGTGCTCTATAACTCAGAATAGTAGAATTACAATACAATACTGTCACAATGAGTGAGGAATTCGAATTAGCCAAGGAGGTCATTCGAATATACTGCATGGTGTAGCTTGGCTCCAACTAGGAGTCCTCATCATCAATCAGTGGTGGTCATCAATGCACAAGTATTTGTCAGCCAGGTGTCAAACTAAGTCTAACTGAGTGTAATAAGTGTAACTGATGGTAATGGCACTAATGTAGGGAAGGAGGCTCAGTGGAGGGTGCATGAGAACTTAACTGGATTCAGAATAGGTAGTCAAGTCTCACTGGAGGTCCATCAGAGTGATAACAGCAGTTAGGAGTCAATCTAGCCTCAAATCAAGGAAAGACAACTAGCTAACTGAAGTGAACTGGAGTGGTAGGTGAGAAAAGGCACCCCTCTCAGGTGGTAGGTGCATGCTGGGCGCACTAAGCACTAGGAGGGATAAAACTGAGTGGAAGGAAGCTCTCGGGTGCTGGTAGACTAGGGACCGGGTGCTGGCAGACTAGGGACTAGGTCCTGGAGGCATCAAACTGGTGACTGGCAGCATGCGGATGCATGCAAATGCATGCAGATGCATGCATGCATGCAAAGTGCATGAAAAGTACATATTGAATTATGAGATATCCTAACATAGGGATCTCAATTTGGCTTGTCCCAAAGATAATTATCCCACACCCTTCATCGATCATATTATAGACAAGTGTGGCAGTAACGAACTATTTTCATTTATGGATGGATTCTAGGGTTACAACCAAATCCATATTGAAAAATAAGACCAACACAAAACAACTTTCAATTTCCCTTGGGGGAATTTTGCGTATAGGAAAATTCCATTCGGTCTTAAAAACACCAAGGCCACTTTTCAGCAAGCCATAACATATGAGTTCCACTATATTAATAAAATCATCGAGGTTTATGACGATGACTTGACAACTAAATCTAAGAGAAGAGCCAAACATTGTGCACATTTACGTGTCGTACTCATTCGATGTCGTAAGTACAACATTAATTTGAACCCAAATAAATGTATATTTTGTGTGGAATCTGGGAGATTACTTGGTTTCATAGTATCCAAATGTGGGATCATGGTGGATCCCCTCAAGGTTGAGGTAATATTACAATTAACTCCCCAAAAAAAAATTCGACAACTTCAAAGCCTGCAAGGGAAAGAAAACTTCCTAAGAATATTTGTCGCCAATTTCCTGAACAAGCTAAAGGTTTCATGCCTCTCCTCAAAAAAAAAGATGCACGGTTCATGTGGGATGACCAAGCTCAAAGATCATTTGAAGCATTGAAAAAGGCCTTGATGCTAGCCCGTGTACTTAGTCCTCAAGACTATAGTAGAGACTTTATGTTGTATTTGGCAACAACCAACTCCACCTTAGGAATTGTTGATGTATATGTAACTTCGGAATGTATTTCATCTATGTATTTCATATATATTTATTGTACCCTTATAAGAGATGTGTTATTCCTCTATAAGGAAGTGTCGTCATGTGTATTGACAAGTGTCACAAGTGTGTGAACTTGTCGATGGGTTATTAGACCACCATGTGTGGGGTTGGCCCTATTTTATGTAATATGTAATTGATGTACCTAACTAGACAAGTCAGCCCCATAAGGATATTGGGAAAACATGTTAAGTATAAATAGAGATCGGGAGATCTCTATTTGGATCACTCAGAAACTCATACTTCTCTCACTCAAAAAGTGGTGCACTAGTGAGGAGGAGGATCATCTGCTACTAGGAGATTATCTCAGTGTATTTTGGTTGTACTTTGGTTGAGCCATTGCTCTCTCTATCTTTGAGGAAGTTGTGGGGTTTTTCACCTTAGGGTTTTCCCCACGGAAACTCTATGTCTCTTGTCTCTCTTGCTTTTGATTCTTGTGATGCTTGACATGCTTGATATGATTGTTATGCATTGATATACTGTACATGTTATTCTCTCAGTAAAGATCCTAGAGTATTGTGAATTAATGCTCAAAATTTAACAAGAATTGTATTGGTGCATGAAGAAGATTCATCTCATGAACAAGTTATTTACTATCTTAGTAAGGGCCTTGTTGGTCCTGAATTCAGATATTCCCAGGTGGAAAAGTTGGACTTGGCCTTGGTAGCGGTTCATGTTGTCCAAAGACTTAGACATTATATACTTCCACAAAAAATGACCATAGTGGTTGAAATCAACCCCATGAAACACATTTTGTCCCACCATGTCATCAAGGGAAAGTATTCCAAATGGATAGTAATTTTGCAATAATTCGATCTCGAGTTCATAAATGCTAAATCCAAGAAGTTATTGGCATTTGCGGAAATCATGTCTAAGTTACCATGCGATAAAGAGGCAACAATATGTTGAATCATGGGTGGATGAACATTTATTCCTCATCGCAACATCCTATCCTTGGTATGGGACATTTATCGTATATCTCCAAACCCAGAGGATTGATGCTCAATTTTCTAGCACTGAACGACATCGTATTCAACACCAAGCATGAAGATACCTCATCATAAGGGATACTTTGTACTGTCGAGGAATAGACTTGATCTTAATATGTTGTTTAGTACATCAGGAAGAAGATCAAGTTTTAAATAATTGCCATGTTGGAGCATGTGGCGATCATCTTTATGGGTGGGGAACTACCCAGAAAATCTTGTGTGCAGGATAATTTTGGCCTGCAATCTTTAAATATTACATTAATTCCATAAAAAATTTCACCCTTTCCAAATATACACAAGAAAAATGCGTGCACATCCTGCTCCATTACACCATGTGGTAACCGTGGGACCATTTTCAAAATGGGCCATTAACTATATGACAATCAACTCACCTTTAGCGAATGTCCACCACTACATCATAGTAGCAGTGGACTACTTCACCAAGTGGGCAGAGGTGATTCCTACATTTGATAACACAGGAAAAAATGCAACATACTTTCTATTCAATCATGTAATAACTAGGTTTGGTGTGCCAAAAGAGATCATCAATTATAATGGTAGACATTTTAAGAATTCCTTCATGGATGAACTTACCACCAGATTAAGATTGCGGAAATATTTTTCCTTTCCATATTACCTGCGATGCAATGACAAGTAGAATCCATCAACAAGGTTTTAAACACCATGTTCAGCAAATGGTGAATAAGAACAAAACTAACTGGCACTTGATGTTGTTTTCCACTCTCTGGGCATACCATACCACAGCTAAAACTGCATCCAATTTCACTCCTTTCTAGTTTATTTATGGAGAAGAAGTAGTGTTGTTGATTGAATGTGAAATCCCATCATTAAAACTGGCTATTGAAATCCTTCCTAACACTTATACAGAAGAAGAAAGACTCCTCCATCTTCATTGTCTTAATGAAACTAGAAGGGAGGCTCAAAATGTAGAAGCACACAAGAAAAGGGTCAACGCCCAATATGACAAATCTTCTCGTCCCCGAGTCTTTTCTGAAGGTGATTTGGTTTTAGCTTATGACCAATACCATGAAAAAATAGGGAAACAGAGGTTTGTACCAAAAATGGTTTGGCCCACTTGTTGTCAAAACAGTGTTAAAACAAGGAGCATATGAGCTAGTCAATTATGATGGAGAACCTTTGTTAGAGATAAAAAATGGTCTTTATCTAAAGAAATACTTTGCGTAGGCACTGATGCCTCGCAACACTTATTGTATTATGTTGTATTTTCTGTATAGATTTTTGTACATTATTTTTTTCATGCACATGCTTATCTTGCTTGGAATTTTTTCTTTGGGAAGTAGCACAAGAAACCTTCACATATTTGAGATATGCGAATTCCACCAGCCATATTTCTTGTAACATTGTTTCCACCACATCAGTGATTTACACACCTAGCAACCCAAGTTCTGAGTTCAAGAGGCACTTTCCTCATATCTGCCACCAATAATGTTGTAGAATAAAGCGCAATCATTGAACTTCTTGTCAAGGTTAGCACCCTTGAAATCCGACGAATAAACATCATATTGGACTTGCAATTGGTTGTACCTCAGTTAAATGATTAGTATTTGGTTTTCAATCCTATATTGTTTAGAAATTTTCTACGAGTACGTCTTCTAGAATGCCAGTTTGAATTCATCGAATACATTCATGTTCCTAGAAGTTTGAATATTTTGGTTGATTCCTTAGCTAACTATGTACTTGATTGGCATCTAAGTCATTAACATCATTTTGATAGAGGCAAGCATGTACATTATTCATGGCAATTTAATTAAACAAATCATTTAAAGACATAAGCAAAATCTGAAATAACCATATATTGTATAAAGCAAAAAAGGTTACATCATAACCCAAAAAGTGTGTGAAGGTCTCAAATACAAAATGTCAGCTTCCAAGATGCAGAGTGATGCATACATAGTCCATCTAAATAGATCAACATAATGTTGGATGAAAAACACTAAAAACTAGCATGAACAGAATCACATAGAATCCTCAGATGAATCTAGTGGTCAATGATACTCATGATAGTAGGTGTTTTGTGTAGCCACATGGTGTAGGAAGTGGGATATATATGATGGCACCCATACTACATGTCCTTGCATACATAGAAAAACCATGCTTATCCTTGTTGGGGGCACACCCCTGGTTAAACCTTCCATGTTAGCCTCAACCTCCTAAAGACCCTGAGTTGCCACATCATCTCACTCATCATCCTCATCCTCATCTAATATTGATGTCCTCATACGGGTTGGCCGCAAGTCTGCAGGATGGACTAGTCCAATATCTTCATCACATAGAATATTTTTGTCAATAACCTAGCGCACACAAAAAGAAATAGAATAGTCTCTTCTTTATTTTTTACTTTTTCTTCAAGATATACATTCAAAAATTTCATAAAAAATTGAAATATTGGGAAAACACCAAAAACACAAAATGGTCCAAACAAGTAAAGCTTCTTACCCATAGTACCCCAGTGGCACCTAGGAGGAAGGACTAATTCCGGGTCAAAATCGAAATCCAGACCTGCATACAGGTGTTCCTCTATCATGAGAGGTTGATCCTCCAACAAATCTATAAGATATGGCCCAAATGTGATTGATTTTAATCCACCCCCATGACAAAACATCATCTCATTCCAACGCTACATGCGGGGCATCTGCAACTCTCCCAGTGGTGTCTGCACCCTGGGATGAAAAACTGGAAGACACTCTAGGAAGAAGCTGCACAGGATAGAACCATACCCAAACTGTTTATGTTCACCATTCTGACACTTGTTCAACTGATCCTTTATATTGATTAGAAGAACCAGACACCAGTCAAACACACATGGCTCCATGCAATCCAATGCATATTGCAAGTACACCCGGGTAGCCAAATGTGGCAAGGTTGATCCCACCTCCCGAGCAATGGTAAAAACTATAGTACATAGACGTAAGTCACGAATTTCCTTGATAGGAATATGGCCACTACTATTTTTGGTCCTTGGCGGGAAATGAGCAGCAATCATCTCATATACTGTACTTGTCACTTGCACTTAAATTGCTCCCTTCAATAGTACCACTAAACCACAATAAGATAAACTAGTCACAAAATAGATGTCCGATGTTGTGATCTACAGTACTTGGTCTCCAATTCGGAAGAATTTCCATGTAGGGTCCCACTTTTGTATGATCTAATGGAGTAATGCAATTTGATTGTGCATGCTCTCACAAAAGAAGAATTTGAGACCACAATTCTCGAGAGCATCCAATGTAGCATGGTCATGAATGGCAGCATTCTATGTAGCTTCATGCATATTTTCCCTCCACTCAATTGCCATGTGTCTGTTTATGGACAATCTACTCAAGCGGACTCAAGCAAGATCTCCCTAGTCCAGGTGGATCTAGAACAAATAGATACAGAATATAAACTACTTTCCTAGATCGATTAGAGATTCAAATAGATAGATGTCTTACCTTCAGATTCGTGAATCCTTCTCCTCTTTTTTGCTCCAAGCTCTGTGCTCTTCAGATCTAGAGCTGCAAAACCCTGTCAAGCATATAGAGACAAACAAACCGTAAAATCACATATAAACACTAACTTATCTAAGCTAACAGTTAAGGAAGAAATATCTAAATATCATTAACACAAAGACATTTATGGAAAGAGATTACATTACTGTAAATAAGTGGGAAATACATAGAAGAGAGATGATTACAACCCAAGCATTAACTTTGTAACCTTCCTCCAACAATCCAATCCAAGCCTCCAATGGGTGATGTGTGCCTCCCAAGTTATGAATAGGGATCACCTAGGATAATTCCACTAGTGTGAAAGTGCTATAGTCCTTCATCCCTTCTCAATGGAGAGAGAGGTATTATTTATAAGGCTAGGAAAATAGAGTAGGTTGAGGATTAGGGGGAGAGGTCTAAGGGATCTTCCCATTAGGTTAGGAGCCGAATACCAGTTGTTCATACCAATTAGGGATAGGCCTCCAGGTCACCCAGCTTCAATAATTCGCTCGAAGCTCCTTGTTATCCACTTTAACTTGTTGATGTGTATGTAACTTCGGAATGTATTTCACATATGTATATTTTAATCCTATAGAGATGGTATTATTCCTCTATACGGAAGTGTCGTCATTTGTATTGACAAGTGTCACAACTTGCATGTGATGGGTTATTAGACCACCAAGTGTGGGGTCGGCCCTGATTAGTATTGCCATGGGTTATTAGACTGAGTTAGACAAGTCGGCCCTACTAGTTTATTGGGCAAGTCAGGTCATGTATAAATAGAGTGCAGGAGGCACTCTATTTGATCACTTCATTATTCACTTCTACACTCATCAAAAAGTGGTGCACAAGTGAGGAAGGAGGAGTAGCTGCTAGGAGGACTATCTCTTGTACTTGGGTTGTATCATTGCTCTTTCTATCTCTGAGGAAGTTGTGGGGTTGTTCACCTTTATGGTTTTCCCCAATGAAACTCTGTGTGTCTATTGTCTCATGTGATTGCTTGTTGTGCTTGATATGATTAATATGATGTACATGTTATTCTCTCAGTAAAGATCCTAGAGTATGTTGAATTAATGCTCAAAAATTAACATCGAATTGGAGCTAACCTGAGAAGAAGACATTGTGCAGTTGCGGAAGCTAGGGCTTCTTTTTTATTGGGTTTCTCTCCACGTATCTTGAAAGACAGTAGGGTAGATTGACTCTCTTCAGCAAGGCGCATCTTTCTGTCCAATCAGAATTCAATTCTGGGCACTTTCATTTTTTGCCCTAAAAATTAGGGTTTCCACACAAATAGGAATTTCTGAAATCTAAGAACATAGCTTGAAGATCCTTGGAAAAATCGAATTTTAGAGCTTTGGGTCAAACTTTTTGGTTGGGTGAAGCTTCGGTAAACTCAAACCCTAAAGGAAGATTAAAAGGCATTTATGAAGGGTGAAACTTTGCAATTTTCAATTTCTGAGTATACCAGGATGAACATCTCATCAAGGTGCATCTTTCTATCCTTTCAGAAGTTTGAAATTCACATTTTGAATTTTTAGGGTTTCTCTAACAAACCCTAATCTATCACCAGATCCAGTTTTCAGCAAATCAAGTGGTAAGACCTAAATCTCTTATTTCAATTTGAGTTTCTCATTAAAAATGTCTCACCACACCAAGCTTGAGGATAATCTTGATGGAGCTAATAACTTCCGAGCATGGAAGTATAGGATTGGGTTAATCCTAGAAGAAAATGATTTGGACACCTACATAAAAGAAGAGGTTCCAGTTTCACAGGGAGATGAGGCTAAGGCCTTACACAAGAAGGACTTGGTCAAGGATAAGAGAATCATTGTTGATTCTATAAAGGACCATCTCATACCCCATGTGTCTTCCCTAAAGACACCTAAGGAGATGTTTGACTCCTTGACCAAATTGTTTGAAGGAAAGAACATAAATCGGAAGATGACTCTGCGAAACCAATTGAAAGGGGTAAAGCTTCAGAATGGAGAGACCATTCAATCCTACTTTTCTAAGGTCTCTCAAATCAAGGAACAACTTGAAGCTGTGGATGAATTAGTGGAGAATGGTGAAATTGTGATGACCACATTAAATGGCCTACCTAGGTCATGGGACTCCTTCATCCAAGGAATTTGTGCAAGAATAAAATTGGTCTCTTTCAGTAGACTATGGGAGGAATGTTCACAAGAAGAAGCAAGGCTTGTGGCCCGAGAAGAAAATATGGGGAATGAAGATCAAGCTCTCATAGCACACACCAAGAAAGGAAATACCAAGAAAGAGCCATCTCATTTCAAGAAATCTTCTCACCACCATCACCATAAAGAGAGGAGAAGATGTTTTACATGTAATGAGAAGGGACACATTGCTGCAGATTGTCCCAAGAACAAAAGGGACAACAACAAATTCAACAAGAAGAAGAACAACAACAACAAGAGATATCATGCTCATGCTGCTGAGGATGATGAACCTCCCAAGAAGAAGGCTAGAGAAGAAAGTGATGACTATCTAGTGAAGATGAATGTGTTCTAATCTCTGCTCTCACAGGTACTATCTCTCATGGATGTGATGATTGGCTTATTGATAGTGGGGCTTCCAAACACATGACTGGGTTTAAAGAATCTTTTGTAGATCTATCTGAACATGAGTCACCCCATAAGGTGAAACTTGGGGATGACTATCAATACCATATCAAAGGAAGTGGTGAAGCCTCCTACAAACTAGACTCTGGTAAGTCTCTAAAGATGAAAGATGTTTTATATGTACATGGGCTCAAGAAAAATCTCCTATCCATATCATCTTTGGATGCAAAAGGAATTAGAGTTGCATTTGTGGATGGCAAGTACTCATGTGGCCAAAGGGTAAGACCATAGATGATGCAGTAGTGATTGGAGAACAAGAGGGAGGATTGTACAAATTAAAGGGGCAACCTGAACATGCCATGGTACATGAATCCATGGATCCAAGTGAACTCTGGAATAGAAGGCTTGCACATGTGCACTATAGAGCACTACCAGTTGCAATTAAAGCAGTAGAGGATCTTCCTGAAATCAATACAAAGCATGAAGGTGTTTGCAAAGGATGTGCAAAAGGAAAGAACATTAAGAAGGCATTTACAAGCAGTGAAAGCAAAGCAAAAGAAATCTTGGAGATTATCCACTCTGATGTATGCGGTCCGATGCCATCCAGTTCTCTGAGTGGGTATGTATACTATGTCTCTTTCATTGATGATTTCTCTAGGAAGACTTGGGTTTATTTCTTGAAGAACAAAGATGAAGTATTTGATAAGTTCAAGGAATTCAAAACCTTGATGTAAAATCAAAATGATAAGAAGATTAAGACCTTCAGATCTGACAATGGCGGAGAATTCACTTCAGGTGATTTCAAGAAGCTATGCAGTGATTCAGGGATTAAGAGGGAGTTGACTGCTCCCTACAATCCACAACGGAATGGAGTTGTAGAAAGAAATAATAGAACAATCATGGAAGCAACACGGGAAATGTTGCATGATCAGGATCTGCCTATGCATCTATGGGAAAAAGCAGCTCGAACAGTTGTATATGTGCAGAACAGAACACCCCACAAGATATTGGACAACAAGACACCAGAAGAGATATTTTCTGGTAAGAAACCTGAAGTCAGCCATCTCAGAATATTGGTTGTGCAGTATATACACATATTCTGAAAGAAAAGAGAACAAATCTAGATCCTTCAGGAAAGAAGGGCATCTTTGTGGGTTACAGTGAAAGCTCGAAGGCTTACAGAATATACTTTCCAAGGTTCAAGAAGATTGATGTCAGCAGGTATGTAACATTTGATGAAGACTCAGCTTACATCAAATCAAGGAAGACACTTGTTGAAGATCATGAAGAACCAAAGGAAATCATATTCCAAGACACCACCATGACTGAAGCAATTCCAGAAGCAAATCGTGAAGTTGAAGATCCAAAAGAACCTGTAGATCCACCCCGTGAGAAGAACTCTCACAAGAGGAAACCTGCATGGGCTAGAGAGCTCATCCAAGATGCAGAAAGATATGGCATTCCAAAAGAAGAACACAAAGAAAGGAAGAGGACTAGATCTCATACCAGCTATGTTGCCTTACTCTATGATATTATGAACAAAGAACCTTCCAATTATGAAGAAGCAGTGGAAAAGAAAGAATGGAAGGATGTCATGGTCGAAGAATACCAATCGATCATGAAGAATGATGTTTGGGATGTAGTCCCAAGACCTGAAGGGAAGTTAGTTGTGACTACCAAATGGATCTACAAGATCAAGCATGTTGCAGATGGCAGCATAGAAAAATACAAAGCGAGATTTGTAGCTTGTGGCTTCTCCCAGAAAGAGGGGATAGACTATGAAGAAACTTTTTCTCCTGTAGCTAGGTACACTTCCATCAGATCAATACTTGCTCTGGCTACAGTGATGAAATGGAAGATACACCAGATGAATGTCAAGACAACCTTCTTGAATGGTGTAGTCGAGGAGGAAGTGTATGTGGAGCAACCACTTGGTTTTGAGACACATGACAGAAAGTCATATGTGTGCAGATTGAAGAAAGCCTTATATGGCTTGAAGCAAGCTCCTAGGACTTGGTATGGTAGGATAGACAGCTTTCTATCCAGTTTGGGCTTTACCAAGAGTAAAGCAGATTCCAACCTTTACTACAAGGTTGAGGAAGGAATTCCTGTGATACTACTCTTGTATGTGGATGACCTATTTGTTATGGGTGAGGATAGATTGATTGCCGACACGAAGAGGAAGCTTGCTGCCGAGTTGGAGATGAAGGACTTGGGGATGATGCACTACTTTGTAGGTATGGAGATGTGGTAGAGTGCAGATGGAATCTTCCTTGGACAAGGGAAGTATGCAATAGAGATCCTGAAGAGTTTCAGGATGATGGACTGCAAGGCCATGGCCACACCTATGGCATTGAACCTAAAGCTTTTGTGTGAGGCTTCATCTGATCCAGTTGATGTCATGGTGTATCGTCAGATGATTGGGTCCTTGATGTACCTGACGAACACGAGACCAGATATTTGCTTTGTAGTGAACACATTGAGCCAATTCCTGACAGATCCCAAAGGTGTTCACCTGGTTGCTGTAAAGCATATTCTGAGGTACCTAAAGGGTACAATTGATTATGGGCTCAAGTATGATACGAATCAAAAGTTTAAACTGCAGGGTTATGTTGATTCGGACTGGGCAAGCAGTGCTGCAGATAGGAAGAGCACTTCTGGGTGCTACTTCAATATGGGATCAGGTGTGATCTCTTGGTTTAGCAGGAAGCATACTTGCGTAGCACTGAGTACAGCCAAGGCAGAATATGTTACAGCCTGTTCAGCGAGTTGTGAGGCAGTATGGCTCCAAAAGCTACTCTCTGAGTTATTTGATCTCCAAGTGGAGGCTACTGGTATCTTTTGTGACAACCAAAGTTGAGTGAAGCTATCTGAGAACCCAGTGTTTCACGACAGGTCAAAGCATATTGAGATCAAATATCACTATATTAGGGATATGGTGCAGAGAGGAGCAGTGAAGCTCCTGTATGTCGTGACGGATGAGCAGGTTGCAAATGTGTTGACGAAACCACTATCTAGAGTGAATTTTGAGTACTTCAGAGAGAGGCTTGGTGTTCTTCGGATTGATGACACTTCGAGGAAGAAGTGATGGACACATTTGCAGGAGCCATTCCAAGCATGGTGAGAGGAGGATTCTTCCCACGGTTGTGGATGTAAGCGTTGTGTGATGAGCATCATGACGATGCTCCAGTTACTGCTTTATATGCATCATGTTGGATGCTTGATATGATCAGTTGGATCATGTAGTTGTGTATGTATCAGGTGGATACATTGTATGATCATGGATGATGAGCTTCAAGATGTTGCTCCAGATAATATGGATCAGGATGATCATGTGATGATGTACATCAGGATGATGTATGATGAGTATCAGGTTGATACTCTGTGGCCATGGACAGGTTGTGCAAATGAGTATGTAAGTTGACCTGAAAGATCCGACAGGTAGAGCTGTGTGCTTGTAACAGCCTGGGATACTCTTTCGAGGCATTGCTCTGGGAGGACATATAATCTATCCCTGGGAGATCCGACAGGTAGAGTTGTGTGCTCGTAACATCCTGGGATGCTCTTTTGAGGTTTTGTCCTATGGCATGTAATATGGCCCTGGGAGATCCGATAGGTAGAGTTGTGTGCTCATAACAGCCTGGGATGCTCTTTCGAGGTTTTTCCATGACCACATATAATATGGCCCTAGGAGATCCGACAGGTAGAGATGTGTGCTCGTAACAGCCTGGGATTCTCTTTCGAGGTTTTGAGGTGGGGTCACATGTAATATGTCCCTGGGATATCCGACAGGTAGAGTTGTGTGCTCGTAATAGCCTAGGATGCTCTTGCTAGGTTTTGTGATGCACGTAATAAGTCCTGAGGATTCCACAGTATGACATGCATCCAGCATGAAAAAGGGCTGGCTCTATAGATGTTGATGACATACATCTAGCATGAAAAAGGGCTGGCTCTATAGATGTTGATGACATACATCCAACATGAAAAAGGGCTAGCTCTGTGGATGTTGATGACATACATCCAGCATGAAAAAGGGCTGGCTCTATAGATGATGAAGACCTGCAGGTGATAGGCCTACATCCAATATGAAAAAGGGTTGGCTCTGTAGAACTTCCTATGACGAGTAGATTGGAGATTGATTGAGATAGCAGCAACAGTAACGATGACGATGATTCGATAATGATGATCCAGAAAAGAAGACTTGTGCTAGCAGATCTGTGTCGAGAAATACCTTCCTAGTTTAGAGGGAGTGTTGATGTATATGTAACTTCATAATGTATTTCACATATGTATATTGTACTCCTATAGAGATGGTATTATTCCTCTATACGGAAGTGTCATCATTTGTATTGACAAGTGTCACAACTTGCATGTGATGGGTTATTAGACCACCAAGTGTGGGGTCGGCCCTGATTAATATTACCATGGTTTATTAGACTGAGTTAGACAAGTCGACCCTGCTAGTTTATTAGGAAAGTCAGGTCATGTATAAATAGAGTGCGGAAGGCACTCTATTTGATCACTTCATCATTCACTTCTACACTCATCAGAAAGTGGCACACAAGTGAGGAAGGAGGAGTAGCTACTAGGAGGACTATCTCTTGTACTTGGGTTGTATCATTGCTCTTTCTATCTCTTAGGAAGTTGTGGGGTTTTTTACCTTTATGGTTTTCCCCAGTGAAACTCTGTGTGTCTATTGTCTCATGTGATTGATTGTTGTGCTTGATATGATTAATATGATGTACATGTTATTCTCTTAGTAAAGATCCTAGAGTATGTTGAATTAATGCTCAAAAATTAACATAACCAACCCTGGCGCACTCTGCATGAAGACAATAGGTGCCAGGAAGGGTCAGGCGCAACTTGCATGAAGGAAGCAAGAGCCACTAGCGCAGGATTCCATTGTACATCAGGCCAGCCAAGGTTTGGCGCCTCTTGCTAGGAAGAAATATGCGCCAGCCCTACTAGGAATGGTGGAGGGCAAGGTCAACAACCTACTCAAGATGTTCTATCTAGGTAAAATTCAGGGATTAAGGAACTGAGTTGATACATGACTCATGATGACGAGATTTTGGTATAACAGCCCCCCAAAGCATGAAGCTGGTAAAATAAGATAGGTGAAATGATTTGTAATCTGAATAAATGGCGCAAGGACTTGTTGGATGGAAGAAGTTACTGCAGCACAACCGACTCTGAGATACTAGTCTCATATGACTCATAACATGGTTTTCGACCAATACACTGCAGATCCATGGTAGTAGGGACTGAATGAACACAATAATGGCTATTGGACACAATTGTAGATCCATGATGAGATGATAACACAACCACGACCAATACAAAGTGTATCCGTGTAATATGACTCAAACAATCTCCGCCACAACCTGGGTAAGATAAGATTTCCCTAGGGTCTTCAAGCCGAAAATGCAATGGTACAAATCTAACCATGTGATTACAAATGTCTTGGAGTCGAACATGGTAGAAACCACCTGATTACTGGTCATTGATGTATACCATTAACAAGCGCGAGGGAAATCACCATTGATTTCGATGATTCCCAAGGTATCATAGTACATACCATCGAATGTGAATCAATGAGCTCAGGTCAAACAATCGATGGAATCTTTCAATCAAGAGCCAATGATGTAAACTCATGTTGAAAGCAAGGTAGCCTATCATTGAGGCATGTACGCCCAAGGTACTCTTTTGGTTTCTAGATTCAATCCTCAGATGATGTGTCGAAGTCGACAAGGATAAATCCGTCAAAGGAGGGCCATGATGAATCCCCCATCATCAACACGAAACATGATCACAGATGTTTGAAGTAAATCAGACAGTAATGTGTGAGACTGACTCAAGGACGACCGACATAATGGAAGGTGAACTGACTGCAGATATCGAACAAATGACCAAAACCCCTCTTGAACATGGGCATGGCATGACCTGGCAGTATTGACATGACGAGAATGATGTTGACCCCCTAATGCAACTAATGTCGGAATCATTCTTCGGATGACCCAAAGGAGTAACAAAACTCATGGAACCAGCAGGACTCGACAACAAACGGATTACCCAAGTACTGAATGCATATGCAAATGAGTTCCATGTTCAAGAGTGACTATGTACTGCCGTAAATCATAGTGTAATACAAAATCTTTCCTTTTCCCCATCATGATTGATGAGTACCTCTTTTATTTTATAACGATCTTGAGGAGGGTAACAGATGGTCGGTATAGCTCATCCTTCGAACAAGTCTAATCCCAAATGTTTTATGAACCTAGGATAGGAGGGGTTTTTCTGAAAATGGGTTCTTCTAAGTTAAATTTTAACGAGTCCAAAGAAGGAAAACTCGACGTCATTTCATGTTTAGAGATTCTGAAAAGAACTAAAGAAGACTCCAAAGGTTCTTTTTTGTGAAAGTTAGTCTCCTCACCCAAAAAAGAATAAAACAATGTGAGAGAGAACTCTTCCAGTCATGCTTGGCTAGAGTGCTCCTTTTTCGTAAATAGTACCTCTTGGTCTGAAAAGTGGTAAACTATCACCAGAAAGATGATCATTCAAATACTTTTACAAGCATGAAAGCGTCAAGTTCGCTTAGTGATATTTTCATATTTAGGGAGCCTGAAAAGAGCTTAAAGGAAGACTCCTATGGGGTTGCTTTTTCGTGGGAGTTTAACAAGCCCAAAAAAGTGGTAAAAGATAACTCAGTAACTTATTCTCATTGTTTTATGAGCATGAGAAGGAACAAAGAGTAAGCTCGGTGTCATTAATATTCAGTTTTAACGAGCGGAATAATAACACAAAAACGTTCGAAGAGTTGTTCATACCTGATAACAGGCCTAAAATGACCACAATCATGACAAACAGTTTAACACGGCACTTTACTTCACCTGTAGACTTCAAAAACTAGGTCAGAATGATTAATTAGGTATATAGACACAAAAATAACCCCAACTATAGAAAAATAACCCACAAAAGAATAAATTAAAGAAGGAATATTCCTTTTCCAATATAAAATAGAGGTGAATAGTAAAAACTAGTTACTATTCTTTTTTACCAAATTGGGAGGTGAAAATACCATGTGAATTTGTTTTTCAAGTGCCGATTGCAGGAGCTCCGGTCAACCATTTGCAGTGTCATCAGTGTCAGGTAACCCTAAACTTTACCCTTTACATTTCCAGTGGAGTAGAATTTTTTTTGCTTCCAATTTCCAAGTTTTTGGACTGTGTAAATGGGGGGAACTGTGCCTTCATACCGGTGCACTTTTCCCTTTCGGGATGTGCGTCGAGGGGTTCCTAGCGCCATCCCCGTGGGGATGTCTTGCACCGATGGCACCCTGTCCATACAGACGGGGTGTGCCATCATCAAAAGACCCCACGAACTCAAACAAAAGCCAAAAAATTGAAGAGTTGGGAGGTTGGATCTACTTCTAATGGGTGTTTTGTTGATGTTTGGACAGGTTTGGGTGGTAAAGATGGTCCAATGGCGTGAAAGAGAGCATGAATTGGATGATTCCCAAGCAACCAATGACCCCCAATGCATGAATGCATTGCGGAATTGCGGGCTACTGAAATACTTTCACATCCAGGGCATGAGGGCCCAAGTGAAGCTACTAGAATACTTGATCTGATGCTGGGACCCAGAGAAGCAACACTTTCGGGTTGGTGTACACACACTAACCATAGATATTGAGAATATATATTTTGTGATAGGGTTGTCCCGATGGGGAGTCCCATGTCTCTGACGGGATCATAAGGGAGTGATCGGACTACCGAAGATGTAGTGGCCCAATGGTGTACTCCTGGAACACAAACAGTGTTGATGTATATGTAACTTCGGAATGTATTTCATTTATATATATTGTACTCCTATAGAGATGTGTTATTCCTCTATAAGGAAGTGTCATCATTTGTATTTACAAGTGTCGCAAATGTCGTAACTTGCCGATGGGTTATTAGACCACCATGTGTGGGGTTGGCCCTATTTAAGTTAACCATGGGTTATTATGCTAAGCTAGACAAGTCGGCCCCATAAGTTTATTGGACAATCGGGACAAGTATAAATAGAGATCTCCCGATCTCTATTTTGATCACTTCATATCTCACTCTACATCACTCGGAAAGTGGCACACGTGTGAGGAGGAGGATCAGCTGCTAGGAGGAGACTATCTCTGTGTACTTGGTTTGTACTTTGGTTGTATCATTGCTCTATCTATCTCTGAGGAAGTTGTGGGGTTTTTCACCTTAGGGTTTTCCCCACGGAAACTCTGTGTGTCTATTGTCTCTTTTGTTTGCATCTTGTGATGATTGATATGCTTGTTATGATTGATATGCATTGATATACTATACATGTTATTCTCTCAGTAAAGATACTAGAGTATATTGAATCAATGCTCGAAAATTAACATGGTATCAGAGCTAACCTGAGAAGAAGACACTATGCAGTTGCGGAAGCTAGGGCTTCTTGTTTTTGGGTTTCTCTCCACAGATTTTGGAAAATCAATATGATAGATTGACTCTCCATGTAAGGTGAATCTTTCTGTCCAATTAGAATTCAATTCTGAGCACTTTTCGTTTTGGCCCTAAAAATTAGGGTTTCCTCAAAAATAGGAATTTATGAAATCTAAAGACATAGCTGGAAGCTCCTTGGAAAAATAGAATTTCAGAGCTTTGGATTGAACTTTTTGGTTGGGTGAAGCTTCGGGAAACTCAAACCCTAATTCAGGGTCCTCCTCAGTGAATCCAGAAGATTGAAAAGCATTTCTGAAGGGTGAAACTTTGCAGAAATCAAATTCTGAGTATACCAAGTTGATCAGCTCATCAAGGCGCATCTTTCTATCCTTTCAGAAAGTTGAAATTCACATTTTGAATTTTTAGGGTTTCTCTAACAAACCCTAATCCGGGACCAAATCCAGTTTTCTTAGCAAATCAAGTGGTAAGACCTAAATCTTTTCTATTTCCATTTGAAGTACTCTTTAAGATGTCTCACCACACCAAGCTTGAGGATAAGCTTGAAGGGGCTAATAACTTTCGAGCCTAGAAGTATAGGATTGGGTTAATCCTGGAAGAAAATGAATTGGACACTTACATAAGTGAAGAGGTCCCTGTCCCAAAGGGAGAAGAGGATAAGGCCTTACATAAGCAGAACTTGGTCAAGGCTAAGAGAATCATTGTTGATTCTATCAAAGACTATCTCATACCACATGTGTCATCTCTGAAGACACCCAAGGAGATGTTTGACTCTCTAACCAAGCTATTTGAAGGGAAGAACATAAATCGAAAGATGACTCTGCAGAATCAATTGAAAGGGGTCAAGCTGTTGAATGGAGAGACCATTCAATCTTATTTCTCCAAGGTCTCTCAGATCAAGGAACAACTCGAAGCTGTGGATGAAGTAGTGGATAATGGTGAAGTTGTTATGACCACTCTAAATGGCCTACCTAGGTCATGGGATTCTTTTATTCAAGGAATCTGTGCAAGAAATAAATTGATCTCCTTCAGTAGACTGTGGGAGGAATGCTCACAAGAAGAAGCTAGGATTGTGGCTCGAGAAGAAAACATGGGGAATGAAGATCAAGCTCTCGCAACTCACACCAAAAGAAGTAGGCCCAAGAAGGAGCACTCTCATTACAAGAGATCCTATCACAACCAACAAAAGAATAAGAAGGATCTAAGATGCTTCACATGCAATGAGAAAGGACACTTTGTTGCAAATTGCCTCAAGAAAAAAAGGGACAACAACAACAACAACTTCAACAAGAAGAAGAAGAATAACAAAAGAAGATATCATGCTCATGCTGCTGAGGATGATGAACCTCCCAAGAAGAAGGCTAGATCAGAAAGTGATGACTCATCAAGCAAAGATGAATATGTTCTAATATCTGCCCTCACAGGTACTATCTCTCATGGTTGCAATGATTGGCTTATTGACAGTGGGGCTTCAAAGCACATCACTGGGTTTAAAGAATCTTTTGTAAATCTATCTGAACATGAGTCACCCGATAAAGTGAAACTTGGGGATGACTATCAATATCCTATCAAAGTAAGTGGTGAAGCCTCCTACAACCTAGACTCTGGGAAGTCTTTGAAGATGAAAGAGGTTCTATATCTACCTAAGCTCAAGAGGAACTTACTCTCCATATCTGCATTGGATGCAAAAGGCATGAGGGTTTCATTTGTAGATGGACAAGTTCTAATGTGGCCAAAAGGTAAAACTATTGATGATGCAGTGGTGATTGGAGAGCAAGAGGGAGGATTGTATAAATTGAAGGGACAACCTGAACATGCCATGGTACATGAATCCATGGAGCCAAGTGAACTTTGGCATAGAAGACTTGCTCATGTGCACTATAGAGCACTACCAATTGCAAGCAAAGTTGTAGAGGGTCTTCCTGAAATCAAGACCAAACATGAAGGTGTATGCAAAGGATGTGCAAAAGGAAAGAACATAAAGAAGGCATTTCCAAGCAGTGAAAGCAAGGCAAAAGGAATCTTGGAAATCATCCACTCTGATGTATGCGGTCTGATGTCTTCCAGTTCTCTGAGTGGGTATGTATGTCCCTTTCATTGATGACTTCTCCAGGAAGACTTGGGTCTACTTCTTGAAAAAACAAAGATGAAGTATTTGATAAGTTCAAGGAATTCAAAACCTTGATGGAAAATCAAACTGACAAGAAGATCAAGACATTCAGATCCGACAATGGCGGTGAATTCACTTCAGGTGATTTCAAGAAACGATGCAGTGATTGAGGAATTAAGAGGGAGTTGACTGCTCCTTACAATCCACAACAGAATGGAGTTGCGGAAAGAAAGAATAGAACAATCATGGAAGCAGCATGGGTAATGCTGCATGACCAGGATCTGCCTATGCATCTATTGGCAGAAGCAGCTAGGACAGCTGTGTATGTGCAGACTAGAACACCCCACAAGATATTGGACAACAAGACACCAGAAGAGGTCTTCTCTGGTAAGAGACCTGAAGTCAGCCATCTCAGGATATTTGGTTGTCCAGTATATACACATGTTCCAAAGGAAAATAGGACTAAGCTATATCCTTCAGGAAAGAAGGGTATCTTTGTGGGTTACAGTGAAAGCTCAAAGGATTACAGAATATACTTTCCAGGGTTCAAGAAGACTGATGTCAGCAGGGATGTAACATTTGATGAAAACTCAGCATTTCTCAAATCAAGGAAGACACATGTTGAAGATCATGAAGAACCAAAGGAAACCAGATTTCAAGACACTACTATGACTGAAGCAATTCCAGATGCAGATCGTGAAATTGAATATCCGCAAGAACCTGTAGATCCACCTCGTGAGAAGGACTCTCACAAGAGGAAACCTGCATGGGCTAGAGAGCTCATTGAAGATGCAGAAAGGTATGGCATTCCAGAAGAAGAACACAGAGAAAAGAAGAGAACTAGATCACATACTAGCTATGTTGATTTACTCTGTGATATTATGAACAAAGAACCTTCCAGTTATGAAGAGGCAGCGAAAAAGAAAGAATGGAAGGATGCCATGGTCGAGGAATACCAATCGATCATGAAGAATGATGTTAGGGATGTAGTCCCAAGACCTGAAGGGAAGTCTATTGTGACTTATAAATGGATCTACAAGATCAAGCATGTTGCAGATGGCAGCATAGAGAAATACAAAGCTAGATTTGTAGCTCGTGGCTTCTCCCAGAAAGAAGGGATTGATTATGAAGAAACTTTTGCTCCTGTATCCAGGTACACTTCCATCGGATCAATACTTTCTTTGGCTGTAGTGATGAAATGGAAGATACACCATATGGATGTCAATACTGCTTTCTTGAATGGTGTAGTCGAGGAGGAAGTGTATGTGGAGCAGCCACTTGGTTTCGAGACACATGACAGGAAGTCATATGTGTGCAGGTTGAAGAAAGCCTTGTATGGCTTGAAGCAAGCTCGTAGGACTTGGTATGGTAGGATGGATATTTTTCTATCTAGTTTGGGCTTTACCAAGAGTAAAGTGGATTCCAACCTTTACTACAAGGTTGAGGAAAGAAATCCAGTGATACTACTTCTGTATGTGGATGACCTGTTTGTAACAGGAAATGATAGTTTGATTTCCGATACCAAGAGGAAGCTTGCAGCCAAGTTCGAGATGAAGGACTTGGGGATGATGCACTATTTTCTAGGCATGGAGGTGTGGCAGAGTGCAGATGGTATCTTCCTTGGACAAGGAAAGTATGTAGTAGAGATCCTGAAGAGTTTCGGGGTGATGGGCTGCAAGGCCATGGTCACACCTATGGCATCGAACCTGAAGCTTCTGTGTGATGCTTCATCTAATCCGGTTGATGTCACGATGTATCGTCAGATGATTGGGTCATTGATGTACCTGACGAACACAAGGCCAGATATTTGCTTTGCAGTGAACACATTGAGCCAGTTCCTGATAGATCCGAGGAGTGTTCACCTGGTTGCTGTAAAGCATATTCTGAGGTACCTGAGGGGTACAATTGATTATGGGCTCAAGTATGATGCGAATCAAGAGTTTAACCTTCAGGGTTATGTTGATTCAGATTGGACGGGCAGTGCTGTAGATAGGAAGAGCACTTATGGGTGCTGCTTCAGTATGGGATCATGTGTGATCTCTTGGTTTAGCAGGAAGCAGTCCTGCGTAGCACTGAGTACAGCCAAAGCAGAGTATGTTACAGCTTGTTCGGCTAGTTGTGAGGCAGTATGGCTTCGGAAGCTACTGTCTGAGTTATTTGATCTCCCGCTGGAGGCTACTAGTATCTTTTGTGACAACCAGAGTTGTGTGAAGTTGTCTGAGAACCCGGTGTTCCACGACAGGTTGAAACACATAGAGATCAAATATCACTATATCAGGGATATGGTGCAGAGAGGAGCAGTGAAGCTCTTGTATGTTGCAACGGATGAGCAGATTGTAGATGTGCTGACGAAACCATTAGCCAGAGTGAAGTTCGAGTACTTCATAGAGAGGCTTGGTGTTCTGCAGATTGACGACACTTCGAGGAAGAAGTGATGGTGACATTTGCTGGAGCCAATCTGAGCATGGTGAGAGGAGGATCCTTCCATGGCTGTGGATATAAGCACTAGATGATGAGCATCAGGATGATGCTCCAGTTACTGCTCTGTATGTATGCATCATGTTGGATGCTGGATATGATCATTTGGATCATTTATATGTATGTATGTACGCATCATGTTGGATGCTGGATATGATCAGTTGGATCATTTATATGTATATATGCATCATGTTGGATGCTTGTTATGATCAGTTGGATCATTTATATGTATGCATCATGTTGGATGCTTTGTATGATCAGGTGGATCATGTATTTGTATATGTATCAGGTGGATACTTTTTATGATCAGGTAGATCATGTATGATGATATGTATCAGGCAGATACTGTGTATGCATCAGGTGGATGCATTGTATGATTAGGATTATCATGGATGATGGGCTTCAAGATGTTGCTCCAAATGACATGCATCAGGACGATGCAGTGATGATGATCAGGATGATCATGTGTACATCAGGATGATGTATGGTGAGTATCAAGTTGATACTCTGTGGTCGTGGAACAGGTTGTGCAGATAAGCATATAATATGGCCCTGGGAGGTTTGCAAACAGTCTTTCGAGGTTTTGCCTATGGCATGTAATGTGGCCTTGGGATATCTAGCAAACGCTCTTTCGAGGTTTTGCTTTGGGAGGACATATAATCTGGCCCTGGGAGATCTGCAGATAGTCTTTCGAGGTTTTTCCTATGGCATGTAATGTGGCCCTGGGATATCTGGCAGATGCTCTTTCGAGGTTTTGTCCTATGGCATATAATATGTCCCTGGGAGATCTAATAGGTTGGGCTATGTGCTCGTAATAAGTCCTGGGATGCTCTTGCGAGGTTTTGCCATGACCACATGTAATATGTCCCTGGGAGATCTGATAGGTAGAGCTGTGTGCTTGTAACAGCCTGGGATGCTCTTGCTAGGTTTTGTGGTGAGGTCACATATAATATGTCCCTGGAAGATACGACAGGTAGAGCTGTGTGCTCATAACAACCTGGGATGATCTTGCGAGGTTTTGTGACGCACGTAATAAGTCCTGAGGATTCCACAGTATGGCCAGTGATGATGAAGACCTGCAGGTGGTGGGCCTACATCCAGTATGAAAAAGGACTGGCTCTGTAGAACTTCCTATGATGATTAGATTTAGAGATTGATTGAGATAGCAGTAGCAGTGACGATGTCGATGATTCGAGGACGATGATTCACTGATGATGATCCAGATAAGAAGACTTGTGCTAGCAGATCTGTGTCGATAAATACCTTCCTAGTTAAGAGGGAGTGTTGATGTATATGTAACTTCGGAATGTATTTCATCTATGTATTTCATTTATATATATTGTACTCCTATAGAGATGTGTTATTCCTCTATAAGGAAGTGTCATCATTTGTACTGACAAGTGTCGCAAGTGTCGTAACTTGTCGATGGGTTATTAGACCACCATGTGTGGGGTCGGCCCTGTTTAATTTAACCATGAGTTATTATGCTAAGCTAGACAAGTCAGCCCCATAATTTTATTGGGCAGTCGGGACAAGTATAAATAGAGATCTCCCGATCTCTATTTTGATCACTTCATATCTCACTCTACATCACTCGGAAAGTGGCGCACATGTGAGGAGGAGGATCAGCTGCTAGGAGGAGACTATCTCTGTGTACTTGGGTTGTACTTTGGTTGTATCATTGCTCTATCTATCTCTGAGGAAGTTGTGGGGTTTTTCACCTTAGGGTTTT
Source organism: Larix kaempferi (assembly GCA_027924585.1). NCBI lineage: Eukaryota > Viridiplantae > Streptophyta > Pinopsida > Pinales > Pinaceae > Larix > Larix kaempferi. Next base: position 1,930,028 of record BSBM01000100.1, read on the forward strand.
CCCCACAGAAACTCTGTGTGTCTATTGTCTCTTATGTTTGCATCTTGTGATGATTGATATGCTTGCTATGATTGATATGCATTGATATACTGTACATGTTATTCTCTCAGTAAAGATCCTAAAGTATATTGAATTAATGCTCAAAAATTAACAGACAGTTGGTGGGAAGATCCCCATCAAGGATGTGAGAGACCATCCTCTACATACAGTTATTTTCACTACTGAGAGGGTGGTCGGGAGTAGAGAACCTCACCTGGCCAACAAGGCCCATATTCTATACACATAGGAGTGCATGGATCCCACAGTTTTCAACTGGTGTGAGGGACTCCTCATATCTCCAAGAGAGCATCTCACCAAATATCGGCATGGTGAGCTAAAGCAGTTTGGATATGGATCGGTTGTGGTCTCATTCTTCCTAGAGCGGATTCCAAATATATGCCCACGGCTTGAGCTAGATGAGTTGGATCTGAGGGATCCACACATGGTACGATGGTCTGAGGTGATGTCCCATCACAGTGGTGGGGGACCCATCATTAGCTATGGTGCTTCTTTCTTCAGCTGGTTGAGGGGACAACTCCTCATGGTGGAGGACAACCCCTACGAGGGAACTGATTTCGAAGGCGACCCAGACCTGGTTCTTCCTGAGGATGCGCAGTGGGGAGACCTAGGTAAGAATGATAACTCTATTGTGTTTTTATATTTTTTTATTTTTTGATGTTTTTGGTGTAGTAATGATGATCGGTACATGTTTATGCAGATGTTGGTCCATCCCATCCAACGGGAAATTCTTCGATTGCGCGGAGAGGAGCAGTATGGGAGATGGAGGCTGCAGACCACGATTCCATGGAGGAGCTTAATGAGCTGGAGGAGAACCTCCATCGGTTGACTCTCAATATCCTAGAACCACGCATCCATGAGCTACCTCGTCGCTACTAGTGACATACAGTGGGTGTATCTGAGCATTTTGGTGCGCTACATAGGAAGGTATCTAGGGCCATAGTCTGTTATCATGAGCATCCTAGGGATTAGGCTCATGCATATATGTATTTTACTGAAATCTACGGGCTTCATATTTTGTATAGGGAACTCTTACTGAAAGATCATGAGATTCAGATTTTTGTACCAGTACCATGTTTTGTATTTGTAACGACATGATATATATATAACTCTATTTCCATCTTTATAAACAGTTTTCTATGGATGATTATGGGATCTTGTATATGTGTTGCTTATACATTGTGGATAATTTACATGTTATGTCTATTTTCGTATCTTTTGGATGTTTTATGTATGTGCAATGTACCAATCTAGAATAAAATTGGCCAATGAATCAGTAATAGTGTTTATCTCTCTAGGAATATGCAGGTATTGAATAGACTCAAAAGACCTCTCTAGGACATGTACTCGTCGAAATAGACGGAGTAGGGTAGGGTCACGGATAGCATAGATACGGTTAAGGTGGAATACCACTAGTTGCAATTCAAGGTGAATCACAACATGGTCTGTACCCAGGGAAAGAGCGTCGGTTAAGACTCCAATCACCGTGTGACACTCAGCGACGTTATTGGTTGTGCACCCTAGACAATTCCCTCCCAAACTATTGAGCTCGTCGGTAGGAGAGTAAAGCACCCAGGCTGCCAAAGCGAGGTTGCGGGTATGCCGACTAGAGCCGTCCGCAAATCCAACACATGTTTCCATCTGCACATCCAGGCATAACATAGTATAAGCGTAGAAACAAGATCCTAGCACACTCAATCAAAGCACCACACCACACAAAACACACATTATGTACAATATATACATAGTACTAATGCATAAAAATCTAAGCATAGTACCGTTTCAGGAAGAGCCCATTGCGAGGCTCCCCCGGAGATATCCCATCGTAATCTTCGAGCTCATATGCTCCTTTCTCCAACACTCATTTTACCACATATGGACTGTGCCATATGGACTCGAGTTTGCCTACCCCTAGTTTATCGTGTTTTCGGTCGTATGTGAGGACCAGATCGCCCTCGTTGAAGACACGAGGTTTGATGGATCTGTCATACTGGGCCTTTATGTACTTCTTATGAGCTTCGTTAGCCAAGGCAGCGTCACGGCATGTTTCGTCAAGTTTCGCTAGGTGGAGGAAACGTTCTTCCTTGGCGGTGGTATTGGGAAGGAGTTCGACAGCGAGTTTTAGCGATGGGATCTTGCACTCTATCAGAAATACTGCCTCTAATCCATAGACCAATTGAAAGGGCCTGAAACTAGTGGCAGTTTTCACGGAAGTCCGATATACCCAAATGGCTGAGGAAAGTATATTGTGCCAGTTTGACTTGCGTGTCCCCACCATTCATTGGATCATGGTTTTCAAGACCTTGTTGATGGCCTCTACTTTTTCATTGGACTGTGGGTAATATGGAGTTGAGTTCTCATGGAGAAGACCCAATCTGGAGCTCAATTCATCCACCATCTGGTTCTGAAAATGGGATCCATGATCAGTAACGATGGCTTGTGGAACTTCGAATCGTGCAATAATGTGGTTAAACATGAAGAGTGCGACAGTTTTTTTGTCTTCCTTGTATGTAGGCATAGCCTCGGCCCACTTGGTAAAATATTCAACGGCAACGATGACGTAACCATGCCCCCAGTCGAGGTAGGATTACAATGCATGAAATATATGCCCCATTTTGCGAAGGGGCCGACGGCAATAATAGGATGTATTGGGGCTGGGTGTGAGCGCTTTTTATAATGAAAAAGCTGACAGGGAGGACACTTCTTGACGGCTTCGATACAATATTTAAAGATATAAGGCCAATAGTATCCAGCGCGCAATATCTTATGAGTTGTATCCATACCAGAAAGATGACCTCCACAAGCCTAGGAGTGACAATCATTCAGAAAGTGTTCAGCCTCCTCGTGGGTTAGACATCGTCAAAGGATTGAATCAACACCATGGCGACATATGGAAACACCAATGATCGGGTAGTACTTGGCGTGGTGATGCACACGACAACGGGCATCGGGAGAGAGCTGAGGACTGAACCGTTGGGTTTGGAGATACAAATTAATATCCCCATACCATGGGTCATAAGTACTGATCAGAAACAAGGACTCATCGGGGAAAGAGTCCATGGGCTCAGATTTCGTATCAGTACGAGAAAGATCACATATAAGCTCCACAAAGACCAAAGATTTTTTAGACTTAGCCTTCTTAAATTGGAGGTAAAACTCTTGAAGAATGATGATCCAACGCGAATACTATCCCCCTAGTACCTGACATGTGAGGACGTGGTACATAGGGTTAGAGTTGAAAATTATGGTGGTAGTGCGCAGGAGAATGTAGTGACGAAAATTTTGGACAGTGATGACCGCTGCAAGAGCGAGTTTCTCAACATGTGTATAGCACGTTTTGGATTCAATGAGACCCTTACTGAGATAGTATATCACATGTTCCTGGGCATTGCTATCCTCCTGAACCAAGACCATAGAAATAGTGGTAGTGGAAGCAGCAAGATAGAGGATATAATCCTTGTGGTAGTTAGGCGGTTGAAGTACAGGGGCATGGGTGATAGCATGTTTTAAGTTGTCAAAGGATCATTGATCGAAGTCATCCCAGATAAATGGTACATCCTTCTTCAACAACCGCATGTATCCCTGTGTTTTCTCGACGAAATTACACACAAAACGCCTTATGTAGTTTTCCTTCCCATGCAAACTTTGTAGTTCTGGTATATCAGTGGGGGGTGGAAGAGTAACGATGGCTTCCACCTTCAAGGGATCAATGTGTATCCCATCTTTAGAAACAACGAATCCTAGAAGGCGTCCAGACTCGACACAGAATATGCACTTGTGAGGGTTCATACAGATATTATACCGCTTGCATCTGAGGAATATTGTCATCAGATGGTCAATGTGGAACTCTCGATGATGCAAATGAGCAGGAAGGTCTTCAAGATATGGTTCTAAAAAGTCCTTCATATCATGAAAGGAATACGACATAACCCGCTGGAATGTGGCACCAACATTTTTAAGGCCAAAGGGTAGTTTACGATATGCAAACGTACCCCACGGGAAGATGAAAGTAGTTTTGTGTTGATTGATCGAGTGGATCTCAATCTGATTGTATCCAGAAAATCCATCCATAAATGAGAAGATGACGCTCCCAGCATAGTTGTCGATGATTTGGTTGATAAACGGGGTAGGGTAGTTGTCCTTGGGACAAGCCTTGTTAAGGTCCCTGTAATCGATGCAAACCCTAATGGTGCCCTGCTTTTTGGAAATAAGGACGACCTTAGAGACCCAGCCTTTCAATGGGATAGGGTAAATGAAGTCAGCCTTCAACAACTTTTCAATCTCATCCTTTATAGTCGTGGTCTTTCTAAGGTGCACTGAACGTAAATTTTTCGGACGAGTTTAGCCTCGGGATATGTTTTGATCTCATGAACAATGATGGCAGGATCAATCCCGGTCATTTCCTCGTAGCTCCATGCGAATACGTCACGAAATTGTTTGAATAAGGTCGTATATGATGTAATCTCTTCAGGCGAGCACTTGTGGCCTATACGAATATGTTCCACGACTCCAGTTGTTGCTGAGATGTCGATCGGTACGGTATGTTCAATGTTTACAAGTTACCCTCGGTTACCGTATCACAAGTGAGGATAGGAGATTGGGGGTAAGGAATGACATCCGGCGTGATGAGGGTGTCAATATGATTCTCCAAGGAATCTATAAGTGGTAGAAAAGATGATCGATGGTGGAGGTCTTCCCAGGGGGGTTCATCCACACTCATGACTTCCATAATGGACTCATCCGAGTGGAAAGTCCAGAGGAGAGAATCGGGTAGGGATGAAGACCGCTATAGTGGTGGAGAATATGATGTAGATGCCACTGAATAGTGTTCATCAAATGCCGATTAGATAGCCTCGTATGTAGCTTCCGCTGGTGTGAGAGGCATGACATCTCCAATCGAGTCCAACATATCAAGCACGGGTAAGAGCCATTGGTCATTAGAGTTGGATGATGATGGGATTATAGAGGAAATCATGTTCACCGTGGAAACATGGGAAGGGGGATCCGGTGATGGAAAGACTCCCATAAGGGATGAATCCTTGAGGATTCCAACCCCCACACTCTCATAGATTTGGGATGAATGACCTAAGAGGGGTACATTGTCACCAGGATGAGTAGTGGTGTCTGGTGTACAGATATCCAGTTGCTCGATAGTAACAATTTTCCCTTGGTGGGGAAATTGCACAATGCAGAATACGGATGATGAGACCACAGTCATGGCATAAAACCAATTACGACCAAGGAGTAGGTTATAATCCAATGGCGCAGCGACTACTTCCACATTGATGGAAACGATCTTGCCCCCCAGCTCTATATACAAAGCTTGTAACATCCCGTGTGATTGGAATCCATGACCGTCAAATGGTTTCAACGTGGTAGGGGAACGGTTCAACTCGAAAGAGTCGATGGCTCTCCAACACGATAACGACATCACCAAGGTGGATGCCCCTTTGTCTAACACAGAACAATAGATGCTCTTCCCAGCAACATTGGTAATAATTTGGAATGTTAGCTGATGGGAAAGTCTCAGTTTAAAGTACTTGAGTCGGAACATGATGGTGTTCGAGGAATCGGGGTCTATAGCGCCGATAGCAGCGAGGAGAGTCTTGTGCTGATTAGGGCAGTTTTGCAAGACTTCCAACGTCGACATAGCACAAGGGGCTTGAGCTAGGTCCTATACAATGTTGTAATTTTGAGCAGCCCGAGCGTTAGGATTGAAAACAGCTTTTCTAATCGTGCTTTTGGGCGGACATAGTACTGAATCAAAGCAAGGTTTCTCAATAGTGAGAGAACCTTACAGCGTGGGAATGTCCAATGTAGCAATGGAATCTTTTCCAGTATTACTTCGGGTAGGTTCCTTCGGTGGGATCGAGTCATAAGAACGTGATCGTGTGTTCAAGTTGACGGTTTCACTACGCATCATGAGAACATGAGTGGTATAGGATGACTCTCCTTGAGAGGGAGAGGGTTGTTGTGCGATCATTTGTTGTTGTTGCGTGGGGAAGGGATCGGTTAGAATTGCGGGTGTGGGGTTCCCTTTGAGGAAATTTTGGACCTCGTCCCGATGTGGGCACTCTTTAGTAAAGTGGTGGTCATGTCACGTCTCCATCTGTGGTAAAAGCTTTTAATTTTTGTCTATCTGCATGACGACACTAATTAGAGCCTAAACTATTTTTCCCGCAATGCAACCAAGAGTGAGAAAGGGCATGGTAAACCACAAGGGGGAGAGTCTTGAAGTCTTAAACGTCGTCTTAGTCATTGGCTTGGTTTAGCTCTTGTTTTCGAGTTAAGTAAGTTAAGTTTGGTATATTTTGTCGATATACTTATGCTCCTATATGTTTAAGTGGAAAAACATATATTTCATTTATGTTGTTACATAGCAGTAAGCGTAAGCCTAATACCAAACCATATTAATGTGTATACTTGGTTCTAATTAAAAATGCATGGTATTGATAACATATATTTAATATATGTTTATGCATCTATATTTTATGAGAGCATATGAGAATATAAATATATATATATTTATATTAAAAGCATATAAATGGTTGGTATGTATAATTGTGCTTTTATGGGAGAACATACATATATGTGTATATATACTTTCTAATTAAGAAAGTTAAATTTAATGTTTATGCTGCATTTGATTTCATTCATATGTTGAAGTGCACATAGTATGCTTCGTGGTCATTTGTTCTTTGTGAGAATGCACAAATATATATATATATATATATATGTTGTGGGAGCATTTGTAGTTATATTGGTATGGCTTATGCTCTTACCAAAGGAAGCAACATATATTGTGTATATGAATGGAAATATATACTTAGAAGTTGATATAAAAAGTATGTTTTAAAAGTGTGTTTTCATTTTATAATGGAGAAAAGAAATTATATATATATATAAGTGAAAATAATAAAGTACCTGGGATATATATATATGTTATTATCATTAACCTATATATAAATATGTGAGTTTTGTAGTTCTTTTGGGAAATTTATACTTTAAAGTATTCTTACATATGTTTATTATTGTATAGAGTATACATTCTTCCTATATTTCGTTATGCATGATTTTGTTTCCTTTAAGTGGTGTGTCGAGGCCCATATGAGAAAAATGAATGCATGGGAAGGAGTTTTTGACAGTTATAGTTTAATATATTTTACTATAGTGTTTTTGGAGAAATTAATAATAGATGGAAATATATATTATTATTTTAATATATAATGTTGTTGATTTTACCTTTGACCTACTTCGAGGGTTGGAGGGATGAGAGACGGCCGTCGGTTTTTGGGGGAAACACCTGTATCTTTGTGAAGGGGGGCATCCATTTGTTTCGGTTTTTTCTTTTGGTTGCTGCGTAGGGAGAGGGAAAGGCCCCAGGACCCTGGTACCTCTTCCTGTACTTCGTTTTGCGCAGAGAGGCTGGGCGTTTTCCTTAGCTAATTCGACCAATGCCTGGTTATTTTTCTTATGCTGCCTGCGTTGCATTTTCACCTTGGGATGAGGTTGTTGTTTTCAGCTATGTATGGGTCAATCTTCTGTTTTTAATTATTGTATGGCTGAGGAAGAAGAGTTTTGCAGCGTGTGTCTTCCTTGATGGAAGATGAACGATTTGTGCTCTGTATAATTGCCTGTATGGGGTTGTATGGGGTTGTATGAGGGCGTGATCCTTGAATGCTCGTCCCTTATCGTACATCATGGTGTGAATGGAATTAAAAATCGTCTTACGCTCTGTACAGCATAGTTTTATATCTTGTGTTTATTTAATGGTTGGTTGTGCAGCATGGTGGGTGCCGGGGAAGCTCCACGCCCTGCATTTTCTTTTTAATTGTTTTGGAGGCAGTACAATGCTAAGAGCAAGAAAGACGCCCAACAAATGGGGCTATGACTCATACAGAGTATCAATCCTCTGTTCTGGTTCCGTGCTTCAAGTTTCATTTAATTGGTTTGCATTTCTTTATAGCCGAAAATAAATTAGTGAAGGGCAGTTTGTTTGGTTACTGAGCCAACAGCGTGGGGCTGGAGAGCCCACGCTCTGTATTTTTCGATTTTGCAGTTTGTATTTATCTAATGCTACGTCTTGCTCGGTAATAAACTTGTGCGACCTTGCTTTCCAGTCTTGCACAACGGTGTGAAGGCTTGAGGCAGAGCTTTAACACCTCTGCCGCCTTCATTTTGTTGCCACGCGAAGATTGAATGGCGTGCTAAATGATGGGTTTAGATTGGTCTCACTTTGGCTTTTCATGATTATGCGAGGAAGGGCGTAGCCCTGAGCATTGTTCTTTCTTTTGCTTGCGTTTATGGTTGTTGCCACCATATAGATGTGGCTACCGAATTCAGGGAATTCTTATGAATTAGAGATCGTATGCCATTGATGTTGATTGTAATATTTAATTGCTGCATATTCGATTTGGACCATGTTAGGAGCCTTTTGTCTTATGCTTTGCATAAACGATTTGGTGATATATATAATCTGCATTGTTTTAGGCATTTAAAATTCATTTTATGTGTATATTAGTGTGGAAGAGATGGCATGAGTGTATAGACATATAGAAGGGTAGCTATATAGCTATGACATGTTTTGTATGCACTGTGGATGCTTTTTGTATGAAGATGTCATGTTAAACAAGGAGTACATTTTATACATTGGTTAGACCTTAAATAGAGAGTATAAAATGGTTACCCCAGATGGTATAGTGATGGTATAGTGTGGATATATGGTATAGTGTGGATATAAACATATTGTATGTATTATAATGTTTATTATATTATGCAATAGTTGTATTGCATAGGATTACTATACACCTTTTACACAAAGGTCACATTTTCATATATATATATATATCATAAAGTGGTTATGCTAGGCTATATACATGTAAAGTACCTCAAAAGAGTTGCATGCTTTTTATAAAGTGGCTATGTTGGGGTTATATATGTATGTATATAGTGCATAAAAAGAATGGTTGTGTGTTTATAAAATGGTTATGTTTTCTTAAATATATAGCATAAAATAATTATGCTTTATACATATATGTGTGTTGCACTAAAATGGTTAGGTTTCACACATATGGTATACTCGGGTCATATATAAATCTCTAATGCCATGATTATAGTTTATATACATATTATGTAATGGTTATGCTGCATAGGGTCATATATATGTATATAGCTCATACATGGTTGTGTGTAGAATTGTTGTAAGAATTTGATTTATTATGTATTTGATTTTGTATGCACTCATTAGGTTTACATGTACAAAATTTATGGCGGTATCCTATTATATGCAATGAATGTTGGCATCACTCAATGTTCATTAGTTGCATGTCGATTGCATAGATTTGCATGTCGAATGCATTGGACATGTGTCTTATACCTATTCGAGATGTTGTATTATGTTACGCCCATTGATGCATGTTGAATGCATAGGTTGCATGTCGGATGCATTGGACGGGCCTTGTATGCATTTTATGTGGTTTGTGTTACGTGATGTCATGTGGTTGCATGACGAATGCATTGTTGCATGTTGAATGCCTCGGTTATGTTACTTTGGTATTACCGCTGTGAATAAAAGTCGATGAATACGCGTATGTTTCCATGAGGCACAGACGGCCAAGTCTGGAGTACAAACTTGGGCCCGCCGAGAACAACACCACAAGTTATGCATGAGGTTAGGACACAAGAAGTGTCTAGGTAGGAGTACTACCATTGACTTGCAGGAGTACTGCATTAACCTCTAGAGTTGTGTGTGATTGGTTCTAGGGCGACATGACTTAAAGACTCCCTATCCTGTTGTGGATCACCATGCCCAGCTCGGGGGTGGCCTTTGGACGGACTAAGTATATGTCATCGAAGAGCCTACGGTTGGGTGGAGGGTTGCATTGCCCACATTATTTCTCTTATTACATGATTATGTTTGGTGCTTTAATTTATGTATCTTGATTAATAAAAATACATCTACAGTTTTGTAATATGTGTTATGGTACTAATGTATGTTGTAAGTATGAATGATTGATACAGGAATAAGACGACAGAAGGAATAAGCCTTCCTCAATGTTACCAAGTTGGTAAGAAAAGTATGTTGGTAAAGTTATCTTATGCATTGATATAAATATTGGTTTGTCTGATTGTGTCTTACTTATATTCGATGGATGTAAGTTGATAGTACTGTCTATCATGTTTACTTACTCATGTATCCATGTAAAGTTGATTGATGGACGACCTCAAGAAAGAGGCTACCTTTATGTGAAAAGAGATTTCAATATGATGCTAACCCTAGGGAAGTTAGTGTCATACACATGCTTAGAGTTTTACCATTCTACGTCATTGATGTGAGAACATAGATTAGACGTTACATTTAATGGGTAAGCATGTGATTGTGAATGCATAAAAGAATGAATTAGCTTCTTGTGCATTGGAATAAATGTGTAAAGTCTTATGTGGATTATGTTTGGAACATGACCTTAGATCAGTTCGCATTTGGTAATGATCTATGTAAAGGTATGTGTCAAAAGAACATGTTGGTATGCAAATTTGTATTTGATTATAAAAGAGATTTGCATTATAACCTAGCCTAAGGTTATTATTATACCTTTCGACATAGTCCAGGGTTGACTTAGTATTCATTTGGTGTAAGAGAGAGACTTGACATGTTCTCATATTGTTATGAATGTGCTTAATTGTGTCATCATTGACTTATGGTGAGATTTATAGCACCTTTACATCTAATGGTTAGTTGAATTTCTTGTTAATGAAACTACGACACCATGATGTTGAATATTATTTTGGTTTGCATATTCATGTGGTTGAAAAGGTTTTCCATTATGCATGAATGATGTGTCGACAAGCTTTCTCAAGGTCGATGAAGTATGTAACTCCTCGAATGAGTATCCTTGCATGAGATGGAAATCTAACACATGGATGTATATTTGTACATTGTTGCATTTAATGTTATAATTGCCAAGTATGTACGAATATTGAAATGGTTCATTCCTCTACGAGTAGTCGCATCGAGATGTATCTTTTGTTTATTGATATAATGCATTACATGTCATTATATGGAAAGATAGGTGTGTATCTTGGTTTATAATTTTATGAGATTTATGATACATAGGCATGCTTCTGATGTTAAATGACTCTAGCTAAGAGTGTTGTGATAAATTTAACATCGAGTTATGTAGCTAACTTATTGTGTAGAAGGAATGTTCGTCTATGTTGCACCAAGTTGATATCGTGTAGTATTTCTTACCCAAGCTTGTACACGAAGTTGAAAGTGTTTGCTACTTAGCATCTGCTTTATAATGTTATAAAGAGAAGGCTTGGCTTGCATGCTTTTATTCTTGGAAAGACTTCTCCATATTGCAGTAAATCTTTGTATCTGATTGTCTAAATGTTATTCACCTTGGTAGGTGAATTGATGATTTTACATATGTTGATAGTATGTTGAGTTAAAGACAAAAAAAAAAAAAAAAAAGTTCTCCCCATTTCCTTTTAAAAGTGACCTAGATCAAGGGATGTTACAAGTCACCACACAGTAAACATGGAAACTTATCCTTCCACTTAGGTTGGTGGTATCAGGATTGTTTTGTTTTGGTTCATGCTAATTAGAAGGTTTTTTGTTTTTCCCCTTGTTCTTCTTTTGTCCACCGTATTTCTGAGGTGAAGCAGATTGAACTGAATTCACTTCTTCGGTGGCAGCAGGGCTGGGTGATCAATTGGTGTTGTTCCCGGACTGTGATGGGGATGGAGTGGAACCAGCATGGGTACTGGATTGAGAAACAATGTGGTTTTGAACGGAACCTATGATGCCATCGGCATGAGGTCCCGGGGGTGGTTTTGTTGGGTCGTAAGTAGAGCAGGGCATGTCAGGGACAATATCATATAGCATGCCAGATTGAGCATAGACTAAGTCTAAGTACTGGGCACATGTTATATCTTGTTCTTCGGTAATGGCCCCACCCATGGAGACATCTTTGGCCACAATGGGTAAGAGTGACTTGGTAAACCAATCCGCAAGGATTTGGCCTGGAATGGGAGATTTAATCAAACATCATCTCCGCCTCCACTCATGAATGTGATCGGAAATATGAGTGGCAGAAGTTTGTCGGAGAGAGGTCAAAAGATACGTACCGGTCTCGTAACGGATTGGTAACCAAAAATGTGTCAAAAAGGACATGGCCAAGGATCGAAAAATCATGAAAAGAGTGTGGTGGTAGTTCAATATACCACTTGGCGACAGGGCCGGTGAGGTTCGCCGAAATAGTCTCAAACAGATGGAATCATCCATAAGGGAGTTAGATGAACACCATAAATGATAAGTCATTACATGGTTTTTGGGATCCTCACCTGGTTTTCCGTCAAACTTCGGAAGGTCGAATGGAAGCTTCACTAGAATAGCCATCCAATTAGTGTCGTGATAGATGGGATCGTTGGTCAACCATGATAAATCTGGCAGATCTAATGTATCCAGAAAAGGTAATTGTTGGTTGGGCTGCAGATACTGGTAATACTGATATGGCATCGGTGTACCAGTAGGACCATGGACGGATTGATCGTAGGGTCCTCCCGTAGGGAATTGGCCATATGGAGGTGGGTCATCGGGGTTAGGAGGGGGACCGAAAGGAGGTCCACCTCCACCAAAATGAGGTGGCCCGCCACCAAAAGGTGGGGGCCCTCCAGGGTAAGGTGTTCTACCACCATAAGGTCGGTGTTCTCCTCCACCAGAATGTGGTGGCCCTCCACCAGAAGGTAGGGGTCCTCCCCCTCCAAAGTAAGGTGGTCCTCCGCTGGAAGGTGGGGGTCCTCCCCCTCCAGAGTGGGGTGGTCCTCCACCAAAAGGTGGGGCTCTTCCCCCTTCGGAGTGAGGTGGGCCTCCACCGGAAGGCAGGGGTCTACCTCCTCCAAAGTGGGGTGGGACGCCGCTATAAGGCGGGGGTCCACCTCCTCCAGAATGGGGAGGTCTGTCACTATAAAGAGGGGGTCCTCCTCCTCCAGAATGGGGTGGTGGTGGTGGACCAGATGGTGGTGGAGGTGGTGGGACAAGTGGTGGAGGTGGCGGGATAGGTGGTGGAGGTGGTGGGGGTGGCCCGTCGGTCGGAGGTCCGGTTGGCGGGACATTATGGTGCCCCCATGGGCTATTAGGTTTTCCAGGGTAGGGTAATCCAGGAAAAAGGTTTCTCGGATAGTTTTGTCCAATATTGATGTTATTATGCCCTGGAATAATGTGTCCCCATGGGGGTTGGGTCCAAATGGATGGCCCCTCTGCATGATGTGTCCACGTGGATTGATCGATGGTTGGAAGAGGACTGCCAACCATGCTAAAACTCGGATGCGAAGTGTATCCTCCACTCATGATATGACTGCTAGATGGGTTATTTCCCCCAGTCAGGTTTGGTCCACCAACTAGGGGTTTCCCCCCAATTGAAAGTTGTCCAAATACTGGAATATTCTCGGTGACCAAATGCTAACCACTGATGCTAGGTTGACTCGTGACCAAGGTTTGAGTGCTAAAAAAAGGGTTACTTACACCTGACAGTTGACTAACATGCAAATTATATCCTCCCCTCGAGTTTTGAGGTGGGGGAGGTGGAGGTAATGTTCCAAAGTTAACGGATGTTGAGGGTTTCCCTTCAGAGGGTGCCATGGTTGGAGTCACAGTAGATATAGAACTGATCGCCTAAATTAGAGTTGTACTCGTTGGAAACGAGGGTTGACCTGGTTCGTAAGTGGTCGAGCTAGGTAAGGATGATTCTGGTGAAGTGAATGATAAAGAGCGCACAGGGGTATATTGAAACATGGGTGTATCCGGAATGTTTGCTCGTCGTGTAAGACTCTGGCGTCTAACTTGTTCGCCAGCCATGCGCAAATGGTTCATGTGTTCATAAAGTGGCGCAAGGAATTCATCGTTAGGAACCCAATGACGAGGTATCATTTCTTCCATGGGAAATGACCCAAACTCGGTGACATGTTGGCCTAGAGACGTGTCCCAAAAGGATGCAGACAGACCAAATGTTGTTGATACAGATTCACCCTGGAGCTGACTGAAAATCCAATCCACAGCTCCAGGATGTCCCTCCATCGAATAATGGAAGGATGTATCATATGAGGTAGGTTGTGCTCCTATCAAATATTCAGTTGGATCAGAGATAGGTATGTTTATGGGATACGAGTAGTTCATTCCCAACTCTAGGGTAGAGGCATCTTCCTCATGTGGAACAGATGTGATCGGTTGATCCATTCTTACTCCTGAGTTCTCCTCCTAGTTAACGGGATATTCAGGTGGTAAATTGAGAATCCTTCTATATCTTCTCAGAGGTTGATCAGTCAGGATGACCCGATCAAAATTTATCCTAAGTGTAACCTACAAAAAAGAAAAAATCAATCCAAAATATACACAAGCTAAAGCCGCAAGCAAACTTAGGTGATAGGTGGGGATTCACAGGTCTATAACGTCACAGGATTCTCAAGGAGGTGCAACTCGTGATATACCACAGGGTCCAACAGTTATACTCGGCCCAATTTTTCAGAGCACTAACCAGGAAGGATTAGGACCGTACCCCTCACCGTATAACCCGAATACCTGAAGCACGTGCATAGTAGCTCCCCGAGTGTTGTTCTCGGTGTATTTCCACGCCAATATGGCCAATATGTTAACTCAGTTGGTATAGGAATCCTAGAAGGGTCTCCCAATATACGCAAGGTACGTGGGAGCTCAAATCCATAGTGGTGTTGTCTAATGCATAACTGTACGACAAGAGCTTTCTGATATACTACCGAGTACCTGAAGTACCTTTCGATATACCCAACGGTATGGGAAAGGTTGTTCGATATACCGGTTGGTACGTGGAAGAACTATAGTGCCCCGGGATGCAATGCTGGAAGATAACAACAACTGCCACACTTCATGATGTCGAAACACGTCACTAACTTATCACACAAGTTACTAGCAATTTTTAACCTATCATTACCGTTAATTTTATCTTGAGCGGTTAGGTGAATGCATGGAGTGTAGACAAGAATTTAAACAAATGCAAATTAATCTATATGCAAAATGCAATTTTTTTCTTTTCTGATTCAATGAAATCTATCTAAGGTAGGGAGAAATTCCTTTGTTGCCGATATTAAAAAAATAAACAAGTACCCCTATAACTCAAAATCAACAAAAAAGACAATGAAGTACTCTTTTCAATATGCCAACAAAATCACAAAAGCTAACAAGCACCAAAATGTAAATGCTTTTCTTTCTTCTCTTTTCAATTTAATGGAATATACGAAACATGGAAAGAAGAATTTCGCTTTCAAAATGTAACAATCTCTAACTTTCGAAATAATGACCTAAAAGGTGAAGGAAAATCAAAGAATGAGAATTTTCAATCTTCAAGGGTGCTTTGAGAAAACTCAAATATGCTTATAACTTTCTAAGAAATGAACAAGTTGTCATAACTAAGATACTACAAGATTGATCTTTCAAGCTTTCCAAAGATTGTTATCCCAAAGTATGAAAATTCTTCCCAACAATTCCAAGAATAAGACTTGAAACGAAGACAATAAAAGTTTGTTTTCCCTACTCAAATGCTCACAATGGATCTGAGAATTATAATTCTCTTTAGATATACCATTCATAAAATCAAAGATGATGTCTCGGCCAGCTATAGCAAGCTGGAAATTCCCAAAGAAAAAGAGATCACCCAAAACTCAAAAAGCACACAAACACATGCAAAATCAAACAACAAAAATCGCAATCAAAACTCAATGACTGAATGTAGGAATGGGTTAGGAACCAGACCTAACGATCTGAATAGATCTGGTAATGGGATCAGGGATCGCAAGACCCAGTGGATAGATGGGGGATTGAAATTTCCCACCACTACCAAATTGCTCACTTCACTAGATTAAGACCCAAAATCAACCAAATCAAACTCAAACACAAACAAGCAGGACCCAAGGATTCTGTGACTGAATCATACAGCATACAGAGCTCAATCAGTCAGACCAAATGACCAAAAATGGAGAAATAATGCTAATCACCAAGCAAAAAATGTTGGCACAGTCTGTTCTTGTGCACCAGAGCGCCAGGCGCAGTCTATGTGCAGGCTAAGGGTGCCAATGGCGCAGGCTGAACTCAGGCTAAGGGCACCAATGGCGTGGGATGCTCATGGACAGTGAGCACCAGAGTCCCAGTAGCGTAAGGAATGTACACCCCAGGTGCGTCGGGCGAATAGTAAGTAATAAGAAATCAAATATCTCCAAAAATAAAAAGTAATATGTCCAATATTGATCCCATACAAAGTCAAGGCAAGCCAACACTATGAAATAGCAAAACTTCACAGATGGGAGGGACTTAGGAGGCTAGAAAACGAATCAACAGAAATCAAATGAAAACAAATCAAATTGAAATCAAAGCTATGTTCTTTCCCTAGTATGGTCACTAGATTTGTTTATGGACAATCTACTCAAGCAGACTCAAGCGAGATCTCCCTAGTCCAGGTGGATCTAGAACAAATAGATACAAAATAAAAACTACTTTCCTAGATCGATTAGAGATTCAAATAGATAGATGTCTTACCTTCAGATTCACGAATCCTTCTCCTCTTTGTCGCTCCAAGCTTCATGGTCTTCAGATCTAAAGTTGCAAAACCCTGTCAAGCATATAGAGACAAACAAACAGTAAAAGCACATCTAAACACTAATTGATCTAAGCTAACAGTTAAGTAAGAAAGTTATGAATATCATTAACACAAATACATTTATGGAAAGAGATTATATTATTGTAAATAAGTGGGAAATACATAGAAGAGAGATTATTACAACCCAAGACTTAACGTTGTAACCTTCCTCCAACAATCCAAGCCAAGCCTCCAAAGGGTGATGTGTTCCTCCCAAGGGATGAATAGGGATCACCTAGGATAATTCCACCAGCATGAAAGTGCTATAGTCCTTCCTCCCTTCTCAATGGAGAGAGAGGTCTTATTTATAAGGCTAGGAGGATAGAGTAGGTTGAGG
Organism: Larix kaempferi; assembly: GCA_027924585.1. Classification (NCBI taxonomy): domain Eukaryota; kingdom Viridiplantae; phylum Streptophyta; class Pinopsida; order Pinales; family Pinaceae; genus Larix; species Larix kaempferi. The sequence continues at coordinate 1,947,086 of BSBM01000100.1, forward strand.
ATTAAGGGGATATGTCTAAGGGATCTTCCCATTCGGTTAGGAGATGAATACCAATTGTTCCTACCAATTAGGGATAGGCCTCCAAGTCACCCATCTTCAAGAATTCGCTCGAAGCTCCTTGTTATCCACTTTAACCAACCCTGGTGCACTCTACATGAAGACAACAGGTGCCAGGAAGGGTCAGGTGCAGCTTGCATGAAGGTAGTAAGAGCCACTGGCGCAGGATGCCAGTGTACATCAGGACCCAGCTAAGGTTTGGCGCCTCTTTCTAGGAAGAAGGATGCGCCAACTCTACTAGGAATGGTGGAGGGAAAGGTCAACAACTTACTCAAGATGTTCTAGCCAGGGAAACTTCAGGGATTAAGGCACTAATTTGATACATGACTCATGATGACGAGATTTTGGTATAACGATGTCTACACATACAACATCAGACAATGAGTTAATGCACCTTCATGAAGAAATTTGAGAGAAAAACAAATTTTGGGAGGAGTTGGGAGCTTTCAAAACCCAAAAACTGAGGGATTCCCCTTTTTATCTCAAAAAGAGGGACTTAGTCACACTTTTTTGTCCAACATATGCGACTAGGGGTCAAAGTTTCCCTTGTCAACCCAACAAGTGTGACTCCCCCTTCAAATGGGTGAAAAAATTCCCAAAAACTCCTATTTTTGCTCAAAAATTGAAGAAAAATACACCCAAAATAAGGATCGGGCCATGGAAGCTTAACTCCAACTAAAAATTCACTGAATGAAGGATCAATGATTTTGAAAATCAAGAATGAAGAATTTTCTTCTCCTCCTCTAATGGCTCCACCTACAAGAGAAAATGGTAAAGATGAGTTTCTAACTTATCTTTAGTTTTACCCATTTGATAAAAGAGTGTCTCTTAAGTGATTTATTTTTTAACATTATATTCATACATTGAGTTTTATTTTATGACTAATAGTTCAGTAAATGAACTAAGTGTGATCACAGGATTTGGAGACATTGACAGTTCAAACTATTTGATTCAGGCAAGTGAAGATAGACCAAAATCAATGATGATGAATGCATTTGGCATTTTATCCGAGATTGAGTATGAATTAAACCTTACTGCCTCATTTCTACTTGGACATTCCACCTAATTGAAATAAAGTAGTCATTTGATATTATTTCATCATCCATCTACGCATAATATTGCTTCAAATAAACCTACCCATGGAGGGAACATCCGTAAGAGTATACACAACTAGCTCAGCCCTTATTTGCAATATGTATATTTTCCTCGGCCTTACCCATGCCCTTGAAATATAGGCACATGCCCTTAAGACACTCGTTCCCTCCAATGTACCATAGCATTCTTATGATTTTTTTTCGAGGTAATAAATGAAGAAGTACTAAAATTTTTAAAAAAATACAAAAACCAAAAAGGGGATTACTGAATCTATTCATATTTCATCATGGATAAAATGGAAACAATCAATCCTTGTCACCCTTGAACACGGCACATATCCTTGCATCATTTATAAGTATGCCATCTACATTTTCCTTAGGAAGTTGTACCAATAATTTGAACAGATATCCACCAATGGGTTATCCTTCCCATCGTCTATGGAGCTTTCATTAATGCATCTAGCATTGGCGGATTTCATCAAGGTTGGTTACTTGAGTCCTATGTTTCCAAGTGTCACTATGTGTTGTGTCATGTGTTCAAGGGAATTCAAAACAGCGTCGACCATTCCTCAAATATTCCTAACCAATCATGTTGGCCTTCCTTGTATCAGTATACAATGTTGGATCTTGCATCTCTACCAAATTAAATCATACTATTGATATTTGTTTCGTATCAGTTTATGTAGGATGCATTAATGCCCTCCTTTCGATGGATCTATTCCTATCGACGCAAAATCATCATCTAGGAAATGGATCTAGGAACCCTGGAGTACCTTGGATCTTGCAGTCATTAGTGGCACGTTTCCTCACAAATGGAAGTGGGTATACATCAATGACCCCTTATTATTTTATTCTACAAGTGTTCAACTTTAGAACATCTATTCGCACTTGCTAGATCGTACTCAGTACCTTGGAGTCCATCATCATTATCGGTGGGCCTCCTCGCATCTGTTAACAGTATACATCAATGACCGGTAATCAAATGGTGTTTTATTATTCTCAACATCGTCTCATCTATTTGCATGATATAAACTCGTACTATCATCGGTTTGTATTGAAGACCTCGGTAAAAATAGTTGTATCACTCATCGATGCACTACCTGATTTGTGCAAGATTAAACTACCATGTCAAAAGTACTATGAAGACCCTGTTAGCTCACACTCATCAAAGTGCATGTTTACATTTCTGAAAATTTTCTTTTGACATGCATCCACTGTGTATTGTTTGTCGCCATTCCTATTTATTTTTGAGCGTGGGTATACCCGCCTCAGGAAGATATTGTATATTTTGGGAATTGCCTTGTTTTGTAGGTGCTTTTCCAACTCCTGCATCCACGATCCTACTCCTTTACCCTTAATACTTGATCACTACAAAGTTTAAAGAGTGTCAGATATAATGTATTTTGTCCCTCGGCATCGCTTCAAACCTCACACATTAGGGGGCATATGTTAACAATCAAATTGACGCCCTTAAATAGTGAAGGTTAGAGGCACAATTTACTAATCGCCCACAACATGAAGACAGAAATCAAGTACAATAAGAGACAGTCCTCTCTTATCTAACCACTACTTCCAGAATTGGAATATTTGAGTGAAGAAACATGTATCCTAAAGAGGCAAGATTCAGTGATTGAATTACCCACTTAAAGGCCCAAATCCAGTCTCCACTAGTTGAAAGTGGAAAGAAATGCATGGCATATGTGTGAAATTGCCCACATAAGATCCAAAGAGATGATGTAAACCTCACAATGAAAGAATTTAGGAATAATAGAAGAAGAGACAAGCAATAGAACTTAGATCCAAAGAAACTATGATTGAGGCAGAATAATTACACATGTTACTATTAACAGAATAATGAACTGGTAAATATACAATGTTGAGTATGAGGATTCGAATTCACTAGGAGGAATTCGAATTGGCCTTCATGCACAGATCCATAATCAGTGGAGAGTCATCAATGCCTAACTAGGAGTCCACCTTCTCATCAGTGAAGTCATCAATGCACAAGTAATGATCAACCGGGAGTCAAACTGAGTCTAACTGAATGTGGTTGGTGTAACTGGCACATGGAAGCACTAATATAGTGAAGGAGGCTCAGTGGAGGGCACCATAGGAGTTAACTGGAGTCAGAATGGTCAATCTAGTCTCACTGGAGGTCCAACAGAGTGATAAACTCAGTAAAGAGTCAGTTAAGCCTTAAATCAAGGGAATAACTGAAGATAACTCAATATAACTTAATATAACTGGACTGGTAGGTGAAGAAGGTGACCTTGTCATGCAGTGAAGCAAAGGAGGGTGCATTAGTCACTGGGAGGCCTAGAAATGATCTGAAAGAAGCTCCGGGGGCTAGTTTGCTGAGGACTAGGTGCTGGGACTGATGACCTAGAATGCATGCAAACCCTAATTTTGCATGCATGACTGAAAATGAAAATGACTGGAAAGCTAGTAGGACTAGGATGGAGTATAGGAATATCCTAACACCCCCCTTTAATCCATCTTGGGCCCTGGTAACTAGGACCAAAGGTCACCCATACAATAAATGAAATGATAATAAAATACATAATTGTCCATAAACTGAGGAAATGGGGAAAACCTCATGGGAAAATACCCCCCCTCAAAAAGAACAGTAAATAACTCAAAGAACCGTCATGCAGAAAAGAAAGAAGCTTTCATCAGTGAAAACTTTTGCAAAAGACTTGGCAAGCTGATCCCATGTAGGAAGGTCTCCCACTGTGTGGAGGATGAAGCAAGTCTTTCAGGAACTTTTTCTGTATCTGGAGCGAATGGAACATGAGTAGTCTTCCCAAAATATGGAAGAGAGAATCCCATCATCATGTTGCATCTCTTATGGAGAGATGGATGGCATAATGCAAGGTTAGCATGTTGCTGAAGTCTAGTAGTTCTGTAAGCAAATAAATCATCAACTGTGTTCTCAGTAGTAGCAAGGACTGTGTGAGAACATATTTCTCTTGAATCTGGACTAAGAATAGGTGTTGGTTCTTAATCTTCTTGAACCATGATCTCAACATCAAAATCTTGATCTTCTTCTTCACTAGAATAGGAGTCACTGGAAGAGAAGTCACTGTGATCTTCATCAGAATCTGAAGGAATAGTTGGAGAGAAGGGCATGAAGTGTGAGAACTCATATGCCTTTGAGGCATGATTATCAATCCCATTCACTATAACCTTTCCAGTGGAGATTTCTGTAATCTCTACTGTGTCTGGACCAAAAATTACTTGTTTTGGAGATCCTGTATGAGTCATTTGATATACTGACAACAAATTAGCTGTAAGAGAAGGAACAAATAAGACATTTTTGAACTTACCATGCTCCATATGAACTGTACCCAAACCTTTGGCAGAAATCTGAGAGTTGTCTCCCATGTGAATGGTAGGCCCATCTTGGAGATCCAAAGAGGAGAAGGATTCTTCTTGTGCCATCATGTGGTTGGAAGCTCCAGAATCTATGAGGAGAGCTTTTGTCTTTGAAAAACCAGCCATCAATGCATGACAATCATCAGATCCACTTCCAGAATCAGACATCTTTTCTTCTTTTGGAACAACAATTTGGTTTTGTTCAAGAAGCTTGGTTAGAAGATCAATCTTCTTATGCATGCAGGCATGCTCAGGATGGTTTCCTCTCTTGCAGTAGGTACAATTTGGTCTCTTTTGTTTGTCATTCTTGGATCTTGAAGGTTTCTTTCCTTTGCCTTTTTGTCCCCCTTTTGCATTCGCTCCACTTGATTCACCAGCTAAAAGAGCTAGATCTCTGGAGGTTTTGATGGCACCCATTTGAAACAGTTTGTTCTCTTCTTGAGTGAGAGCTTCAATGAAGTCACTTAAGGTGGGAAACTTCCATCCAGGGATGGACATTCAAACAGAATGAAAGGTAGATACAAAGACAGAAAATTGAGATCCAAGTTTGCTCAATATAGAGAGTATCAATTGCTCATCACTTTTAGTGATGCCACATTGCTTGCAATGCAAAACCAAATTCTGAAATTTGGAGAAGAAATCTTGGATGCTCTTGAGATTGCTAGGTTGAAGGGCAACCAATTCATTCTCAAGAATGTAGCCTCTCAATTCGTCTTGTTTGCCAAAAAGACTCCTCAATTTTATCCATAAATCATATGGAGACTTCAATCCATCAGCATGAAACAATAGATCATCAGATATATGAAGGCATATGAATCCAAAGGCTTCATCCATTTTGTTTAGGTGCTTGATTCTCTTTTCAGCTTGATGTGGTATGGCATCTTTTTCCTCAACTACTCTAGTAAACCCTCTTGATTGCAAGAGTATTAGCATATTCCTCTTCCATTCGAAATAATTGAAAGGAGTGAGAAGTATAGAAGAAGGAGCATTCGAATTGCTCATCTTGATTGCTTGAACAAGTGCAAATAGAAAGCTACTGAATCTGCTGCTGCAACTGCTGGAACTTCAAAATACGTGCAAAAAAACTCTCAAGAATGGAGGTAGAATATACTCTCAAGGCTCTGATACCATGTGAAATTGCCCACATAAGATCCAAAGAGATGATGTAAACCTCACAATGAAAGAATTTAGGAATAATAGAAGAAGAGACAAGCAATAGAACTTAGATCCAAAGAAACTCTGATTGAGGCAGAATAATTACACATGTTACTATTAACAGAATAATGAACTGGTAAATATACAATGCTGAGTATGAGGATTCGAATTCACTAGGAGGAATTCGAATTGGCCTTCATGCACAGATCCATAATCAGTGGAGAGTCATCAATGCCTAACTAGGAGTCCACCTTCTCATCAGTGAAGTCATCAATGCACAAGTAATGATCAACCGGGAGTCAAACTGAGTCTAACTGAATGTGGTTTGTGTAACTGGCACATGGAAGCACTAATATAGTGAAGGAGGCTCAGTGGAGGGCGCCATAGGAGTTAACTGGAGTCAGAATGGTCAATCTAGTCTCACTGGAGGTCCAACAGAGTGATAAACTCAGTAAAGAGTCAGTTAAGCCTTAAATCAAGGGAATAACTGAAGATAACTCAATATAACTTAATATAACTGGACTGGTAGGTGAAGAAGGCGCCCTTGTCATGCAGTGAAGCAAAGGAGGGCGCATTAGTCACTGGGAGGCCTAAATATGATTTGAAAGAAGCTCCAGGGGCTAGTTTGCTGAGGACTAGGTGCTAGGACTGATGACCTAGAATGCATGCAAAATGCATGCAAACCCTAATTGCATGCAAAACCTAATTTTGCATGCATGACTGAAAATGAAAATGACTGAAAATCTAGTAGGACTAGGATGGAGTATAGGAATATCCTAACAATATGCATTCATTGTGCCTAAAATTCTAGAGTAATGACACAAAATCCTGAAAAAAAAAAAACTATAGAAAGTGGGTTTTTGATTAAATAAATCAAATTTTGGGAAAAAGGTATTATCCCACATTGGAGTTTGGTTCCTAAATTCCCAATCCCCAATGCTATAAAAGTAGGCATTTGGGGTGAAGTAAAAGACACATGAAAAAGAGCAAAGGCATGTTGAAGAATTGAAGGCAAGGATCTCCTTTACTTCAAAAGGAAATTGGTGATCAAGGGCATGAAGGTAGAGGAGTGGATCAAAAGCAAAGGAGAAGGAAGGCATCTTCAAGGATTGTAAGTATTTCTCCATTTGCACCTAATATGGATCAATTATGTTTTCCCCCCAATTCTTGCTCAAATTTTTCGCTCCATGTTTGATTTTGAATTAGAATTAGTATGCAAGTAGATCTAGCTTGAATTTCAATTGTTAGTAGAAGAGTAGGAAGGATTTTTGTGGTTAGATTTGCAGGAATGAAGAAGATCTAAAGAAGTTGCAAAGATCAACTATCAAGGAACTTCATCAACCTTCAAGGCTACAAGAGGTAATCCTCTTTCTTCCTCCCCTTCTCAAACTCCATGAAAGTAAGCTTAATCTTGGAAAATTGTAATAATTTCTTTGTATCTGCTATCTATGGACCTCACCTACCCATAGGAAAGGAAGGGTAAGCCTTAGCTAGTGCTTCTAAACACCCATCTAATAAGCATCTATGTTTGGACAAGTGCATTCAGCCAGGAGATCATGCAATTACACATTTGGGGATGTGTGTTCCTCAAGGTCAAAGAAAAGAGAAAGAGACCAAGGAGCATAAATGCCATGGTTGTGGAGCTCCAGATTGGGACAAGACTAAGAGGGGGAGAACTCTTACCTTTCTCTTTCACTTATGTTTTACTTTCTAGGAACATAAAGTGTTTTAAATGAATGTTACAACTGAACTTGTTGTATTTATTTTTGTGTTAAAATGAACAATGCATGATGAAATAGTTAAATTTATGTAAAAGAAATAAAGATGATTGGAGTCATCTGCAGGCATAAGCATATGCAATCTTAAAAATGCAAGAAAGCATTTTGAGAAAGGCATGAAATCGTCGGTCATATAATAAATGAAATGGCTGATTTTTAATATATTGGCCTAATGAATGCATAATATTTTATTACAAAGGAAATACTTTCGTTGGAAGCTAGTTGTCGTTGCTTTAAAGCTAAAGAAGAGTGGGAAAATATCTTGTGTTCATTGGTAGGAATAGCATGATGGCATATGTCAAAATCCAAAGGCCCTGAACCAGTTTTAAAATTGCTGCTTGGAGGTCGAAATGCAAGGGTAGCCTTGCATGATTTTGAGAATTTTTTATATATGTAAATATTTATGTGTTCGTAAGTGTTGGAACATCGAGGACGGTGTTTGTCTTAAGGGGGAAGGGAATGTATCACCCCAAGTGTTTCCTAGTATTTTGTTTTTAGTTAAATTGGATTTGTGCCAAAAATACAATGTATATATAACAAGCACTACTTTATTAAAAAAATAATTACGGTTGGTTGTGGATGAGGTGAACGTGGAAGAGAATAGGAGACCATGAATCCACGAGAGAGAAATGGCATGGAGTGATGGGAAGGGGGCTATAGATGACCTAGGGGTCCTAGCATATGACCCTACCCTTCTCCTAAAATGCGTAAAATTATCTTTATCTTTAATTACACCTTAATCACCTCCTTAATTAAAACCAAACCTTGCTTATGATTAAAAGTGGTTAGGTGAGTTATCAAGGAAGGTTTTACACAGTGGGTCTCCATGAGAGCCCACATAATAGAGGTGACCTTTACCATGAAAATTATCATGCAAAAGTTGAATTCGACCTTTTTTGGCTCATTATGCATTAGGCCATTAGGGCAATTCATGATGGTTGCTACAGGAGGGGATTCGACCTCTACGTCCATTCTCATTCCTCTTGTTTCTTCTTAGAGAAAAAAGGAGCTCCCAAGGGAACATGAGTTTCCTAGAGAGACAAAGAAAGAATTCAATACCCTATATTCATTATTTCCTGCTGCCTGGAAATGGATTTCCTGGGAATAAATTTATCATTTTTCTATATTTATACTCCTTTATGAGTTCTCTGTATTTATATGAATAGTGTTAAATTCTTGTTTTACTCTTGCTAAGATTATTTTTGTTGAAAAGGAAAAATTGACTTTTCTAGCGGCTTAAATTCTGGAAATGCCAATTTTCCTCAGTTAAGTTTTAGTACTACATTGTATGCAATCTGTATGACAAATGATGTCAGAGAATTTCCTTAGAAACAATACTTCAGTATTAAAATCTGAAAATGCTTGGAGCATCAATGTTTCCAAACACATAAATTAACAAGTGAAATAGCAGCAAAGCTGCTTATACCTGCCTCTTCGAATTAACAAATAGAAACATATATAAAATTGTATAATTGGCTATTACAAAAAATAAGAACAAGAATGCAATTTTGTATTAATATGGAACTAGTTAATAGCATGATAGTTTATGAAAGTTTATTGATAGTCATGATGAAAAAAAATTAAAATTAAAAAAAAAAACCAATGTCGACAGCATCAAGATGAAAATATAAAAAAAGAATTATATACCCAATGGAAAACCATGATAATGACTAGTGCTCCATGATAATGACTCGTACAATGAAAATGAGTTTCAATTGCACACTTTTCAATTAATTGTACTAAAAATTTTGTATGAAAAGCAAAGATGAACACAAAATCCAACCGAGTGGGAATTTGGAAACCGTGATAATGGCTCGTCCTCCATGAATATGAGTTTTAGTAGCACACTTTTCAATTTATTGTACCAAAGTACTGTACTAGCCTTCGAGGTTGCTCGAAGCTACTCCAGGTGTCCAAGGTTCTGAATTACATTTATTGTTGCCGTAGTGTGATATGATAGCATAATTTTGAAGATTGAAACTTCTCGGAATGGGGTGATAGCCATCATTTGTACAGTTCCTAGTTAGTCAAAACCTCAGGAGGAGAAATGAGTATGGTTCTGTGGTCAGGCCCGAGTTCTCAGTGTACAGGGTTTCTCGCTTATTCATACGTTTACAGACGCTGAAAGTCTTGTTATCATGTTCCTTCTAGCTGGTTTGATTAAACTCACAATAAATGCATACAGCCTCCAAAGACAAGTGACAAATTTATAATTTTCCTAAATTTTTTATTTTTTTATTTTATTTTTTATTTAACAAAAGTCACATCCTAGCGGGGCTTATTTGTCAAATCAGACCTCAAAACCAATTAAAAAAAAGAAATTATGGCTTTCCTCAAATCAAAAATTAGAAATTTGTATTTCCAAAATTTAAAAATTACTTTTTTTTTAAATATTTAGTTTAATATTCTATTTTTTATAAAACATTTGAAAACTATAGAAAAAATATTTTACAAATTGAATATTAACTAAAAAGTCAACTGAAATTGACTGCAAAGCCATTGCTATATACTCTGCCTTCGGCAGGTATAATAAAAATATATGTAGCCCTTTTGTTTAAATAAAATGAGCAGAGTTTAGATTTCATGTAGTGGTCGTTCAATAATCTTGTAGATTTAATAATTGGTGAATTGTTTGAGTTTTAAATAATTAACAAGTCACATGTATAACAAGTTTTGATGGTGTACTGTAATTGCGTAAGTATTTTATCCAGTGACCAAACTATCCAACGCTTAGCTACGTGATTATGGTTGAGGAAGGTGAATTCATTGGGAGTTTTGCACATTAAAGGTAAGACTATAGTGTTCATTTGAATGCAATCAAAGTGTTTGACTCAATATATCAACCAATTTAATTCTCAATTTTAGTGGGTTATGATGAAAAATCAATTTGGAACCTAGGAGCACCAGTTTATGTGTGCAATATTAGAAGAAGGGCGTGACCCTATCTTGTTTGATTGGTAATTGTAAATATTTACTATGTATTGGTAATTGCATATTTTGTGTGGCTGGTAATTACATACATGATATGCATTGGTAATGGTATAATCACTATGCATTAAATTGGTTGGTATTTGCATGTAAATACATGATGGGTTAGAATTGAGTGGTATTTGCATTCATATATTTCAAGGGCTGAAATTGATTGCTTTGCCTGTAAACACCATGGGCTAGACTTGTGCGGTATTTGCAATTACATTTTATGCGTTAGATTGGTTGGTAATTGCATACATAAATCTTATGTGTTGGTTGATTTGAATTTGCTATTACTTTGGTATTTATAATATATATGCTTGGAGTATGAGGGTGCGACCTACTATAATTGAATTTTGGAAATAATTTAATATTTTATAGATTCCTAGTATGCATAAACCCTAACTGACAACCAAATTGAAATTCATGTAGTGTTGCTCAGATATGAAGAGTAAAAGTTGATTTTCTATAGCCATCATTTTCAATTTATGATTAAGTGCATAATGGACTCTATTTCGTTTAATTGCTTTCTTGTAATTTGAATGGTATCCGTGATTAATATGTTTTTTTTTTCCATATAAGAATTTACACCGCAAAATGTTTTACTCAATATAGATCGTGTTGGGGAATTGAAGTAATGTAGCAGCTTAAGGAAATGTAATGGAAGACCAATGTAGGAAGGTATCAGCTATTGGTTTCATGACCCAAGCGTTGAAGGAAGGAATTCCTTGCTAGGTAGTTGTTTCACATAATATTGAATACTGTCTACCTAGGATCCATTTGAATATTCCGAGGAAACACAATTTCCTCTTATATGCATTGGGATTACAGTAAACCACTCAGCTTGGATAAATACCAAGTAAATTAGTATTTCATGGCATAATTTGAAATTGATAATGCTTGACCATTAGGAATTACATCATTAGTTACAGTAATATTAGTTACAGTAAAGTTGAAACCACTCAGCTTGGCTAAATACCAAGTAAATTAGTATTTCATGGCATAATTTGAAATTGATAATTCTTGACCATTAGGAATAACATCATTAGTTACAGTAATATTTATAGCGTTAATATCCTTTGTAATATGAATGTTAGCTTGAGTTCAAGAGTAATATGGATCATTATGGAATGGTTTTCTTTAAGACCAAGTTGTTTGAAATCTTGAGTGGGTTGCTACAAAATTCTCTGGTATTTGGTAGTGCCCATGTTTTCCTTTTGAAGTGAACCACTACCGAATTCTTTTTCTTTCAATAGCGCTTTTGATTCTGCTTTTAAGAGGCTGCTACCAATTAGATACTGTGAATATTGAATGCAATATGCAATCTTCTACGAATATATGTAGTTCTATTCACTTTTTGTTACTATTTTAAAAAAAGATGTATTTTTTAGTATAGTAACGTAAGGGTACGTTACAATAGGTGGCACTCAATTTGTAGTTTGTAAGCTTCAAATATAACATTTTTATCTAAAACACTTAAGTTGAGACTAGTTTTTGGACTAGTCAAAAACCCTAACTTACAAAAACAGTAACTCTGCACTTATAGCAAACCGGGATCTGAAATTTTTAACACGGGTACTTCACTTTGCCTCCTAATAATCCTCCACTATCTAAAACATCCTAGAAAAATGTTGTAGTGAAAATGGCTATGATACCAAATGTTATGGACCAAATTCCTGGAAAAAAAAACATAAAAGTATAAAGAAGAAGTAACTCCACACCTTGATAATGAAATAAAGTGAATGAATAAGAAAAAATTTCAAAGGGTCAACCTCCTTTTACAATATATCAAATGCACAAGATGAGATTATCTCTAAAACTAGGTCTCCTCTATATATAGGAGATAGAGGGTACAATTACAAAGAAGACCTACAATTACAATTAAGGTACTAGACAACCTACAATTACGATTAATGTCCTAACCAACCAATAAATACAATACTAATATATTAATAGAAATGTAATGTCACAACATTTAGGGATTACAAATTATATCAAAACATTAGTCATATAACCATGGGTGTATTGTTGATTATAGTATCCTAATATAAACACAAAATAACAATACATCTAAAAACAACAAATAAAATTGAACATAGCCCAAAACAAGTGAGATCAACAAGATTTACATGTGATGTTGAGTCATCGTGTTCCATATAAGCAACAATAGAGGTGACAAAGATTTCAAGTGGGGCTCTACCAACATGCACAAGTTAAGAAAAAACATGATCCATGGTGGTATCATGTAATGTCCCCAGTTTGACCCCATGGCATTAAATTGTAAATGATGTAATATTGTTATAAAAACGTGTTGAGGAGCTCAAGGACAAGGCCCCGCCATCGATTTAGTGATGCATATGGTTTACGTGCTAGCCAAGCACATTGAAATTGTAAATATGCATTTTAATAAATACCCACAACTAGCTATGCAATGCAACAAGAGATGGGGGCATGATTTTACAAGGAATTGGGAGGGAAAACATTCAAACCCTTGAGCCAACCAAGTCAAGCCAAGTGTCAATGAGAAAACCCATCAAACCCTCAATTACCCATGGGCCATGTTGACTTTTGTACCCAATCATTCATTTCTCCCAAGAGTTGGTTGAGGTAGTTAATGCCTTGGCAATGGAGAGGTATGGCTGTCCAAATTCAGGTATGGGCAAGCCACCCTTCATGGAAAATCGTGTTTGTCTCCTTGGGAAAGAAAAGAGCCATGAAATTGCTCTCTAAGCCATTATTCATGATGTCCTTGATCTCTCATGCAGCTCTAGCTTCTTGGGCGTTTTCCTCCATGGTTTTTCTGTGTTCTCCTTCATCTTTCTAGCTGGGAAGGGGCGTTTTTGTGTTAGTTACCAGTGGAGAAGAGAACAGAATGATTTCGGGTCTTCCTGGAGGCGGTTTGGGCCATTGGAAAGGATCATAACCAGTGGGAGAAATCAGTTTTCTCCCTGGGGTTGAATTCTAAATTCCACAGTTCGTTTTGGGTGAACCACGAGTTGGGAGAGCCAATGTGGACCCTATTTTGTAAACACCTCTGTTGTAAATGTGTATCCCTTCCCAATGATCATTTTTGTTGTGAGTAGACAGAGTATGTTGGGGTATGGGTTATGGTTCTCCATTGCTTTGGCTTGGGCTTGTGTGTAAGCCTCCAGGGTTCAAATGTAGCCTGATAAACCCAGCTATGGACTGGCTTGGCTCAGATGAAATGATTAATTGGCTGTGAGAGAGTGAATGTCCCATTTTCCTTGTAGGAATCATGCCCAGCTCGGGGGTGGCAGTTGTGTTGAGAGATTGATGAACACAACTGGCCTATGGTTGGGTGGAACATTGCAGCGACATAGCTAGTTGTTTGGGACAATTGTAAAATGGAGATAAGTGTTTTTCTGTCTATGTATTTACTTCTGCAATGTATTAATTTGATGATTGTTGATATGTTGTATGCATGAGTAATGTGTGTGGATAAGTTTAATTCCGTTGTGCATACTTGATTAGTTTTACATCTGCACACAAATGATTTACTCATATTATTCTAATGAATGGGATGATATTATGTGAAAGCCCCAGAGATTGGCATCATGTTCCCTCCCTTGCCTTGGATGGATGGGTGGGTACGTTAAATTTTGGTATCAGAGCTGCTGGTTGTAGCATTGGGCCTTTATGGGCTACCTATCATAGTTGCAGAGGTAAGTATGCTTCTTTCTCAGCACTGATAGTTAAGAAAAAATTTCAAAATTTTTCTAAGTGTATATGAGTTTCTGCCAAAAACTGTGCCGGTGAATCTCGGCGAGTTCGTCCGCAACGGCGGAGGAACTCGGCAAATTCGTTCGCAACGGCGGAGAAACTCAGCGAGTTCATCCGTAACGGTGGAAGAACTCGGCGAGTTGCGCCGACGAAGTTGCGGGATGCCCGGGAAAAGAAGAAAAAGTTTCAAAAATTGTTCTAAGTATTTTTGAACATTTTGTCTAAGTCTGTATCGGAAGGAACTTGTGAGTTTTCGCCGCAACCACGGAAGGACTTGGGGAGTTGTCCCACAACGGCGGAAGAACTCAGCGAGTTTGTCCGCAATGGCGGAAGAGATGGATGAGTTCGTCTGCAATGGCGGAAGAGATCAGCGAGTTGCTTCGCAACGGATCGCCCAAAAATTTTAAGTTCGGCAAAAAAGATGGAAAATTTTCGGAAGGAAAAGTTGAGTTCGATCGGAAGAACTCAGAAAGTCACCCCGCAACGGCGGAAGGACTCGGCGAATTGGTCCAAAAAACTTTCTAAGTATTTTCGGCGTCAAAGAGGAAATTTCGGGAGAACTTGGCGAGTTGCTCCGAAACGGCGGGAGAACTTGGCGAGTTGCTCCGAAACAGCGGAAGGAACTGGCGAGTTTCCGCCGTAATGTCAGAAGAGAATTGCCAAGTCCGCCGAACACAGAGAATTTCAGTTGTTTTCCAAGGATATTTTTCAGGTGCCAAAACTTGAAAAATGTCGTGGAACTTATGTGCCAGATTGCGCGAAATTGAACCACAAGGGGGCAAGCCCCCTTGACCCCCGTCATCCCCAGGAGATAGTTGTTGTAAGTGTGAAATGTATTCTTGGAATGAAGGGCAAGAATTGCATAGAAGGGGTTGTGAAATCTCAGTAAGAGTAATGGGTTGTAATACCCATTATGGAGGATGAAAGGGAAATTCCTCACCTTAAACTATTTTTGTTTATAGCATAAGAATTACATATTTGGAAAATATCAATAATGAATGTTATACACGTATGTATATACTGAATTGTTAATTCGTGAGAAGATCATAGCTAATGAATCCTTGTGTGCTTG
This sequence comes from Larix kaempferi, assembly GCA_027924585.1. NCBI lineage: Eukaryota > Viridiplantae > Streptophyta > Pinopsida > Pinales > Pinaceae > Larix > Larix kaempferi. Next base: position 1,962,328 of record BSBM01000100.1, read on the forward strand.
GTAGGGAAGCCAAGAAAAAGATCAGCTATGATGTGAAGGAGGAACTCCATGTCATGATGAGGAATTGGAAAGGGAGAATTCCTTAACTCCTCCATTTCTATTATATTTATATTTCCTGAGTTGTCTATACTGAAAATTATGGCATAGGGATGCTGGAAATGCAAAAGGATAGAAAGATGAAGTGAATATGTACTAGATGGCATATTGCACAGTGCATGTGAAAATGTTTTTTGTGTGTATATGATATTGCATGTTAGTAAAATAGTGAGGTTTTACATATGCAATGAGCCACTTAAGATAATTATTGTGGTTGTTAATAATTAGTCATGTTCACATTGGTTGTAGGACCAAAGACAACCGAAGCATGGCTAAGGATGTGGATGATGATTGTTGCATACAACCTTATGAAGAGAGGATGGTTCAACGAATCCGTGATCATGATGTTGGCAAAAGGACGGAGTAGCCTTGGTAAGAGGCCAGCTGATCAGGTAACATCAAGCGATGTTAATGACAGCCATGCAGGAGAATGATTGAATATAGAAGTTTTCAGGTAGAAAGGTCTTGCATATGGCAATGAGGATAAGTCCATAGTAAAGACCAGGATCTACCATGTACAGAAGCCAAAGGTTATGAGAAGGTTCTCATGGTTGTAATTTATGCATGAAACAAATCTGAAAATTGTCTGGTTTAAGTTTATGAAAATAGTCTCATAGTTGCAAATCTAATTTCTGTAGGAAAATAGATTTACAAAATTCAGATTTGAGAATTGCTTATAATTGCTAATGACTATTTGGCTTATATAGAATTGTGTTAGGAGGACATGTTGTAGGTGGATTTTCATGTATGGTAGCAAGGGTGAAACCATAATGGACAGAGTGATACCACTTACGAGAGCCAAACAATATGAGGGTAGCCTCACGATTAAACAAATCAATTTCTGTAGGAGACAGAATTGCAAATTCTTATTGAGTTAATTATTAATGTTATTGATTGGTTATGAAACAATCATATTTGAGGCTTATTGCTAAATGTTGCTGACTGTTTGGCTATTTGATAAGTGTGCCAGGATGACACATTGCAGGAAGACCATGTGTGATGGCCTGTAGAAGCCAAACCAGATGGGAAGGATCCCATGCTTTGGAAATGGATTCCGGGTGAAACGCCATTGTAAATGTTGATAATGTCTCAACCGAACTGCATGTTGGTAAAGCATGTGAGTGAGACAGTAAATTATTCCAAGAAGGCATGTGTGGGTTATGGAATGTGAAAAGATTGGGGTGGCAAACCGAAGGACCGATGACTCAGAGAAGGGAACCCCCATTCTTCGCAAATGAAGGAAAGATACGTCTGTAAAACGAATGAGTATTCTATAACCCTAACTAAGAATATACCTGTCTGGTTATTAGATTTGATATGCAGAGCATGTTTCATTGTTTCATTATTATTCCAAACTGCTTGAGTGTGATTAAGTACTACATGGCTCACATCGAAAAGGGATGCATACCTTTCAGATGCTGGGTTATGTTAGGGTTGTCAATATTGACTACACCCTAAGGGAATGGATGCATTCCTGGTGTTTCAATACTTGATAGTGAATGTTATGAAATATGGTTACAATTTTAGAGTAGGAATATTGATGAGTCTGCTTATCCTTCTTGTGCTATCAGCTTACACAGATGCAATTTGGTGTTGCATGTGAGAGGCAAAGTGAAGAAAGGGTGCTCAAGAGGACTGTATGGGCAGTGGTAACCTTTCTACGCTCACACTAAAGGACACTAGAAGAGATGGATAGGCCCGAGGATCTATATTGCAGAAAAGGGGTATCATCCTTGTGTAGTGTTAGTGGGTATTGTGGGGCCATGCTAGCCTGCAGTCAAGTGAGTCACCTATGGAGTTCCTGGAGGGAACCACTGGTTGCATAAGAGAAGGAGCCACGTAATCATGTTATGTTGTTCATATTGCCTGATAAACCCAGTCGATGTACTGGCTTGGCAATGGTTGTTGTATGCCTGATAAACCCAGTTGGTGTACTGGCTTGGCATTGGTTATTTGGGTGTTGTGGCGAATGGTTGTTGTATGCCTGATAAACCCAGTCGATGTACTGGCTTGGCATTGGTTATTTGGGTGTTGTGGCGAATGGTTGTTGTATGCCTAATAAACCCAGTCGGTGTACTGGCTTGGCATTGGTTATTTGGGTGTTGTGGCGAATGGTTGTTGTATGCCTGATAAAACCAGTCAGTGTACTGGCTTAGCATTGGTTATTTGGGTGTTGTGGCGAAGGGTTGTTGGATGCCTGATAAACCCAGTCGGTGTACTGGCTTGGCATGTTGTTAAATTGATGCCTGACAAACCCAGTCAGCGTACTGGCTTGGCATTGCTTATTTTCATGTTGTGGAGGTATTGGTGAAGGGTGTTATTTCCTGACAAACCCAGTCAGAGAACTGGCTTGGAAATGGTTATTGAATGCTTGATAAACCCAGTTGGCATACTAGCTTAGCATACTGATTTTTGAAATGCTTGATAAACCCAGTCTACGTCCTAGCTTAGCATACTGATTTTTGGGATGCCTGATAAACCCAGTCGGCGTACTGGCTTGGCATTGCCTATTTCGATGATGTTGTGGAGCAGCATGTGTGCTGGCCAAGCATCCACCCCACAGGTGATCCGAGGCTTGTAAAGCAGAGAAGGAAACCTATGGAGTAGCGAGGAAAATGCACAATATAGATAAGTATTCATTTTCATTTAATTATTGTTTGGAATAATGAAGATTTCAGGTATAAGTCTTATGACAACCAAGATAATACACTGTTGTTTCTTTATTGGGAACCTTTGCCATTGCAGGAAGTAAGGACTCTGAAAGAGCCACAAACGCTTGGTAAGCCAGAGAGTAACTGGTTGTGCACTATGAAATCCTTGATAAAACCGGAGAGTAACTGGTTATGCACTATAAAATTCTTGGTAAGTCCAAAGAGTAACTGATGCTCGATAAACTCAGAGAATAGTTGGTGGGAACATTAACCACTTGATGTTGTGGAGCAGTCGGCATGCTGGCCAAACATTCCTTAATTAATTAATAAAACCAATCGAAGCACTAGCCTAGAATATTGTTAAATGAGATGATTGATAAACCCAGTTAGCGTACTGGCCTGGCATTGCCTATTCGAATGGTTGTGGAGTAACCTGTGTGCTGGCCCAACATTCATAATTGTATCCACGGGAAAACCAAGGCTCGTAAAGCAAAGAAGAATTCCGTAGAATAAAGTGAAGACATCCAATAAAGATAAGTATTTGGTTATCTTGCAACTCTTGCTTATGAATATATGTGTGTATATGATTTAATTATGATTTCTTAAACTCTTGTTTAGAGATAAACCTTATGAAAATACACTAGGCATGTGAATTGATTCAATGCTTGAGTGTAGGTACTGCTGGAAGCAAGGACTATGAAAGCATCTAGAGGATGCATGTGGACATGTGACCGTCCTAAAGAGAGCTCAGTATGAGCAGTAATGCAAGATGGTGCTAGTGGACATATGTGGGTCCTAGCAGCCAAAGGTTTTGTAAGTAGCAACGGGGAAGGGTTCCCTAGCTGAAAAGCATTAGACAGACCTTAGACACTAAGTGTCATAGCCAAGAAAGGACAAGTCAAGCATTCACATTGAAGTGAAAGAGGCTAAGGAGCATAGAACCACAAGTGATGGTGTGGCTCCGGATTGGAACAAGACTGAGAGGGGGAAACTCTTACTCTTCTCTTTCCTTTTGACTGATGCATCTTAGAAATAAAATATTGTTGAGTGCATGTCATAGATGAAGTTGATTGTGTTTATTGCTTGAAATAAATTGTGAATGTTGAAATAGTTATATTCCTGTGGAAGGATGAACATGAGTGAGTTCATGTGTATGTTAGGAAAGCATGAAATATGTGGAAGTCTCATGAGTAAAGCATGGACGTTCCAAGTCAATTGGGAAAATAATTGACTAATTTTAATATTGTGTTATGCTTGTCCTAACAGGAATTGCCATGATGAGTCTCACAGGAGAGACATTGAAAGCTATTTGTTTTGGCTGGAAATCTTCCTCAATTAGTTACCAGGACAGCAAGGAAGATGAAATCCATGAAATTTCAGACTTGTAGATCAGCTGGAAGATAAACAAACGGAAGGGATTGCTATGGAGCGATGCCCACCTACAGAACTGGAAGATCAAGCCAGCAAGAGCATCTTGTGGAAGCCAAAGGACTTGGTCCTGAAAGCTCAAAGTAAAGGGATGAAACGCAGGACAAACCTGCCACCATTTGTGACTTCTGAGGCATGTGTAAAGTGGGTATTTATACCTAAGTGTTGGAACACCGAGGACGGTGTTATTCCAAGGGGAGGGGAATGTAATGTCCCGAGTTTGACCCCATGGCATTAAATTGTAAATGATGTAATATTGTTATAAAATCGTGGTGAGGAGCTCAAGGCCAAGGCCCCGCCATCGATTTAGTGATGCATTTGGTTTACGTGCTAGCCAGGCACATTGAAATTGTAAATATGCATTTTAATAAATACCCACAATTAGCTATGCAATGCAACAAGAGATGGGGGCATGATTTTACAAGGAATTGGGAGGGAAAACATTCAAACCCTTGAGCCAACCAAGTCAAGCCAAGTGTCAATGAGAGAACCCATCAAACCCTCAATTACCCATGTTGACTTTTGTACCCAATCATTCATTTCTCCCAAGAGTTGGTTGAGGTAGTTAATGCCTTGGGAATGGAGAGGTATGGCTATCCAAATTCAGGTATGGGCAAGCCACCCTTCATGGAAAATCGTGTTTGTCTCCTTGGGAAAGAAAAGAGCCACGAAATTGCTCTCTAAGCCATTATTCATGATGGCCTTGCTCTCTCACACAGCTCTAGCTTCCTGGGCATTTTCCTCCATGGTTTTTCTATGTTCTCCTTCATCTTTCTAGCTGGGAAGGGGCATTTTTGTGTTGGTTACCAGTGGGGAAGAGAACATAATGATTTCGGGTCTTCCTGGAGGCGGTTTGGGCCATTGGAAAGGATCATAACCAGTGGGAGAAATCGATTTTCTCCCTGGGGTTGAATTCTAAATTCCACAGTTCGTTTTGGGTGAACCACGAGTTGGGAGATCCAATGTGGACCCTATTTTGTAAACACCTCTGTTGTAAATGTGTATCCCTTCCCAATGATCATTTTTGTTGTGAGTAGACAAAGTATGTTGGGGTATGGGTTATGGTTCTCCATTGCTTTGGCTTGGGCTTGAGTGTAAGCCTTCAGGGTTCAAATGTAGCCTGATAAACCCAGCTATGGACTGGCTTGGCTCAGATGAAATGATTAATTGGCTGTGAGAGAGTGAATGTCCCCTTTTCCTTGTAGGAATCATGCCCAGCTCAGGGGTGGCAGTTGTGTTGAGAGATTGATGAACACAACTGGCCTATGGTTGGGTGGAACGTTGCAGTGACATAGCTAGTTTTTTGGGACAATTGCAAAATGGAGATAAGTGTTTTTCTGTCTATGTATTTACTTCTGCAATGTATTAATTTGATGACTGTTGATATGTTGTATGCATGAGTAATGTGTGTGGATAAGTTTAATTCCGTTGTGCATACTTGATTAGTTTTACATCTGCACACAAATGATTTACTCATATGATTCTAATGAATGGGCTGATATTATGTGAAATCCCCAGAGATTGGCATCATGTTCCCTCCCTTGCCTTGGATGGATGGGTGGGTACGTTACATATCAGGTATGGCAAGAGGACATTGAATCCTCATAATTGACCATTCTACTATATTGAGGATATGCCATGAATGTGGGAGGGAGATAAATGAGTATCATTATGCACTCTACCAAAGACTAGAGAGATGCAATGTTTGAGTCCATCTCTATTTACTTCCCTTATAAAACTATCATGAGGGCCTAACACCCATCTTATGATTCTCTCACATTGAGTATATGATCATCAACATCAATGGCGCATTGGTCCTATATTCTATTATGTTTCTTTAGTTGGCACTTAAACCCTCTTTCCAATGATTCCATTAAAGGGCCAAAAATGTTACATTTCTAGTTGCTTCTGCCATGCTTTCTCATATTGCTTCAGTGTTTTTGTAGTCTTTCGGGTCGCATAGTAGGCAACAATTATTATGGAAATGATAATGTGGCATGGATACACACACTCGATGGTGAATAATACCCATAAATGCTATGCATAGAGCCAGTTGAGAGTTTGAGCTCTTCCCTTGCAAGTGAATAGTGCCCTCTACAAATTTATTCCATGAATTAAACTCCCAAACCACTAGTTCATCCCATACATAGGAATTATATTTTCCATCATATGTCTTATTACTTTGTTGATGCAATGAATGATGTGAGGTAGTGGCTTATGTTTGATTTTGTTCATGTTTTTTGTATGGAGGGACATGTGTTGGTTAGCAAGGTTCTCTCCTTAATGATAATCATGGTGTGGGAGGCGTGGTGGTTCTTAGAATACCACCTTCCTTTTTGCATAGTATTTATTTGCCCAGGTGGACCCCTTTTTTGCTTTCATGTCTACCTCTAGTGTTAGGGTTGATGACAACCTAGTGGAACTCTATTGTGTGAAATTGACCTCTCATAGTGAACATTTTATGACAATGTCTAGAGAGCTAAATATTGGATGGGAGAGTTTGATAATAAAAAACTTCTGATAATTATGGAATCACCAATCACCATGACTCTACACAATCATTTTTTTGTTAAAATAGCGAGACCTTGTAAAACAATAAGAACTTCCACCTCATTATTCTTTGCAATACCTAGTCCCTAAGCATATTCAAATTATTTTCTTCTTTGAAGGCTATAGATGACCCCTCTACACACACATTCCTCCCCTTTAACATACCCAATATGTATAAGAAGTAAAATAAGGTATTATTATCTATATTTAATTTCCAAATAATGCTTCCAAATTGTTATTAAAAGAAAGTTTTGTTTCAAAGTTTTAATTTGTGTTCCACATTTTATATAGGAAAACATGAGCAAGCTACTAACATTGCAAATTATATTGCATTCAAGAGCAAGTGCAAACAATAAAGGGAGAGAGCATAGGAGATAAGGGAGATCATTGAGAGTTATATTTTGAGTGTAGGTGTGTCTCTATCGTTTTATTTATTTATTTTTTATAATTTAAAATTGGATAAATATTTATAAAAAAATAATTGTTTATTTAATTCTATTATCTTCTTATTTTTTATTAAAAAAAAATTTTAATTATTTTCAAATTAAAGATTGAATCCTAAGTTTGATTTTTGTTTAAATTGAAGAAAAAAAATCACTTTACAAAAAGAAATGTAAGCATTCCCAAAAAACTATTATTTTTAACGACTTGTATTTAATGTTTTATGCTAAAAATGAATATTCTCTTTTTTCCATGAAATAACTCTTTAGGGTATGGTAATTTTTTGCTTTAGAACAAAGTTAGGGGGGAATCTTAGAAATTTCAATAGAGAGATGAGCAACTCATTTAACTATGTGTTTCCTAATATTGAATTAACAAATTTGATTATGTGTATTTTCTAGGTGTTAATATTCTCTTTTTTCCAAGAAATAACTCTCAAGTGTATGGTCTTTTTGGGGGCTTTGTTTAACTCTTAAGTTTATGGTTTTTTTTTTCTTTAAAACAAAGTTATGGTGAAATCTTAGAAATTCCAATATATACTTGAGAGAGAGGGGGCAAGGAGTGAACACATTTATCTATGTGTATTTTCTAATATTGAAGTAACATATTTAATTGTGTATTTCATAGATACCAATAGCATCAAAATAACAATTTTCTTGATTATAATGGGGAAAGGCTATAAATACTTCATAAATTGATTTCTTTTCAATTTACCAAATTCATCATTTCAAATATATAAGCATTCTAACTTTTTGGTGAATTGGGATTTTGTATCATATTCGACTTGTCATACCGTTAAATTAATGGATAGTTTCAAAGCACCCCCTCTCCTTGCCCACTCCGCAAAATCACATGGTGGTGTTCCTCCAAATGGATAAAATAGTTAAGAATTTGAAAAGATTGGCTTCAATGGAGATAATATTAAAAAATAAAAGGAAGAAAAATTCAAAGTGTTATCCTAACTAAATGAAAGTGAATTTTCATAATTCTAAAATTGAGGCTAATGTTTTTCTCATTATAGTTGTGGCTTTTAATAGTAAATGAAAGACACTAAAAACAATTAAAAAAAAAAGCATTAATTGTGCAAAATTTAAATGTGCAAAAGAAATCAATTCATTATAAATATCAAAATCAATTCATTATAAATATCAAAAAAAATTGGTGTTTGCAATCAAAACAATATAAATTAAATGTGTATTTACTCCATGAATGTGAATGACAATGACATTGTCAACATTGTCAATAGTGAAGAGAAGATTATTATAAGAAGATTAATGATGAAAAATAAGATAGAAAAAAATTAAGCGAACTGTGAATCAAACCCTATCACTTTCATGTTATAAGGAGAATTTGGAAATTATTAGTTTTCATAGTATGCATGTTACACATATCAAACAATTGATTCATAATATGTATTAGAGTAATGCCATTCTATGGAGGTAAACGAAATAACTGGTTGCAAAAATTATTCATAATATATATTAGAGTAATGTCATTCTATTAAGGTAAATGATGAAACAGTTATTTGCAAATTTTTTTAGAAAATGAAAACTTTTGAAAAGCAAAAAACTATTATTGATCATTCAGTTTAAAGCCATCTAAAGCCAAATAGCTATTATGGGATAAAAACCATAAAGTATAGACAAAAAACGACATCTATACAAAGGATCGATTTTATATGTTATGAGTTTATGATTGTGTGTAGAGATGATGATTGATTGCTTCATTTGAGTTTGTACTTTTGTGTTGTAGTAAAATAACCATTTGGATTGAGAGAGTTAACAATTAAAAATAAAAAAAAGTAATGCATTAAAAGGAGTGGATTCTTATTTTTAGTTAGCGTTCAATCCAAAACTTATTTGGAATTTCGTTGTTGATATCTTTAAAGCTTGTTAAAACTTTTGGTAGTTGTACACACCATTGTAGAATTGCATTATGATATTCGCATCAACATTTGGAAATATATAAAAAGTATCAAGGTGAAAGTATGATAATCAAGTTTTGGCAAGTGTGAAATTAGATAACTTATAACTAAATAAAATATTTCATTTATTAAATAAATAACTTTTCTTATTCATTCATATATGGTTATATTTCATTTGATGAATGTATTAATTAAAAATATCTAATTACATTTGACTTTTTTTTTATCCAAAAGTTATTCATAAAGATGCAAGAGGTTATGATCGAAGGATTAAATTGAAAATGTAGTCTAAAAGAAAAATATTTTTAGAAGAATAAAATTTGAACTAACTCTGTATTCTGCTATATTAAAAATACCCTATATTAAAAATGAGGTATAAATATATTTTGATTTGTTCATTTCTATTATTTATTTTGTTATAAATGGATATCTAATGTATTTTTTACAATCATATTTTTTAATATCAAAAATTCTTTGAAAATTTTATGAAATGAGATTTAATAAGTAAAGGAGTTGAAATGTTGACCAAGATTAAAAAAGATATGCAAACTTTTACATATGATTGATTGAATGTCACACATTACTCTACAATATGTGCAGATTGTGGAAAAGGTAAATTGTGATCAACAATGAAACTTTTACATATGATTGATTCAATGTCACACATTACTCTACAATATTTGGAGATTGTGGAAAAGGTAAATTGTGATCAACAATGAAGAGTCCTATGTGTTTTTTAACAACTTTCAAAAGTGAATAAAAAAAAAGAATTCATTGAATCAAATTATTGATATTTATGATGAAAAACCCTATAAAAAATTTAACAACTTCCAAAAATGTAAAAAAAAAGTAAGAAATCGTTGATTTAAATTATAGTCACTTTATTATGATCCATTCAAAATATAAATGTAAAACTATATTTAAAAATATATGCATTAGACATGACAAACCAGGATAATAAGATGTTTCTTTTTTTTATTAAATTCTTCTATTAATCTTAAATTATCATTAAATTTTTATATTCACATATCTTTTAAATTCTTCTATTATTATTATTTATTTTAGTAAAGTCATTCATTATGATTATTATTTATTTATGATTTTAAATTGATATCTTATATTTATTTAAATTAGAATCAAGTCTATTGTTTATGCGCCAAAAAGATCTTGGTTTGTGTTGTCAATTGATGAAAACACAATTTCTCATTATCACAATTTCTCATTAGAACGAAGCTAATAAATTTTGGTCAACTTTATATATTGGTTCTAAAGGCATCAACTTCTAACAATCAACTAAAATAGAGCACTTTCTAACACAAAAAATGCAAAATCATTTCTAAGCCAAAATACACTTTCAATATTGGAAACTCTTCAAGAAGAGGATGTTGTTCATACCTTTAAGAATTGTCAATTATAGTGATATTGACTATATTTGAAGTATGTATGTTATTTCAAACATAGTAGCAAGATTTGGCTATATTGGGAGTTCGTATATGGAAATTTGTTTGGAATTCAAATTCGGCAAATATTCGACACAATATGGATACGGTAGGTAATGACAAAATGCTTAAATATATTTACAATTTTTATATTTTAAAGATTCACTAAATGTTACTATTAAAATTTACTTGTTAAGATAAAAGTAAAAAATGCATGTTTTTGTATTTATGATTAGTCGTACTAGAATTTTTCCTTACATATTTTCTCTGTATTTCGTACTTGAATATTGCTACTATGCTTTCAAATACAAGTTATGTTTCATAAAGCCAATACAATATTGTTGGGCATTTGATTAGTTTTGTAACATTAAGTATTCAATTCAAATTCCCCTCATCTATGCACATTAGTGTGTATCAACAAGTTTATTAGAAATGTGATCTACCAATGTGGAGAAGCATCCATTAGGTTTCTCCATAAGAACTTCCTCAAGGAAAAAGAAATATTGTTTTCCATTAAAAATTAGAAAATATTTCTTATAATTGTTTATTTAATTTTCAAGAGTTTTTCTCAAAATCATTTTATTTATTTATTTATTTTAAAACAAAATAATATTTACAGTGAATAGGTTTCTCTATTAAGATTTCTTTGAAAAAAAAAAAATCCATTTAAAATTTGAAAATTATTTATTTATTATTTATTTAATTTTCAAAAATTATTATCAAAATCCTTTTATTTAGTTTTTCTCAAAACAAATTAATCTTTATTATGGATGTGAGATCATTTTATTTTCTACTCTAAACCAAAATATTGGTTACATATACTTTCAATAGAATAAAGTACATAATGATAATTATAATTAAATAATACTCAACTATATAACAATAATTATTTTTTATCATTATTTTCAAGACAAAATTAACCTTCTTTTCATGTTAAAATAAAAGAACAAAATATATGAAAAAATTTACATATAAAAATTTCTGCAATGAAGTGATTTTGTGATTTTGTACCAAATCCCTCTAATTAGACATTAATTTGCATTGTTAGAGTTTGCACTTTACTTCAAATAAGTGAAGCATTGTGAAAGCACTTTAATTAGAAAAATATCATCTAAAAACATGTGAAAGCATTGTTAGAGTTTGTACTGTAATTCTATTGAGTTAGATCTTTAAACTAAAAGATAGACAAGCACAGCAAAACACAAAAGACACAAGAAATCTCTTTAGGGAAACCATAAAGGAGAAAACCCCACAACTTCCTCAGAATAGACTTGTCACTAGTCCAATATCAAGCAAGATGGAAAACCCAAAATATAAGATGTCTTTTGCAGCTCTCTCTCTTTCTCCTCCAGCGAACTTGTCTTCTCTCTCACTTGGTGCGAACTTGGTTGAGTGAGTGTGATACAAAATGAGAGAGTGATCCTCTCTATTTATACTTTAAGTGTGGGTGACATTTTTCCTAATGGGGTCTACCTCTCTATCTCAACTGGGCCGACCTGTCCTAGGGAGACTCAAAAATACAATTTACATTTGTCTTTTGGGGAGTTATTGCCCTGACTTACAATTGAGGTTTTACCTCAATATTCTTGCATGACCAAATACAATAATGACATCCCTAAACGGAGGAAAAACATCTCTAACGGAGGTACAATAAAAACACAATAATAAAATAATAATAATAAACAGAAGAATATCTTCTGAAGTTACATTTACAACAACACTCCCTCTTAACTAGGAAGGTATTCTCTTGACACAGTCATCATCACTTATGGACACAAACTCTAGAAAACGTCATCATCGTTGGAACACCATCATCACTGGATCATCAGCGTCGTTGATACAACAATCCTCATCTTGTTGATCATTAACTAGTGACATCTCTCGAATCTATCTGTCATGAGAATTTCTACAGAGCCAGCCCTTTTTCATGTTGGATGTAGTCCTAGCTCTCATATAGGTCTTCATCATCTCCACGAGCAAGCCATCAAGTAGGTACAACCCAGGACCACATATTGCATTTCCTCAGCAATCACATGTGTCTCCTATTATCATCTCATCATCACACATGGAGAGTAGCCCAGGTGCATACATCATGTCCATCAGGCAACCTACATCTCCCACCCAGTGGGTACAGCCTAGGAGCACCCCAGGTGCATTACGTCTTTCTCGGTCAACCTGCGTCTTCAAACATGTGGATACATCCTAGGAGCACCCCAGGTGAATTACATCCCTATGGACCACCTGCATCTTCCACCATGTAATATACATCCGAGGCGCACCCCAGGTGTCTTTATGACCCGTGGACCTACCAGCGTATCCAAACATGTGGATACATCCCAGGAGCACCCTAGGTGCATTAGGTCCCTATGGATCACTTGCGTCTTCCACCATGTGAGATACAACCATGGTGCACCTTCGTCTTCTGGTCACATCACTCCCTCTTTCAAGGAACCTCAATCTGGATAACACCAAGCTTCTCTCTAAAGTACTTGAACTTCACTCTCGCTAACGGATTGGTCAACACATCGGCTATCTGCTCGTCTGTCGCCACATATTGGAGCTTCACTGATCCTCTCTGCACGATATCCCGGATATAGTGGTATTTGATCCCAATATGCTTCGAATTGTCATGGAACACCGGGTTCTCAAACAACTTCATGCAACTCTGGTTGTCACAAAATATACAAGTCGCCTCTAACTCGAGATCAAACAAGTATGACAGTAGCTTCTAAATCCATACTGCCTCACAACTGGCTGAACAAGCTGCAACATACTCTACTTTGGTTGTACTCAGTGCCACACATGACTGCTTCTTGCTAAACCAGGAGATCATACCGGATCCCAAACTGAAGCAGCATCCCAAAGTGCTCTTCCTTTCCATGGCACTGCCTGCCCAATGTTAAATTTTCAGAATTTACTTCAATCTGATCTAGGATCTTAACTGAGAGAACAACATGTACAGCATATCAATCATGGACACAATAATGCAAGCACACAAGAGACACAGAGTTTACTTGGGGAAAACCATAAAGGTGAAAAACCCCAATAACTTCCTCAGAGATAGATAGAGCAATGATACAACCAGAATACAAGAGATAGTCTTCTCCTAGCAGCAGAGCCTCCTCCTCCACAAGTGTGCCACTCTCCCAAGTGTGAGCGAGAGAATAGAATGATCAAATAGAGATCTCCCGATCTCTATTTATACTAGACTTGACTTGCCTAATAACCTTTACTAGGTCGGCCTTAACTTAACCACATAACACAAAGCTGACTGGGTCGACACCCAATAGGGTGGTCCAATAACCCTTTGACCCACATGGACGACCCCCACTAGGGTGGTCTAACAACCCTTCAACCCACATGACTTATACAGGGTCGACCCCAACAAGGTGGTCTAATAACCGATCAAGTATAAGTTACGACACTTACAATATAAATGACGACACTTCCGTATAGAGGGATAATAACATCTCTATAGGAATATAAAATACATATATGAAATACATGGGTGAAATACATTCCGAAGTTATATATACATCAACACTCCCTCTTAACTAGGAAGGTATTTCTCGACACAGGTCTTCTAGCACAAGTCTTCTTCTTTGGGTCATCATCAGTGAATCATCATCCTCGAAGCATCGTCATCGTCACTGCTACTGCTATCTCAATCAATCTCTGAATCTAGTCGTCATAGGAAGTTCTACAGAACCAGTCCTTTTTCATACTGTCTATAGGCCCACCACCTGCAAGTCTTCATCATCACTGGCCATACTATGGAATCCTCGGGACTTATTATGTGTGTCACAAAACCTTGCAAGAGCATCCCAGGCTATTATGAGCACACAGCTCTACCTATAGGATCTCTCAGGGAGCTATTACATGTGACCCTACCACAAAACCTTGAAAGAGAATCCCAGGACTGATTACAAGCACACAGCTCAACCTATCGGATCTCCCAGGGCGCTATTATATGTGGTCACCACAAAACCTTGCAAGAGCATCCCAGGACTTATTACGAGAACACATTCCAACCTATTGGATCTCCCAGGGCGATATTACATGTGGTCATGGCAAAACCTTGCAAGAGCATCCCAGGACTTATTACGAGCACACAGCTCAACCTATCGGATCTCCCAGGGCACTATTATATGCCATAGGACAAAACCTCGAAAGAGCATCTGCCAGATATCCCAAGGAGCTATTATATGCCAGCGGCAAAACCTTGCAAGACTATCTGCAGATCTCCCAGGGCGCTATTATATGTCCTCCCAGAGAAAAACCTCGAAAGAGCCTTTGCCAGATATCCCAAGGCGAAATTATATGCCATAGGAAAAACCTTGCAAGACTATCTGCAAATCTCCCAGGGCGCTATTATATGCTCATCTGCACAACCTGATCCACGGCCATAGAGTATCAACCTGATCCTCACCATACATCATCCTGATGTACACATGATCATCCTGATCATCATCACTGCAACATCCTGTTGCATGTCATCTGGAGCAACATCCTGAAGCTCATCATCCATGATCATCCTGATCATATAATGCATCCACCTGATGCATACCAAGTATCTACCTGATACATATCATCATACATGATCCACCTGATCATACAATGTATCCACCTGATACAAATACAAAAACATGATCCACCTGATCATACCTGATACATATCAACATACATTATCTACCTAATCATACACAGTATCCACCTGATACATATACAGATACATGTTCCAAGCATCCAACATGATGCATATACAAAACATATACAAATGATCCTACTGATCATATCAAGCATCCAACATGATGCGTACATACATATACATATAAATGATCCAACTGATCATATCCAGCATCAAACATGATGCGTACATACATATACATATAAATGATCCAACTGATCATATCCAGCATCCTCCTGATGCATATACAGAGCAATAACTGTAGCATCATCCTTATGCTCATCATCCAGCGCTTACATCCACAACCATGTGAAGGATCCTCCTTCCAAAATGCTTGGAATGGCTTCTGCAAATGTGTCCATCACTTCTTCCTCGAAGTGTCATCAATCTGAAGAACACCAAGCCTCTCCTTGAAGTACTCAAACTTCACCCTGGCTAGTGGCTTCGTCACCACATCTGCAATCTGCTCGTCCGTCGCAATGTACAGGAGCTTCACAGCTCCTCTCTGCACCATATCCATGATATAGTGATATTTGATCTCTATGTGTTTCGACCTATCATGAAATGCTGGGTTCTCGGACAGCTTCACACAACTCTGGTTATCACAAAAGATTCCAATATCATCCAACGGGAGATCAAATAACTCGGACAGTAGCTTCCGTAGCCATACTGCCTCACAACTAGCTGAACAGGATGCAACATACTCTGCCTCAGCTGTACTTAGTGCTACGCAGGACTGCTTCCTGCTGAACCAAGAGATCACACCTGATCCCATACTGAAGCAACATCCAGATGTGCTCTTCCTATCTGCAGCACTGCCAGCCCAATCTGAATCAACATAACCCTGCAGGTTAAACTTTTGATTAGCTTCATACTTGAGCCCATAATCCATTGTACCCTTCAGGTACCTCAGAACATAATTTACAGCAACCAGGTGAACACTCCTCGGATCCGTCAGGAACTGGCTCAATGTGTTCACCGCAAAGCAAATATCTGGTCTCGTGTTCATCAGGTACATCAAGGACCCAATCATCTGACGATACATAGAGACATCAACCGGCTCAGATGAAGCATCACATAGAAGCTTCAGATTCGAAGCCTTAGGTGTGGCCATGGCCTTGCAATCCATCATCCCAAATCTCTTCAGGATATCTACTGTGTACTTCCCTTGACCAAGGAAGATCCCACCTGCACTCTGCCACACCTCCATACCTAGGAAATAATGCATCATTCCCAAATCTTTCATATCGAACTCAGTAGCAAGCTTCCTCTTAGTATCTACAATCAATCTGTCATCTCCTATTACAATCAAGTCATCCACATAGACGAGTAGAATCACAGGATTCCCTTCCTCAACCTTGTAGTAAAGTTTGGAATCCGCTTTACTCTTGATAAAGCCCAAACTAGATAGGAAACTGTCCATCCTACCATACCAAGTTCTGGGAGCTTCCTTCAATCCATACAAGGCTTTCTTCAATCTGCACACATATGACTCCGTGTCATGTATTTCGAAACCGAGTGGCTGCTCCACATATACTTCCTCTTCAACTACACCATTCAGGAAAGCAGTCTTGACATCCATCTGGTGTATTTTCCATTTATCCACTGCAGCCGGAGCAAGTACTGATCTAATGGAAGTGTATCTGGCTACAATCGCAAAAGTCTCTATGCTACCACCTATAGCATGCTTGATATTGTAGCTTCTCTTGGAAGTCACTACAGACTCCCCTTCAGGTCTTGGGACTGCATCCCAAACATCTTCGTGATCGACTGCTATTCCTCGATCATGGCATTCTTCCTAGATCCTGGGAACTTCAATATCTTCAATATTTTCAATAGATAACTTTGTTGCTGAACAAATGTTGTAGTCCTTCTTTTGTAGGTGATGGTATACGATCTTTCCTACACAACAAGTTAAATTGCATGATTAGAAAACATCTCATAGTTTTCAGAACAAATTCTTACATAAATAAATATGTCATACAGTCATGCAATTATTTTAGCCAATGCTTCAATACAACATTTATCCATATTCCGTAACTTTCTAGATGCCTTCCAATCTCTACCAAAACCTTGTTAAGAGTGTGCACAACTCCTAACATGTCAGCAAAGAGGTTTCATTCTAGATAGTAGCAATGGAATGTTGTACAGTGCCATAGGCCACTTACCCATGTATATTAGTAGTATACTGTTCATCAATGCAACTATTCTAATATGCATAATATAAAACCTAATTCTAGGAACATAAGCATATACATCATTGAATAACATTATGTAAGAAATGACAATTCAAATACTTATCTTTGTTTGGTTGCTGAGTGGACTCCCTCTGAATCTTTGCAACTCCATTCTGATGTGGATTGTGAGAAGTGGTCAACTCCCTCAGAATATATGCATCCTTGCAGAAACTACTGAAGTGTGCTCCTTTGCTTTCTTGCAGGAACAATTGGAGTGTGCTCCCTCTTGATCTTTTCTTCCTGGATTACCTGTCCTTGAACTTACATCCATCCTTAATCACTATGCATGCTTATTAGTATCATCATTGTGTTATCCTTGAGGTCTCATACATAATCACACATTTATTAGTATAATCTTAATACTATCAAAACACAATAATCTTAAATATGTATAGTCATGATCATTCACAGATAATAAACATTAGTATTCAAGGTTTTAGGGAAGTCTTCTTTTACTCATGCATACTCTTATTTGATCATAGGACTCTTTTGATTAATTAAATCATCAATGCATAAACCCGTGATTACTCAAACCTATACCTTCATGATTCTTCTGGTTAGTCATATCATCAATTATGGTAAGAAACATAATATGCATACAGCCATGACTATTCAAACCTATGACTTCATGAATAATCATTATCAACAACACAACAATATAAGATCCTAACACAAGGTAGGATTCTAGCTTGATATAGGAAAAACATACTTGGATTAGCATGCTAGCTAGTTATGTCTAACATACCTGCATAATGTCTTCTGGTTCTCTTCAGTGACTTGTGCTAGTAACCTGCATGTCCCATAGGTTAACAATTGTAGGACCAAGTTATACATACCTCGAAAGTAGATCTTCTATGTGATCCATGACAATGGATGAATCTTTGTCTTCATGTCACCATGATCATATGTTCTTGAAGTATAACATGATTTGTCTTTCTTGGTGTACCTTTTATGTTAGCGAACAACATAAACCTCATACAACATCACAATGCATTAGTACATTCATAAGTGTCAAAACCTTAATCAATGAATATCTTCTATTAAGGTGATACGACAAGTCTAGTAATTAATCAAGATTGTACTGTAATGATATGAAGACAAACATATGATAAAATTAACCATGAAACATACCTGTAAGCCATACCTATCAAGATTGCTTGTAATCTTCTTATGGAAGGCCTTAGCCTCATCTCCCTCTAAGACAGGAACTTCTTCACTTATGCAGGTGACCAATCCATATTCTTCTAGGATTAACCCAATCCACTTGATTTGCAAGAACTGGACCTGGAGCTGGATTAGGGTTTGTCAAAGAAACCCCAAAAATTCAAACTTTGAATTTCAAACTTTAAAAAGGATATAAATATGCGCCTTGATGAGCTGATCAAGTTGGTATATTCCGAATTTGAAAACTGCAAAGTTTCACCCCTTGAAATTGCCCTTTAGATTTTCGGATTCACTAGGGAGGACCCTGAATTAGGGTTTGAGTTTCCCGGAGCTTCACCCAACCAAACGATTTGTTTCAAATCTCTAAGCTTTGATTTTTCTGAGGAGCTTCCAGCCGTGGTCACAGATTTCCAAAATTCCAATTTTTGCAGAAGCCCTAATTTTCCATCTTTCCGATCAAATTCCCAAACTGGGGTTTGATCAAGCCCGGCCTTCTGCCCAACCAAAAAATCTGATCTTGGTCTCTAAATTTCGATTTTGATGAGTAGCATCCAGCCGTGGTCTCAGATTACAAAAATTCCAACTTTCTCCGAAGCCCTAATTCTCGAAGCCACGAATGAAGGTGCTCAAAAATAATTTTGTTTTGACAGAAATATGTACCTGATTGTTTTTGGTGTAACTCCGAACTTTTCAATCCACAGGGTCTGAAAATTTTTCCTGAGATATCTCGACCTGTTATCTTTCCATCTCGATAGGTCTGACCTCAATTGGATTCTCTGAGAGAGATTTATTCCAAGTTTCGCAACGTGACCTGTTTATGGGATAATACAGGAGAGCGAACCTGTACAGCGTGCCATGTGTCACTGGTTCAACTTCGGCCTCTGAAAAAAAAAATTGAGATAGTACAATCTATGTAATACCTATCACTTTTTACGAAATTTCATTTGGAGCTTCCTAGCCCAAGTTATGACCTTTTTCCCAAGGTCACCTGATTTTGACTCAGATCTGGAAGAGACAGAAACCCTATATTGTACAGATCATAAATCACAAAGTACAATGAATTAGAGGTTTTCTTTTGGACACAAGATACATGGGGATCTGACCTTCTACCTATAAAAGTTTTAGATCCGAAAACTTCGTCAAAATGAATTTATAGCGAAAGTGCTACGATGACTGGTTTTTGATATATCAAGCCCTAGCATCGTAAGTGCAACAAGTGTCATACATGCCATATCATGCCTTCTTTCAGGCTAGCTCTGATACCATGTTAAATTTTCAGAATTTACTTCAATCTGATCTAAGATCTTAACTGAGAGAACAACATGTACAGCAAATCTACAGCATATCAATCATGGACACAATAATGCAAGCACACAAGAGACACGGAGTTTACTTGGGGAAAACCATAAAGGTGAAAAAACCCCAATAACTTCCTCAGAGATAGATAGAGCAATGATACAACCAGAATACAAGAGATAGTCTTCTCCTAGCAGCAGAGCCTCCTCCTCCACAAGTGCGCCACTCTCCCAAGTTTGAGCGAGAGAATAGAATGATCAAATAGAGATCTCCCGATCTCTATT
Source organism: Larix kaempferi (assembly GCA_027924585.1). NCBI lineage: Eukaryota > Viridiplantae > Streptophyta > Pinopsida > Pinales > Pinaceae > Larix > Larix kaempferi. Next base: position 1,982,525 of record BSBM01000100.1, read on the forward strand.
TATACTAGACTTGACTTGCCTAATAACCTTTACTAGGTCGACCTTAACTTAACCACATAACACAATGTTGATTGGGCCGACACCCAATAGGGTGGTCTAATAACCCTTTGACCCACATGGCCGACCCCCACTAGGGTGGTCTAACAACCCTTCAACCCACATGACTTATACAGGGCCGACCCCAACAAGGTGGTCTAATAACCCATCAAGTATAAGTTACGACACTTACAATATAAATGACGACACTTCCGTATAGAGGAATAATAACATCTCTATAGGAATATAAAATACATATATGAAATACATGGGTGAAATACATTCCGAAGTTACATATACATCAACACCCAATCTGAATCAACATAACCATGCATGTTAATCTTCGAATTCATATCATACTTGATCCCATACTCAATTGTGCCCTTCAAGTACCTCAATATATGCTTTGCAACACTCAGGTGAACATGTCTTGGATCCGTCAGAAACTGGCTCAGAGTGTTCACAGCAAAGCATATGTCTGGTCTTATGTTCGTCAAGTACATCAACGAACCAATCATCTGCATGTACATCGTGGCATCAATTGTCTCTGAAGAAGCATCACACAGTAGCTTCAAGCCTGATGCCATTGGTGTGGCCATTTCCTTGTGGTCCATCATTCTGAACCCCTTCAAAATATCTACTGCATATTTTCCTTGACCAAGGAAAATCCCATCTGCACTCTGCCACACCTCCATGCCTAAGAAGTAGTGCATCATTCCCAGGTCCTTCATCTCGAACTCTGCGGCAAGCCTTCTCTTCGTATCTGCAATGAGCTCATCCTCAAACAGGTCATCTACATATAGTAGTAGTATCACTGGTCTTCTACCCTCAACCTTGAAGTAAAGGTTGGAGTCCACTTTACTCTTGGTAATGCTCAAGCTCATCAGAAAATTTTCCATCATGTCGTACCATGTCCTGGGTGCCTACTTCAAGCCATACAAGGCTTTCTTCAACTTGCACACATGAGTCTATTTGTCATGTGTCTCGAATCCCAATGGATTCTCCACATACACTTCCTCTTCGACTACACCATTCAAGAATGTTGTCTTGACATCCATCTGGTGTACCTTCCATTTCATTATTGCAGCCAATGCAAGTATAGATCTAATGGAATTTTATCTTGCTACAGGTGCAAATGTCTCCTTGTAGTCTATGCCTTATTTCTGGGAGAGGCCACATGCCACAAATCTTGCCTTGTGTTTTTTAATGCTACCATCTGCATCATGCTTGATCTTGTAGATCCATTTTGAAGTCACAACAGACTTCCCGACTGGTCTTGGAACTATCTCCCAGACATCATTCTTCATAATCAACTGGTACTCCTCGATCATGGCATCCTTCCATTCGTTCTTCTCCGTTGCTTCCTCGTAGTTGGAAGGTTCTTTATCAATGATGTCACATAGTAGGGCCACATCACTGGAGTATGGTCTGGGTCTCTTGCTTTCTCTATGTATCCCTTCTGGAGCACAATACTTCTCTACATCTTGTATTGCTTCACATGCCCATGTTGGTCTTCTTTTGTGGGAGTTCTTCTCACGAGGTGGATCTACAGATTCTTATGGTTCTGTCATGTCATGGTCTTCATGGTCTTCTTGAATTGTTTATTCCATCACTACGTATCTAGTTCTAGGAACTTCAAGTTCTTCAATAGGTAATTTTCTTGATTTGTTGTATGTTGAATCTTCATCAAAAGTTATGTCTATGCTGATCTCAATCTTCTTGAATCATGGGAAGTATATTCGCTAATCTTTTGATGTGTCGTTGTATCCCATGAATATCCCCTTCTTTCTTGAAGTATCTAGCTTGGTTCTCTTTTCCTTTGGGATGTATATGTACACCAGGCATCCAAATATTATGAGATGACAGAATTCTAGTTTCTCTCCTGAGAAAGCTTCTTCGGGAGTCTTCTTTTTCAATACACGGTGAGGTGTACGGTTTTGTACATACACATTTGTCCTTGTTTATTTTGCCCATAAGTGCATCAGAAGATCCTGATCATGTGACATTGCCTTTGTTGCTTCCATTATTGTTCTATTCTTTTGTTCTACAACGCCATTTTGTTGAGGATTGTAAGGAGTGCTCAACTCCCTCTTAATTCCAGATTCTCTTTAAAGGTCCTTAAATTCTTCTGAAGTGAATTCTTCATTGTTGTCTGATCGTAAAGTCTTGATATTCCTCTTAGTGTGATTTTCAACCAAGGCTTTGAATTCCTTGAATTTGTTGAATACTTCATCTTTGTCCTTCAAGAAATAAATCCATGTCTTACAGGAAAAATCATCTATAAAAGAAACATAGTATACATACCCGCTTAATGAGTTGGAAGACATGGAGCCACACACATCTGAGTGGACTATCTCCAATATTCCTTTTGCTTTGCTTTCACTGCTAGGGAATGTCTTCTTCACGTTCTTTCCTTGTGCACATCCTTTGCAAATGCCTTCATGTTGTTAGTTTTTCAATTTGTTTAGCATAATAACATTAAACAATCTATCACTGAAATAAAGACAAGCATAGCATACACAATGAACACAATATTTCTCTCGGGGAAACCACAAGGGAGAAAACCCAGGAAAACTTCCTCAATATAGAATTCACAAAGTACAAGATAAAACCCCAAGACAAAATCAACTTATATCTTTCTTGTGCAAGCTTCTCTCTCTCTCCTATGAGAACTTGAGTGAGTGAGTTGAGTGAATACAAATGAGCAAGTCATCCTCTATTTATATTCTTCCATTGAGGTGACTTTTCCCCAACTAGGACAACTTCTCCTAACTGACTGGGCCGACTTGTCAAATACATAATATAATAATATTTTTTGGGTTCTTCTAGGCTGACACAAGACCTAGGGTTTACATTGTCTCTTTCAATGACTCTTACATTAGCAATTACATCAATGACATCTCCCGAAGGAGGAATACAATAATACAATTAGAATATCTTCCGCAGTTACATTTCTTTAACACTCCCTTTTAACTATGAAGGTATTCTGTGGGTAACATCAACAACTGCACAACTAACTTGTGAATCTATATATGTCGTAGGAAGTTTTGGATCGTCATATTTCTAGGGTATCATCTGCTGGAATATCCCCATCAACATCATCATCATCATCGGCAACTAAAAATATTGGAACCCTATCAATCAGTAAGTACTGATCTTCAATCACCTCAGGACTGGCATCAGTCCCTAAGGACTGGAACTCTATTAGTCAGCCAGTACTGATCTTTAGTCACCTCAAGACTGGCATCAGTCCCTAAGGACTGGAACTCTATCAGTCATTCAATACTGATCTTCAGTCACCTCAGGACTGGAATCAGTCCCTAAGGACTGGAATTCTATCAGTCAGCCAGGACTGATCTTCAGTCACCTCAGTACTGCCATTAGTCCCTAAGGACTGGAACTCTATCAATCATCCAGTATTGATCTTCAATCACCTCAGGACTGCCATCAGTCCCTAAGGACTGGAACTCTATCAGTCAGCCAGTACTGATCTTTAGTCACCTCAGGACTAGAACTCTATCAGTCAGTCAGTACTAATATTCAGTCACCTCAGGACTGACATCAATCCCTAAGGACTGGAACTCTATCAATCAGCCAGTACTGATCTTCATTCATTTCAAGACTGGAATCAGTCCCCTAAGGACTGGAACTCTATCAGTCAGCTAGTACTGATGTTCAGTCACCTCAAGACTGGCATCAATCCCTAAGGAATAGAACTCTATCAGTCAACTAGTACTGATCTTGAGTCACCTCAGGACTGGAATCAGTCGCCTAAGGACTAGAACTCTATCATCATCATCACTCCCTCTTTCGAGGGAGGTCCTTTCGAACCACACCAAGCTTGTCTAGAAAGTATTCAAACTTTATGTGAGACAGAGGCTTAATCAACACATCAGCAACTTGTTCCTCTGGAGGAACATACTTGAGCTTTACAACTCCCTTCTACACCATATCCCGGATATAGTGAAACTTGATCTCGATGTGTTTCAATCTATCTTGGAACATTGGATTCTCTATCATCTTGATGCAACTCTAGTTGTCACAAAGAATATCAGTCACATCTATCTCTGCATTGAACAATCCAGCCAACATCTTGCAAAGCCACACTGCTTTGCTACAAGCTGAACATGTTGCTACGTATTCAGCTTCTGCCATGCTGAGACCAACACAGGGATGCTTTCTATTGAGCCATGAGATCATACCTGATCCCAAACTAAAGCAACATCCTGATGTGTTTTTTCTGTCTTCGGCATTTCCATCCCAATCCGAGTCTGTGTATTCATACAGTCTGAACTCACTATCAGAAGCATATCTGATTCCAAAGTCTATCGTACCTTTTAGGTACCTCATCACATGTTTTGCTGCAATCAGGTGAACATTCCTGGGCTCCACCATATACTCACTCAAGGTGTTCACAGCAAAACATATGTTCGGTCTGGTATTGTTCAAGTACATCAATGACCCAATAATATGTCTGTACATCGTGACATCTACTATCTATGATGAAGCGTCATTCAAGAGCTTCAAATTTGTCACCATTGGAGTAGTCATGGCCTTACAATCCAACATCCCAAATATTTTTAGGATCTCAACTGTGTATTTTCCTTGACTCGGGAAAATATCATCTGGAAACGGCCATACTTCAAGACCTAGAAAATAATGCATCATACCAAGGCCTTTCATCTCAAATTCTGCAGCAAGCCTCTTCCTACATTCAGTGATGGGCTTGTCTTCTCCTGTCAGGAACAAATCATCCACATACAATAGTAATATCATAGGTTCATCATTCATGATCTTATAGTAAAGATTTGAATCTTCTTTACTCTTGGTAAAGCCTAAGCTCATCAGGAAGCCATCAATTCTTCCATACCACACTCTGGGTGCTTTCTTCAACCCATACAATGCTTTCTTCAGTTTACATACATGTGTCTTTTGTTTCGAATCCTTATGGTTGTTCGATGTATACTTCTTCTTCTATCTTTCCATGCAGGAAAGTCATCTTTACATCCATCTGATGTAACTTCCATTTCATCTTAGCTGCCAAGGCAATGATGGTTCTAATTGAGGTATATCTGGCCATAGGAGCAAAAGTCTCCTCATAATCAATTCCTTCCTTCAGAGAGAATCCTCGGGCTACGAACCTTGCCTTGTACTTTTCAATACTTATGTTTGCTGAGTGTTTTGTTTTGAAGATCCATTTTGATGATACAACTGACTTATCCTTCGGTCTTGGTACCACATCCCAAACATCATTCTTGATGATGGATTGGTATTATTCATTCATGGCATCCAACCAATCCTTCTTCTTTACTGCATCTTCAAAACATGTAGGTTCTTCTTCAACAAGGTTACACATCAAGGCTACATAGTTGGAGTATGGCCTTGTTCTTTTGCTTTCTCTACTGGTTCCTTCCGGGGCACCATATCTTCCTGCATCTTGTATTAATTCTCGTGCCCAAGTTGGTCTTCTCTTTCGAGAATTCTCCCAATGAGGTGTCTCCTCAAGTCTCTGAGGTTCTTCCATGTCATGATCCTATGGAATAGGTTCCTCTTCAATGTTTCTTTTTGGTACATTATTAGTATCTGCAACTCTAGGGGCTTCATGCTCCTCTACATCCTCATGAGTCTTCTTAGACTTGTTGAAAGTTGTGTCTTCATCAAATGTAACATCCTAGATTAGCTCGATCTGACGAAATCCTGGGATGTAGATACAGTAAGCCTTTGATTGCTCGTTGTAACCCACAAATATTCCCTTCTTTCCTGAAGGTTCCAACATCAATCTCTTCTCTTTTGGAATGTGAATAAACACTGGACATCCAAATATCTTTAGATGACTGGCTTCAAGCTTCGTACCAGTGAAAATCTCTTTTGGGGTCTTGTTTCCAAGAGCACTGTGAGAGATTCTATTATGTACATAGATTGTGTTTCTAGCTGCTTCATCCCATGGATGCATGGGTAGGTCTTGATCATGGATCATGGTCTTTACTACTTCCACGATAGTTCTGTTCTTCCTTTCAACTACACCATTTTGTTATGGATTATAGGGAATAGTAAGCTCCATCTTAATCCCTGAAGTGTATTCCCCTCCATTATTTGTCCTTAGAATCTTTATCTTCTTATCAGAGAGGTTTTCTACAAGAGCCTTAAACTCTTTAAACTTTCCAAAAAATTCATCTTTACTCTTTAGAAAATAAATCCATGTTTTGCCGGAGTAATCATCAATAAATGAAGCATAATACACATACCCGCTTAATCAAGTAGTAGACATAGGTCCACAAATGTCGGAAAGAATAATGTCCAATATACCTTTAGCTTTGTTGTCACTGCTTGGAAATGGATTCTTACGGTACTTTTTCCTTGTGCACATCCTTTGCACACTCCTTCATGATCAACCTGGATTTCTAGTAATCCAGTCACCACCTTACTTACTATTGGTAAGGCTTTGTAGTGTACATGAGCTAGTCTTTTATGCCATAGTTCATAGGGGTTCATGGTACTGGTCACTAGTGTTGAATATGCATGACCCTTAAGCTTATAAAGTCCTCATTCTTCTACTCCAATGATGATTGCATCATTGATAGTCTTCCCCTTTGGCCACATGAGAACTTCACCATCTACAAATCCAATTATAAGACCTTTCTTATCTAATGTTGAAATAGATAGAAGGTTCTTCTTCAAACCTGGAACATATAGCACTTCCTTCATGTTCAAGGACTTTCCAGAGTCCAATTTGTAAGTGGAATCTCCCATTCATTTGATAGGATATTGGTAGTCATCTCCAAGCTTTACTTTATGTGGAGAATATTTTTGCATGCAATGTACAAGAGATTATTTGTATCTCGTCATATGTTTTGAGGCTCCACTATCCACTAGCCAAGTGTCACTCCCATGAGATATTGAACCAGTGAGTGTTGAGATTAGCACATATTCTTCATTGGAGTCTTCAGCTTCTTTGGTTTTGTCTTTGTCATCATACTCACTATCTTCCGTTACATGAGCATGAAATCTCTTCTTTGGCTTCTTAGGTTGTCCATATTTTGATGGACAATTTCTTGCTAGATGTCATGTCTTGTGACAAGAGTAACATTCAATAGAGGAGAGGTCTTTCTTGAACCTCTTGTTCTTTTGAGGTTTTTGAGATCTTCGTACATCACTCTTCCTTTTCCTTCCACTTTTGGCATGAGTTGTCCAAGCTTGATTTTCATTGTCATTTAGTTTCTCCTCTCTTACTGTTATTATTTCTTCCTCCTGCACACACTCTTCCCATAGTTGTATGAACTAGATCAATTTCTTCCTAGCACATATTCCATGAACAAAGGCTTCCCAATCTCTAAGGAGACCATTCAGAGTGGTCATCACAACTTCAGCATCTTCTACCATGTCTCCAATATTAGCTTCTAATTGTTCTTTGATCTGGGATACTCTGGAGAAGTATAAGTGCATAGTCTCAGACTTCTGGATCTTCACACCCTTGAGTTGATTTCTCAAGGTCATCTTTCTATTAATGTTCTTTCCTTCAAATAGGCTGGTCAAAGCATCAAACATTTCTTTCGAAGTCTTCTTTGAGGATACTTGAGGGATCAAGTGATCTTTGATAGAATCAGCTATGATCCTCTTAGCTTTGATCATATTTTTTTGTGTAATGCTTTGGCCTCATCTCCTTCTGGTTCTATAAGTCCATCCTTTATAAAACCTTCTAGGTCATGTTCTTCAAGAATGAGCATGACCCTATACTTCCATGCCCTAAAGTTCTCAGCTCCTTCAAGCTTTTCATCAAGCTTGGTATTGAGTGTCATTATGATAGAATGAGAACCTCAAATGGAAATAGAATAGATGTAGGACTTACCAACAAAGTTGTCCTTCTGAAAACTGCTTATACCTTGACCTAGGGTTTGTCAGAGAAACCCTAATTTTCCAACTTCCGAAATTTGGAAAACTATTTGGATGAGCAAATTCGCCTCCTCAAGGCGAGTTGAGCAATGTACTCCTCCTAATTCTATGAGCAGGTGATCCAAAAACTTGATGCCCTAGTTTCTCCAGGATGTAGTGGGGGACCCAAAAATGAAAATTCTCAGAATTTAATTATGCTTCGACAACAAGATGCGCCTTATTGAGGCGAGTTAGATGCACCCTCTTTTTCAGTTGATTTGTGGAGAGAGCTCCCGAAATACGAATCCCTAGTTTTTGCAGTTGCGAAGGCTGCACAATGTTTTCTTTCATGCTTGCTCTGATACCATGTTAGTTTTTCAATTTGTTTAGCATAATAACATTAAACAATCTATCACTGAAAGAAAGACCAGCACAACATACACAATGAACAAAATATATCTCTCGGGGAAACCACAAGGGAGAAAACCCCGACAAAACTTCCTCAATATAGAATTCACAAAGTACAAGATAAAACCCCAAGACAAAATCAACTTCTCTCCTTCTTGTGCGAGCTTCTCTCTCTCTCCTAGGCGAACTAGAGTGAGTGAGTTGAGTGAGTACAAATAAGCAACTCATCCTCTATTTATATTCTTCTGTTGAGGTGACTTTTCCCCAACTGGGTCGACTTCTCCTAACTGATTGAGCCGACTTGTCAAATACATAATATAATAATCTTTTCTAGGTTCTTCTAGGCCGACACGAGACCTAGGGTTTACATTGACTCTTTCAATGACTCTTACATTATCAATTACATCAATGACATCTGCCAAAGGACGAATGCAATAATACAATAAACAAATACAATTAGAATATCTTCTGCAGTTACATTTCTTTAACACATGCTTTGTTTGGATTTTTGGTAAACCTGAAACTGCTTTGCTTGCAATTGGTGGTGCTCTATAGTGCACATGTGCAAGCCTTCTATGCCACAACTCACTTGGTTCCATGGAGTCATGGATCAATGCTTGTTCTGGCTGTCCTTTCAACTTGTACAAGCCTACCTCTTGCTCTCCAATTATTGTTGCATCATTTATTGTCTTTCCCTTTGACCACATTAGAACTTGGCCATCAACAAATGCAACCCACATTCCTTTAGCGTCTAATGTTGGGATGGAGTGTAACGCCCCGTTTTGACATTTCTACCTGAACTACTGTATATGTTATATTTGCTTGATTGTGAGACTTCGTCGGTTTGACGACATTATGGACATATGGTTCTATTATTTTTCCGATATATATATGTGAGTGTGTGATGTTAGTATTATGATATGTAGTCATGTTAGATATGTATCATGTGTTAATTATATATGCAAATTACTAAATGATGGGTACGTGGATACCGTTACAATTATATGTTGAATAAATGAATGTTATGCCAGGTGCATGACGAATAAATGAATTTATTGTTGTTATGTTATTAGGAAATGTATGTGTATATGTTGAAAATTTATGCACGATATTCTATATTGTATGTCGAGGACTGACTTACAGGTTAAAACGGATAAGTGTTAGCTGGATCTTACAAGATGGGAGAGCCTTGGGGACATGGACTCCGAAGGATAAATGGTATGCGAGTGATGCATTATTTACTTTCGCATGATTATTATTATGATGTATATTATGACATGGGTGGGGTAGGGTTTCAGGAAACTCAACCGCCCAGATTGGTTATACGATGACAGGCCGAGTACAAGTGTAACGCTGTTATTATGTCGGGTAGACATAGTCCCTTGCTCCATTAGGGGGGTGGAGGCTTTACCCACCGTTTATCCCTGAAACCCGGAGTCACGGGAGGGCTGTGCTACGACGCGCTCCCCAAGGTGTGTGATAATGACTTGTGGTTTCCTGCTGGGGAAGCTTGGTCAATGTAGTCGACACTTTTGCTTACGAGTTCTAGCTGGAGCCGGTCATGGCTTGACACTTCAGGGTAGTCCAGCAGAGGAAATGATAGGATGTGGAAGTCAGTTGCGATGTAGGTAGATATGAGTAGTTTGAAGTCGGGAAGGAAGCGTGATCTAACTCTGTATGTTGAAATCCATTGATTGATTAAGTGTCATAACTCAGTAATGTATGAATTGTCATAACTTAATAAGATTTCAGTTAGGTAAAAGATTGTACCTTACAAACTATGTTTAAACCTATGTCAATAAATAATAAGTTTCATGATCATGATTGATGTGTGCGATTTATTACTGTTAGTGTATTTACGCGAGGTATGTAAGCAGTAGCTACGCTTACATAACTTGCCTACATATTTATAAATTGCATGAAATAAAACTGAACTATAATGTTTAGGCATTAATTACATTGTTACTAGTTATCTAACTAGGAGATTAAATTAATACGCCGAGTTAGTAAATTTTGGTTTAAATAACTGAATAGGATAATAGAGTGAATTAGGTGGTAATGTAAGACGATTATGTAATAATAATTAATTATTGTCAATTAATGTTAGTAATATTGATTAATGTTAGTCATGGTTGATTGATGTTAATAATGTTGATTAATGTTAAATATTGTCGATTAATGTTAGTAATATTGATTAATGTTAGTCATGGTTGATTGATGTTAATAATGTTGATTAATGTTAAATATTGTCGATTAATGTTAGTAATATTGATTAATGTTAGTCATGGTTGATTGATGTTAATAATGTTGATTAATGTTAAATATTGTCGATTAATGTTAGTAATATTGATTAATGTTAGTCATGGTTGATTGATGTTAATAATATTGATTCATGTTAAATATTGTCGATTAATGTTAGTAATATTGATCAATGTTAGTCATGGTTGATTGATGTTAATAATGTTGATTGATGTTAAATATTGTCGATTAATGTTAGTAATATTGATCAATGTTAGTCATAGTTGATTGATGTTAAATATTGTCGATTAAATGTTAGTAATATTGATTAATGTTAATTATTGTAGATTAATGTTAATAAGTGTAAATGGTATAAGTTAGTTTAATTAATTCGTCATCATAGTTTAATGGTGTTAATAATACTAATTAAAAATATTATTAACTTGATTTCCTTAAATTAATTATATGTTATGAATGTTAATTAATGATTATAAGACTATTTTCATCTTTAGTAACAATTGTTGATTAGTTTAATTACAACTAAGGTATAATTAATAAGAAACTAGGTGCATAAGTTAATTAAGTCATAGTTAAAATGATTTAATCAGTATAAAAGCACATTAATAAATTTTAGGTATAATAAATTGTAAATTAGTAAATTAAGAAAAATATTAGTTATAATTTTGGAACTCGGATTAAAATATTCACGATTAGGAATTTGGTGAATATGTATATGGGTGGATATTATATTATTATTATCATGGATATAATGGAATTGGCATTTATTATACATTAATAAGAGGTTCTGACAGATTTAATGTGGTGACAGGGCGGTGAAGCCCCGTAAATATATTAAGTTGACTTTACATAGGGAATTAGTCCCAAGTATTTAAATGGTGATAATTATTAATTAAATTGATAAACAAATTAATTAATTAATTAATGAAGTGTTGAGTATTATTGAATATCAATTAATTAATTAAATAATCAAGTGTTGAGTATTATTGAATGGATCATGTCTCGAGGGAGGAAATGGAAACAAAGGCTGACATAGTGATTAGAATATTTATGATAAGGATAGGGGTAGTAATAAAGACAGAAGAGTCGGCAAAGGAAGGGGAGGATAAGGTCGAGAGGAGGAGAAGGGGTCTTCACCTTGCATATTTTGGATAGGAGATGGAGCAAAGATAGGAGGAGAGAGCAGCAAAGAAACGGGGTTCTTGTTGGAGAGTTTGCAGAAGGGAAATATTGGTTGGCTTGTTCTCGTTTTGGGCTCGAGGGTCCAAAGGGGTACCTTTGGAGTTGGGTGGTCGGCAATACCTCTCCGGTTGGCAGAGTGGCAGCTCAATTTGGGCTAGGTTGGTTGAGTTTCAGGGTTTTGGGAAGAGTTTGATTGCAAGGCTACAGTAGGGCAAAGGAAGCAGCAAAACAGGGCAAAGGAAGCAACAAAAACAAAAGGGATCTACTAGCTATTTGCAAGTATTTTCCTTACAGGTATAATGACCCATGCTAACTCTGTCAATATTTCATATTTCATGAGCTAATCAAAATTTAATTTAATGTAAATTGACACATATTATACGCTTATGCCCCTGCAAGATTGTAACAGTTAGAAACCATGAAAACAACATCTATAGTTATTCCAACCAGTGAATGCAAATGTTTTATATTATTTTACAGGCATGATATTTACACCTAAACTAGCATTCAATACAGAGACCTAAAACAGAAATGAAAACAAGGTAAAGAAGGAACGTAGATTTATTAATTATTTAGGACATGGGTCCTACGTGGAGAGAAGATTCTTTTTCAATTCTGATACATAGAGAACATCTTTCATCTTCAATGATTTGTCGGAATCTAGCTTGTAGGAAGCTTCTCCACTTCCTTTGATGGGATATTGATAATCATCCCCAAGTTTCACCTTGTGAGGTGACTCATGTTTTGATAGGTTGATGAAAGATTCTTTGTACCCCGTCATATGCTTGGATGCTCCACTATATACAAGCCAATCATTGCTCCCATGTGTGATGGTGCCTGTGAGTGTTGAGATTAATACATATTCTCCATCACTTGAAGAATTATCCCTTTCTTCTCTGATTCTTTTCCTTGTTGGTTCATCGTCTTCAACAGTGTGAGCATGATGCCTCTTCTTATTGGTTTTCTTGGAGGATCCTTGATTTCTGGGACAATTCCTTGAGTAATGTCCCTTCTCATCACATGTATAACATCTGATACTGGAGAGATCCCTTCTAGGTCCATGGTGCCTTCTGGATCTTCTATGATGATGGTCCTCCCTCTTGTTGTGATTTCTCTTAGTGTGAGCAGTTAGAGTTTGGTCATCATTAGCTCCCCTCTTACCTACTCTTGCTACTAGTCGAGCTTCTTCTTGGGCGCATTCTTCCCATAGTCTACTGAAAGTGATCAACTTCTTCCTGGCACATATTCCTTGAATGAATGAGTCTCGTGATGTTAGGAGACTATTCAAGGTGGTCATCACTATCTCTCCTTCTACTGTCTTCAATTGTTTCAAGTTGTTCCTTGATTTGTGAGACCCTTGTGAAGTAAGATTGCTTGGTCTCTGAGTGTTGGATCCTCACATTCTTGAGTTGGTTCCTTAGTGTCATCTTCCGATTGACGTTCTTTCCTTCGAATATCTTCGTCAAAGCATCGAACATCTCCTTGGGGAGTCTTCAAGGATGATACATGAGAGATGAGATTATCTTTGATGGAGTCTGCAATAATCCTCTTGGCCTTGACCAAGTTCTTGTGGATTGTTTTTGCCTCATCTCTCTCTGGTGATGGAACCTCCTCATTAACATGTCCAAGTCATTCTCTTATAGGACGAGAGATTCTATACTTCCATGCTCGGAAGTTGTCAACTCCTTCAAGCCTATCCTCAAGCTTGGTGTGAGTTGTTATTTTGAAATGAGAACCTCAAATGAAAATAGCAAAGATTTAGAACTTACCAATTTGAGATTCCCAACCTGGTTCTGGAATTGGTTGGCTTAGGGTTTGTCAGAGAACCATAATTTTCCAAACTTGGAATTTTGAACTTATGCTTGGACAAAAAGATGTGCTTCCTCAAGGCGAGTTGTCCAGTGTACTCCTTTGTCCAGATTGATGGAGAAAAGCCCCAAAATTTTAATGTTTAGTTTTTCTCTCGACACCAGTGACTGGGTCAAAAATGGAAATTCTTCAAATTGAATTATGCTTCCTCCAAAAGATTCATCCTCCTAGGGCGAGTTAGCCTAGCCCTCTTTTTATGATGATCTGTGGAGAGAAGACCTTGAACTAGGAAGCCCTAGTTTTCGCCTGCTACATAGTGCCTTCTTTCAGGATGGCTCTGATACCATGTCAGAGTTCGCACTTTAATTCAATTTAGTTAGATCTTTAAACTAAAAGATAGACAAGCACAGCAAAACACAAAAGACACAAGAAATTTCCTCGAAGAAACCATAAAGGAGAAAACCCCGCAACTTCTTCATAATAGACTTGTCACTAGTACAATATCAAGCAAGATGGAAAACCCAAAATATAAGATGTCTTTTACAGCTCTCTCTTTTTCTCCTCCAGCAAACTTGTCTTTTCTCTCACTTGGTGTGAGCTTGCTTGAGTGAGTGTGACACAAAATGAGAGAGTAGTCATCTCTATTTATACTTTAAGTGTGGGTGACATTTTTCTTAATGGGGCCGACCTCTCTATCTCAACTGGGCCGACCTGTCCTAGGGAGACTCAAAAATACAATTTACATTTGTCTTTTGGGGAGCTATTGCCCCAACTTACAATGGAGGTTTTACCTCGATACTCTTGCATGGTCAAATACAATAATGACATCCCCGAACAAAGGAAAAACATCTCCGACAGATGTACAATAAAAATACAATAATAAAATAATAATAATAAACAGAAGAATATCTTCCGAAGTTACATTTACAACAAGCATTCTTTAAATTTCATTAAAAAAATAGAAAATATTTATTGTTAAATAAATTTTAAAAATTTAAAACATTTTGTTTTTTATTTTTATTTTAAATAAACATATATATATATATTTCACATGTGGTTCACAAATCCCCCAGCAAGGCTGCTACTCCACGGTAAAAAATCACAGGGGGCCATCCAAGGGGCCGCACCCGTTCGCTCTAATTACAGAGCTAACCCGATGGAGACATCAAGTGAAGCCCTTATATAGTAATGTATAGCCACCCGATGATTTGACCCCGAAATCTTTTGCTCACAACTTACAGTACTCAACCACTTGGACCAGCCCACCGGGCTCTATATATATATATATATATATATTATTTAACTTTATTTATAAGATTAAAATTTAGAATAATTATATGTAACTTTGTAGATCTTAAAATTTTCAATAAATAACATATATGAACTTTTAGATCCCAAGACTTCCAAAGTGACATGCATGAAACCATCACTAAATGAACTCAAATTTAAATCTAGTTTTGATAATTAAGAAGTTTCAACATAACAAACATGCTCTAAAAATTCTCATTGTACTGAACACCCCCCCTTTCCAGTGATTTGCCATCTCCTAAGGTCTTAAAGGGGCAATTTTACCTAAAAATTTAAGATTGTTGGTTTGCAACTTCAGTACTCCTACAAGAAAGTGATTTGAATTAATTAATTGTAAAATAGTATTTACTGGTGTGCTGGGTAAACCAATGTTTCAAATCTTATTTTTAGGAATATATCAGAGAGGGTTTGCAAATATTGAAAAAAATATTGGAAATTATTGAAAAATATGGGCAAACATCAACTTAGACTTTGAAAAGACAACAACAACCTAAACAAATCACAAACAACCTAAAAAAATCACAAAAATAATCGAGGATGTTTGCAACACCGGAAACATCGTCCTCTGAGGAGTCCAACGGCACACAAAGCTTGCTCACATTTTGTGAATTTAAAAATTAAATTCAGTAAAATATGGCATTGCAATATGATCGTCAGCAAAACCAATTAAATTTACTATATGTTAATAGGCTTTCCAGAGCTAAAACTTCAGTCCCCAAACATGGCAGCTTAAACTTCATACAGTGCTCTTCCATAGACTAAAATAGTCATTTTCCTGCATCCAAATTCTTAACTAGATTTATTCCGGATTCCAAATGAAACAGTTTCAGCAGTGTGCACAGTACTCAATGTTTACTGAAAACATGCGTGCATTTCTTCACTGACTCCTGTTAACAGTAAATGCCACCATATGCATCTGGGACGATATGATGATATGCCAATACTAAGAAAGATTCGATTATAAATAACAGACTCCATTGAGAAAATGACACTAAATGTTGGGAACGGGTAACGGCAACATTAATACATCAACTAATGCAGGAAAAATATCTTACAAAGGATACTCTGATCGTGTAAAACAAGCAAAATTCAAATTTGTGAACATTCACTGTACAAAACATCAAAATTTTGCAACCTTGGTGCCGAGTATTAACCCTCGTGATAAATATTTGCAAGTATTTTGCATGTCTTGAAATATTACATTTATACATAGGTTAGTATTGGTTATATATACAGCAAAATTGAAACCATCCAATAGAAAGGACGCATCATTTTTTCCTTGATTTTTTCGACTTTGCATCTGCTGGGCATGTTACTGTTTTGGAGGGCATGGTATTTGATTTGCCCTTCTTCCTTGAAGGGAAATCGAAATCGTCATCGTCGTCATTCCCATCTATAAATTTGCCCTTTTGTTGCTTTCCATTTTGGACAGAATAAATTGTGACCTTGTGACTTCTTTCATCAGTCATCTCATCAGAATCAATCTCCTCTTTTGGTCGCCAAATGAACAAAGATCTGTAAGCCAATCAAGTAGTGGAAAATAAGAAAACAGGTTCTTTTACAGTTAGTCAATGCATGCATAGCTGATGGGCACTCTTCTATTACCAAGAGTGGAGATGGAGAAGCTAAAATTCAAAAGAAAAAACTCATGTACAGTTCAGCAATAAAGGGAAGCCTTGATAATAATAATAATAATGAAAAACTAAAGTGCATTGCATGAAGAATAAGAAAGTGAACCTCGAGCTTCCCGATGCCATAACATCTTCTCGAGGATGCAATTTATTCACAGGGCTGATAGTTGCTATATTTGGATCCATTACTTCAGCAACAAGCTGTCCATTGCTTGTATCTATGAAATCAATTGGATGCAAAGCTACGCCACTGAAATTATCGCTTATGTAACGACCAATGACTGCGAGGCATTCGGACGGATCCTGCACATTCCACACTCAATTACAATTTGCAAAACAGGAGACAAGAAACAAGCAAGACCTTTAGTTGTTATAACTGAGAGAGGGATGGAAAGCAATTTAGCAAAGAGAGAGACCTTTGGATCCCATTCTGCACGAAAGCAGGTTAAGTGACGATTAAAATCATGACTATGGACGATCTCACGGCTTGGATGATTCAAATCACCAAAGATAGAATCCCATACACGTATCCGATTATCTTGGCAGGTAGTCATGATTTTACTGCCAGTTCTTGGTGAAAAATAAGCAGAATTCACTACACGTGAGTGCTTCAACTCTACCAGGAAGGCTCCTGCTTTCAATTGACGAATATCCCAAAGACGAGCCTACAACAGACAGCAAAAATAACCTATATTTATCCAAAAATCTTTCAAATTGGGGTCACTAACGAATACAACTAATGTTTATTTGATACTGACGGGAATGAACACGAGCCAAAGACGATTTATTTTGAGACTTAAAAGCCAAAAACAGAAAAAGAAATATGTTTTGTGACAGCATACCATATTTATTTATGGTTCCAATGATGAAAAGGTACTTACAAAATGATCATTGCCACAGCTGATCAGAAGATCTGGATTTAATGGATTGAAATGTAGTCCCACAACTTTAGAACCCTTTTTATGGATTAGAATAGGTTCCCCTGTTTTTTTATTTGATCGAGTATCTATCCTGCATGAAAATAATTGTAATGTTAAGACACATTTCGTTGCAGGAATGGATAAGCACATGCATATTAAAAAAAGACTAGTATAAAGGTATGAAAAGCAAGGTTACATATATCATGTCAGCAAATATATGGCCGAGGGTCCGGAATGTAACTTATTGGCAACAACAGTGAAAATATCGGAAAATATCAGCGAATGTCGTAGAGCCTCAAAAAAATACAAAAATAACCATTTTTTCAACTTTTTTAACATCTAAAGCAACAACATCATCAAATAAACACATTGCTACATAAATATGAAAATACAACTAATATATAATATTATAAGATGCATAAGATGTCAAATGGTGGATCATGATCATATATAGACTATAAACTGAAAATACTGAAATATGTTCCTGATGGAATGATAGAAAATCACACGAAATGATCAAAATAAATGTTATCTTTGTCAAACTCAAAACTAGAGATCAGAAGCCACAAATGGTTAAGCTACTTAGTTACGCAATTCTGGATACTTGCATGACTGAGAACGTGTCACAATTGCCAAGAAGTCCTACTCCATTATTTTTATTATGCTTCAAAAGGCTGATGATGCTGCCCTCTGATATTTTGCAGAATCTAAAGCATGTCTATCATCAAATTTTCCTTGACATCCAACACAGACATAGGAAAAAGACAACTGGTACGATAGGTCGGAGTTTTGACAGCACCCAAGAGCATGAGAACCCTGTCATCCTTTAAAATTTCTGGATCATAGTGCCCACCAATCACAAGAAGCTCCCAGATTCAAATATTTATGACAGCTCAGAAGATGAAGGCCCTTGTTCTCTCATTGGAAACCATCTAAAACCCCCATAAATGAACAACAAAAAGACAAAGCCGCGGGCTTTATCTTTTAATTTGGCGGCTTTTTCCTGGCAGGCCAATATTTTTGGTCGACTCGCGATATTTACCTAAAATATTGCATTGTAATGAATGTGTCACGACACTTAAAAAAATAGAAAAATATCGCGATTTTTTGCAGGCGATATATAGACGAGGGGTTTGTGACACGATATATCAGGATACGGACGAGATATATCGAGATACAGCCGATATATTGGCGATACATTATACGGCCGATATATTGGCAATATATATGTGTGTGTGTGTGTGTTAAATGAATGAAGCACATACATACCATAGCCTCGTCTCAAGGCTAAGACAAAATCCAACCAGCCAAGATGCCCTAGCTAGGGTTAGTTAACAAGCCCTAGCTCCTCCA
The DNA here is from genome assembly GCA_027924585.1 of Larix kaempferi. Classification (NCBI taxonomy): domain Eukaryota; kingdom Viridiplantae; phylum Streptophyta; class Pinopsida; order Pinales; family Pinaceae; genus Larix; species Larix kaempferi. The sequence goes on from BSBM01000100.1 coordinate 2,001,297, forward strand.
AGTGCAAGAATCCCTCCAACACTAAATCCAAGGCAAGACATCCTCCTCCTCCTCTTCCCCAAATACATCCAAGGGTTTCCAGACCTTAATCTCTAGCCTCCAAGGGATGAAACCTTAACACTAGAATCCAAGTTGCTCCAAGAGACCAAGAAACCCTAGCGCCCAAGAGAGGGATCAAATGTACAAAGAAGAATTTCAAGAGAGAGAAATCGTCCACCTACTCATACGTTGCACTAGGGTTTCCTTATGAACCCTAGTGCATCACTAAGAAAGCACTCCAAAGAAGAGATAAAAATGAATGTGTGATGTGATATGTTGTTTGAAAGACTCTCACCTTCCTCTCTTTATATGAAAGGTAAGAGAGGCCATCAATATAACATAGGTCAGCCTAAGCCTTACAAGCAAGCCTACTAAAGTGAAGCGCTCCACTCCTAGAGTACAAGTGTTAAGCTATGATGATGGTGTCATGCACAATAGTGACACAAGGTGATGTAGCTATGCAAGGCAAGTCCATAGCACTCCATCCCAAGCCTCCACGGACTCCATCCATCCTCCAAAGCCAAGTACTCCACTAGGGAAATTACTCCTGGCAAGAACATTGTCAAAGTCCCAATTGCCCCTGAGCCATCCCCAAGCCAAGCACACCATTGAGGTAGCTACCCCTTGTAAGAACATTGTTAAACCCCCGCGAATCCCCGAGCCATCTCCAATCCTACGAACACGAAACCAAGTTGCCACGTGCCATCTACGGCTTGTATCCCTCCACAATGCACAATGCACCTCATATCCTATAGGGCGATCTCCCAACAGGTGAATCCTCCATGTGGCCATCATGTAGGGGATCCACCATCCGAGCAAGAGATCTCCAATGCCCTAAGGAAGAACATTGAGACAACAATCATTTGAGGTCTAGCATCCACTGAGAAAACTATCACAAGTGAGCATATCCATCATGAACCATCTCTCATGCTACAATCCATCTTGAACCATCCACAGGTTGAACATACACCATGTACCCCAAATCTCAAGAAGCACCCTAAAAGTGGTGTAAACACTTTTGAAGTATAACCGAAAAGTTTAACATTTTGAACACTATATCAGTATTCTCACATTCTGGAAAACTTTTGAAACATATGATTTACCTATAAAATGTTGCATCTATCAACTTTGAGCATTCAAGGGTGGTTGATAACTTCATCCCTACTTTTATAGGAGTCTATAATTATTAACAATCAACCAATTAAATCTGCTAAGTAACTCTCATGTATATTTAATTTGGGACGTAGAACTATAGTCATCTCTTTGTCACACTTCCACGCCTAGACAAAAGCAGGCCTAAATCTATCATTTCAAAGGGATTTATGCAACTCAACTTTTAAATTCTCAATCATTTAGTGTCCTTTGCCTATATAAATGAAGTCAACAATCTCAATGTCATCTTCATCTTCCAATTTTATATTGGATTCCATGGCTTCTTTTAAATTTAAACACGTTCGCTCTGAACTAATCATGTATTCTTGCATACGAAGATCTAGGAACCTCCTTGAGACCAGTGTCTTTTTCAACTTACAAACAAGATGCACCTTCCCCCATTGTGCAAAACTTTGGGACCATCACATATAGGCTTCCTCTTCCAAGTCTTCATTTGCTTTTTTTCTTGAAAAATACATCCCCGGAAAACCCCAGAGCACTTCTCCTCATTTTGAGGATGGTACGCAATGCAAAGTGAGTCGCATAGACTATTATATGTTGACCTAAAAGAGGCATTGAACGAGGGCCACACTCAAAAGGAATCCAGCCCAAGGATTTGACCCCAAGACCTCTTGCTTGCTATTCACATCACTCAACCACTCAAGCTAGCCCATCGAGCTAGTTCCAATACTTCATCTAGTGATGAACACACTTGAATTAAGCTACCATGGCTAGCACCAATCTTGATTATATTCACCTTAGCCATAGGTGCAAAGCTTTAATCAAAAATAATACCTTCTTTTGTGCAAAAAATTAGTCACTGACCTTGCTTTGTGTTTTTAAATGGAATCATCTACCTTATAATCTATTTTATAGACCCACTTGCAACCTATAGAATTTTTTTCTTTCAGCCAGTGCTAAAAGATCCAAGTTTCATTTGTTTTTAATTAATCATATTCGATCCACATTGCTTTGACCCATGCTTATTTTCCATGTGTTTACACTAATTGGAATATGCTCTTGTGAACTCAAAATTGTGGTTATTAAAGCAACATTTACCCAATGTGGAGTGATTGTTGCACCCCCCCTTGACTTCCTACTTTCTTCACTAGTTTGCAGTCAATCTTGTAGGTTTGGATCCATTTACCCAATGTGGAGTGATTGTTGCACCCCCCCCTTGACTTCCTACTTTCTTCACTAGTTTGCAGTCAATCTTGTAGGGTTGGATCCCTTCTTTGTAGCAGTGTTGCAAAAATCAATGATTTCTCCCCAAACTCAACAATTTTTTAGGCCCCCAAATAATTGCCAAAAGAAAAATCATGAGTTTGACGAATCTTTTGAAAAACTCCCATTGAAAAAAAACCTATAAAGGTGAATTTGACCTGTGATTTTCCATTTTTCATAGAGTTTTTTAGCAATTTCAAGAGGGAGAATGTTCAACAATGTTCAAAGAGGCAAACAAGGAGTTTAATCACTCTCAAAAAATCTTTTGTGGATTGGATATCAATTTCCATTCGTTGTTTTCAGAATCCTAAGTGTTACACACCACAACTGTTGCAGCATTCCAGCGAGACCAAGCCTAGAGCAAGGGGTCAAATTTTTTTATTATACAGGCCAAAGTGGGTTTTATTGTATGGATATTTGGATTGGGGGTTGTTTAGCCCCTGGATTGGTCATGGCCAACCCCCTTGGTTTCGCTCTCAACATTACTAGGCTTAGTGGCTTTGCTGACTACCCCTTCATTGTGTGGATGTCCCCACCATGCAGAGCTTTAGGCCCATGGGTTGGTGTTTCGGGGCTTCTAGGGATGACCCACTGGGGCACATGACCATCCTGGTTTTATTTATGCAAAGGTGATTGCATGTTGTAAAGGGTCATTATCCCCTATTAGCACACCTTCTGCACCCACTTGGACCTATTTTCTGCATCCAGAAACCCCTACTCTAGCACTACTAGCCTATGACATCATCCTTCCAACAAATGAGCTTACAAGCCCTGGAAGGAGGGGGTGTTGAGGGACAAGCACCATTTTGGGGTTAGAAACTTAGATGGGACATGACATCCCCCCTTGGCTCACTACTTCATCTAGTGAAGCCTTTTTCAACTTATTTTAGCTTATTTTTATTATTTTTGTCTATTTTGCGGTAAAATTCCTAAATTGTGTAGAATTTACCCTAAAAATATTATTATTTTATTTATAGGACTTCTTGGCTCAAAATTAAATATTTAAAGATGAAATAGTATAAATAAACATCCTCCTCTCATTGTAAAATCACAAGACAAGGGTTTTGATATGAGATATTTTCTCTTTCTCTTACTTTTTGAGTTCTCTTGGTAATGTGCACTTCTTTTGGGATGCTTCCTCTTGCTTGATGGTGGATGGATGAATGTTTAGGGCTTCTTTCTTGCACATTCTTGGTTGATGCTAGACTTGTTGGAATAACACATGCACAAGTGTGACCTAAAAGTATCTTCTTTGCTCATCTCTTGTAGAATGTTGGTGAAATAATGCTTCTATGTGGATTGAATGGTGGTTTATTGCTGCATTTTCTCTGAATTAGGGCTTTTTCTACCAATATTCTATCAACTTGTATGAAGGAAACGTCTTGCACAAGGGTTTCCTATTGCTTTCGGGGCCTTGGACTTCTCTATTTGCCTTAATTAGGCTCACCTACCGAACCCTAGAGGTTGTAGGTGATGCCCTAGTTGCAAGTGCTAGAGGGACATTTCAAGAGAGGGACACTAGCCATGATCTCTCAAAGCCCCAGGGGTTGAGATGATAATCATATCCCCCTTCTCTTGTCAATATTTTTACCCATAATTTTCACCTTTATTTGTATTATAGTTTAGCAGTATTTTTATGTTAGTTTACTGCATTTTATCCATAAAAATGCTAAAAATCAGAAAATCCTAAAAATAGAAAAATTCCAAAACTCCAAAAATATTTATAATTTTGAAAATCTAAGCCCATTGCCAAATTCACCCTAGCTGGTTTGTCCATGAATCTCAAAAGGCGTCTTGATTGGCCCTAATTTGAAGCTTCAAAACCCTAAAACGTAACTGCTGTTGACTGTTTGACTGGTTAGGGCAACAGTGTTTCCTAAGTTCGAATAGTTAATCAAACTCGGCCTATTTATGAGGTTATCTTTTCCACTAGGGTGAACTTGGTTGAGTGCTTAAAAGTCGCTTTTGGGGCTGGTTTGTTCACTGTTTTATTGCTGATACATATTGTTTCTCATTGCTGCTGATATTTATTACAACCGATAACTGCTAACGAGGAACACATAACGTGGATGCTAATACACAATGTTGCACGGCTCGGACTTAGCAAAGACTCGGCTGGCATATGACTCATAGACTCGGGAAAGACTCGGGACAGACTCAGCAAGACTCAGCAAATAGGAAAAAAAATAAAAATATTGTACATTTTGAGCACAAAAAAAAAGGTTAAAAGCATTTCCATTCCATATAAGCTATAAAACTACAATTTATGCAATAATTCATAACATTGTCTCATAAAGTATAATTATACGACATAACACAATCAACTTTTGGATGCAAAAATTTAAATAGTGATCACAAAAAAAAAAAACGAAAAAAAATAAAGCGAAAGAGCGAAATCAAAGACAAATGTCCAAATTTCCAGCTTATAGACAAATAAGAAAATAAAGAAATCGTCTAGCCTGCCATTCTAAGCGGATTTCAAAAATTGAGCAAGTTTCACTAATCTGGACTGGAATAAAGAAAAAAATCAAACAATAAAGCCACTTGGAAAATCAAAAAGGTAATATTACCAAAAAAACTAACTTCAAGATGGCCATCGAAAACCAGCATACCATAAAATTGGGAAATGAAACCCTCCGAGAACCGCTATCAGAACTTAATTTAAGATCTATCATGCAAAACACAAAAAATATACAACAGGGAATGAAAACATCGACAAAAATAAGAACATAAAATTCCAAACCCTATTCATTTCGAACAAAACGAGATCGGAACAAGGTTACACGAAATTTAACCAGCAAGATGGGAAAAATAAAACAAAGATCTGCGAATCGATTGGCTATTAAACAAAGAAGGCTCACTGAGAAAAGCTTATCTATGAGGCAAAAATTTCACCTAACTATATTTATTATTTGAAAAGAAGAGGCAAAAAGCAAGATCTAGTATGATAAATTAGAGTAACAAGATCTAATTGAAAGGCCTCCCGCGGTCTCCTTTTCCCTCCAAAACTCAGTTCGCGGGCCCAAGAATCAACCTGGGTGCATAAACCCTAGCATCCGTCCGTTGCATTCCGCGGGACGCATTTTCCCTTCCACGCCAAGTCCGCGCGAGTTCCATCGCGAGTCTGCCCGAGTTCGGCGAGCCAGCGAGTTTGGCAATGAGTCTGCAAGCGATCGAGTTTGGCAGCGAGTCTTCAGCGATTACGCGGCCCGGGCATCCACTCGTTAAGACTCACGGGTACTCACGAGTTTGAAACGAGTGGTGCTTCATTGCTAATACATACTGCCTCTTGTTGTGTCCTAATGCTGGTGTTTACTTTTATCACTATGCTCTAGCCCAAGTAATTACTACTCTTGCTATTGTTGTGAGAAGTCTCCATTATATTATGTTATTATACGCTGGTTTATGTCAAATGATTTTTTATTTCCCTTCGGATCTCAATTCTATAATATTTCATGTTGATAACTTACCGCGACAAATGCTGATAACAAGTATTGCAACTTGATTTTGCACTGGTTTGAAGGTCTGAATTAGTATTTTTCCATTTAAAAGTTGACATGGGCATAATATATTAGTGACAGCCGGTATATCAACTAACCTACACTGATCTACAATACAAAAGCCTACTACAACTTCAATGTTATGTTACTCTCTGCAGTAATTTGAATGCACAATAATTACTTCATATGTTTGATCTTAGATTGATGAATGTAGCATACCTGAGTTATAAATGAATGTGTTGCCTACTAAGTTGTACTTAGTTGGATTTCAAGCGACCCTATAAAGAATGAACAAGTCAGTTGTTCATAGTTCAAAATTAGAAGTCCATACAGGCCATTCTGGCCCTTTTTATGTTTTTCGCATGCTCACACCCCCTTGGGGGAATTGTAATAAATGATGTAGCATGATGACCTTATGTAAAAGGTTTGGCCTTCTTAGGACTAAGCCATCAAACTAATCACCCTAGAGTGTTTTTTCCTTGTTAATTATGCGATGCTTTTTAGCGACACATAATTTTCGAGTTTTTCACTCAAATCCTCCAAAGTTGGGGTTGTTAAGTTGATGATTATACCTTGGGAGGGTTATTAAATCCTAGAGTCTATGTATATTACCATGTTAGTCATAATCCCAAAGTCTTGTGAACATGCATTAAGTCCCCCCTAGGATTTTTTTTTTTTTTTTTAAGAAAATCATCGATAAGGTGTATTTTAATTGTAAAATTTGAAAAGGTCATAAAAGTAGGTCTAGGGGGGCAAATTAGTAATGGGGATGCTCATTTTTTAACCCAGAGCCCCCACTTAACCCCTTAACCCACTTTTGAGAGTCAAACTAGTGATTTTCAATTACTAATTTTGATTTTCTCTCCAAAATGACAAGAAGTGTCAAATAATTGAGAAATATGGAGAAAATCCAATTCCTAAATCAAAGGGAACTTGTCTGGGACATGTCTCTGAGGTGTCAAGGTGGTTAAGGATCGTGTTTGGGTCATTGAAGGAGTTGTCTGGGTATCAAATCTCACTCATAAGTGGAGAAACAACTCATCCCCATTAAGGGGAGCGCATTCTCTCCAAGGGAGGGCGCATTCCTCCATGTGCTTGCTTGGTTTGAGATGGTTAACTAAGGTGGAGGGCTCCCAAGAGTGGTTGGGACACCTCATGAGAGGTGGCAGTCCCCCTTGCTTGCATGAGAGCCACTTGCCACACATTCTTCTTGCCCCATTCCACTTGTCTCTCGTGGAAATTGCGCCCTCCAAGGGTTTGAAGGCCATTTTTCCTATAAAATCAAGCTTTTCCTCCTCTCTTATGATGGAAGGACTATAGCTCTGCCAAAACTTTGTACGAATTTTATTGAATTGCTTATGAATAAAGAAGGATTTGGAGGCAGATTTATGGTGTAATGCTTCTCATTTGTGGATGCTAATTGTCAAGGGTTTCTGAGGTATAATCTTTCTTGAATTTGTCTTGCTTTTCATCGGTTATTTGTGGGCTTACAAGGGGAGCTACCTCTTAGTAGGGTAAGAGTGCATTCTTGTTTGATTTGTTTTCTTATTGATTGTTAACAGTAGATCTATTAGAGATGCATGTATATTTTGCTTAATGACATGCTTTCTAGTTTTCTGCTTTTGGCATCACCTCCTTTCTTTTAATCAATTTTTGTGCAAGGTTTGTCAAGTTTCGGGTTGCCTCACTTGGAGAAGGGTTAGAGCTTGATTGCATCCTCCTCATCTCCAAGATCTATCAAGGACATGGTCCCTCGGTGTTCCACCAAAGCAAACTTCAAAGCCTCTTCTTTCTAGTTTCTTAGCTACTTCACCTTCTTTCTCTTAAATTCAAACTATCTTCTTTGGTTATTTTCTAAGCTTCTATTCTAGATCTCTTCTTCTCAAAGTTTAAATCATTTTCACATCTAATTTATAAATTTAGTTTTGCTTAGATTTCAAAGTATCAAAAAGTCTATTCTTTCAAGTAGATCTAGCATAAGAAACTCTTACTTTTGCAAGACATTTTTAGCTAAATCTTAAGACTTGTTAAGAAGTTAGTTTCTTTGAGATTAAAATTTAAATCAAGCAAATTAGTGCTTTATATTGGCTTCCCTTTAAAGGCAAACCAAGATCCTAAGAAAGTTGACCTCACAAGCCTACTTCTCTTGGTTATTGCTTTCTTAGATCTAGCTTAACTTAGAATAATTTTTGTTTATTTTTCTAACTTTGCCCAAAACACTTTCAAAGTGATTTTGGGCACTTTTCTACTAAATTAGTTTGTTGTTTTTTTTGTTTTCTTACAAACAGGTAGAGAGGATTTTGTGCCAATTTTGGGACAAATTCGAGTAATCCAAAGCTCCATAAAGCCTCTCCTATCTTCTCTTCTTATTTTCTTCCAAACATTGTAACCTCTTTCATCCGAACTTATAAGGATAAAGAGGCCTTCTTTAATCATTGTAAAAAACCATAAATAAAGTGAGCGAGCAGGCTACCCAGCGCCCACACCCTTTCCCCCTAGGGATTCTTGCGTCATTCTCATAACTAAAAAACATAGCAAAGATTATTAGATTGTCTTGATCCTTGAAGGACATGAAGCAAACCTTATCGAAGAAATCCATGATGAAGAACGAATCTCAGAAGGCTTGCTTGAGGAAACCATTGTTCAGGATTTGGTTGATGATATCCTAAGCCCTATGGCAGAAGGCAAAGGTTCTTTTGAGGATGAATATGATCAAGCTGCAAGAAATGAAGACCAAGAACCCCTAGTTGAAGAAATTGAAGAGCACAAGGAAACGGTGAGTTCTCCTTACCCTCAGGTCACAGTTTCTTATGATATATCAGGCCCCTTGGAGGAAAATAACAGGATCCTTGAAGATGACGATTATTGGAACTTCTTGGGTCCACCGATATACGATTCTTCAAGAACAAGCAATGTTGTTGTTTTTGAGCCTTTCCTGCCATTCATAGAGGAAAAAGAAGTCAATATGGATCAGTCCGAGCTAGATTTTTACCCCAATTTGAAGCAATATGGAGATGTCTTAATCTCCTCGAGGAAGGATATCAAAGACATAATCAATGAACACTTGGTTGACGAAGATATGATTGTTCCCTCTCCTCGTTGCATCTATAATGAAGATTGGATCAATCCTTTTGCAACTACAGTTGATGATGAAGCACCTCAGGAAACACTAGATTCTCTGAAAGCTTCATGCAACTTTGGTTATCACAATGGATAACAGTTGGCTCAAGCTTTCCACCAAACAAGTCAGATAATAGCTTCTTAAGCCACACTGCTTCTCTGCAGGCATCACTGGCAATGTTGTCCGCCAAACTGCATACCAGCAGCAGAAATCTTTCGAAAACTGTCTCTTCACTACAAGTGAGAGAGGTGTGGCCTTGGGGACAAGCAATGAGCCAGGTACTGTCACCTAAATCTCAGCTCCTCCATTTAGGCTAACTCCTAACGAAGCCAAGGGGGGTAGTCCCTACAAAGAGTTGTCTAAGGCTCTTGTGTTTTAAAATGTTTTTAAGTGTGGGGTGATGCGGATGAGTGTTGTTTAGGAGTTTTTGTATAATGATGAGAACACAATTAAACACGCAATCCACGTTGCAAATTCCACAAGATACAATTTAGAAGATGAACAATATACTTTGACTTAGAATTAAAACAAAGCATCCACAAGATAAGATCAAACAAATGACAAGGACATATGGTCCAGATTCAGAAGATATAGAAGAGTTTTTAAAGACCAATGCCAAATGGAGTCAAATGAAATTCTTTTGATGCTGAAAAATGTAAGTCAAAAGTAGTTGTTTGTAAGATCGTTTTGAAATTGTTCTTGGTAAATTTTAAGTGTTTTAGATGTTCTTGATTATTATGGCTAAAACCAAGGATATCAAAAGAGTGTCTGGAAAGACATTCTAAGCAGCTCCTTTAAGAGACATGTCGGACCTGTCTGGAATCATAGCGAGGCGCACAATGCTAACCAGCCACTATGTCGCAGATTGGGCAACTCGACGCCTCTCCTGAGAACTGCTTTGACTACTTTTTGAACAACATCAGTTCGTTGATTATGGGGGTGAAAGTTTTAATTAATTATCACTTATGAGCTTATCAAGTCCTTCACCTTTCTAAGTACTAGTCCAACCGTTTCCTGTTGGCAGAGCATACGGGTGTTGGACAAACGACCAAGATAAATTAATTAAGGGGGAAATGTGGGTTGAAATGTTTTATTATTAGGAGCACTTGTTCAACTCTCCGACAGAGAGCGCTCTTGACTTAAGTCTTAAGACCACAGTTCAAGAGACTTCCTACTTTAAAATCCTTAATACAATGGGAAAGTGCAAATCTATATGCTCTCCGACAGAGAGTGCTCTTGACTTGGATTTGGCCAAGTTCAAGAGGCTTTGTTCGTTTTATTGCAAGAAATGAAGCGATTGCGAAACTTAAAGAAGTAAATGAAACTGAAAATGACTAAAAATATAAGGACAACCACAAGAAAGGTTTTGAAGATAACAGAAAACAAAATCTAGTGTTCTACCAAGTAGATTTATTCTAAAGTGGGATCAACCTCCGAACAAGGCTAATCACTAGAACCGTCAGTCTTGGAAACCTTCCAGCTAGCTGGATGTCCACAAGATGCTAACAGGGGAACGAGAAGTTACCACAAAACTATGTGGCCTTTGGGACACAATACCAAAGTTAGCTTACTTTGGTCAAAACTTGAAAGAGAAGCGACAAGATGAAAATAAAATACTGATTTAAAGAATGAAATGAAAAAATTAAACTAAGAACTTGAAAAGCTGAGATCTAAGCTAAGCAAACCCAACACTCTTCCCCAAATGGGGAAGAAACCCAAAAAGTGGAGGACCTCTCCACTTAACTTCTTTATTGAATGATTACAAATGCCTTTGGGATCTAGATCCTTAAAAGATCTTTTGAGAAAAGTAAACTTTGGAAAGAAATGAGAAAACTCTTATGAGTTTGTACAAAGGATAATAGCTTATTTCAAAAGACATTCATGGTTTCAAGGTTTGTTTTCAAGCTCCTTCTTGGTTTTGCAATTTTCCTTCTCTTTACTTGATTTTGCTCTTCTTCCACTTCGAGCTCTCTTTTGAATTTAACTTTTTCTCACACCTACACACAACAAAGATTCAAGCTACAAGTACCCTTTAGCATTAGTTGAAAAAATTAAGACTTGAAGCTACTTGAACCTAGAATCGAAAAATGAGGCCCTAAATGCAATGTGCATGAGATTTTGAATTAAAATTTACAATTTAAATAAAACAGACCAGCAAGCTAAAGTGCTCCAAAAAATGATGGGAATGAGGTTGGAACCACAAGTTTTTTGAACTAGCTTGTATGCAAACTTTCCTATCTTTAAATGAGACTACAAATCTTAAGACAAAAGATAAAAATGCAAACCCTAGATGATTTTTTTAAAGATGCCTAAACTTAACTTTTCAAAAAATAAAACCACTAACTACTTCAAACCTCTTTTGTTTGCTTTGCTTCCTTTGTAGGATGGATGGAAAGAAGATGGAAGGGAAAGGGCAAAAGACAAAGGAAAAAAAAGAGGTCAAAAGGGCAAAAACAAAAGGATGAGAGGAGCTTGTGGATGGGGAAAAACGAATGGCTAAGGTTGGATGAGAGGATGGGAAAAGAGAGTAAGAAAATGGCTTGGGATGGACTAGATGAAGGAGAAGAGGGGATCTAGGAGGAGAAACCTAGGGTAAGATTTGAATGAATGAAAAAAAGTGGTAAAAACGAATGGGTGATGGAGAGGGAAAAATCAAGTGAAACACTTGATGGGTGAAACACTATCCAAGAAATCCTTCCAGCTAGCTGGATGATACGCATGTGATAGTGTTGAAGAGAGCACAAGGGAACAAATCCCGAGTTATTCCCCAAGGTTGAAGGAACTTCAACCTTATGGCAAACTAAATCTAGGCTTTAAAAAGTAAAGAACTTCAACTTTGGATTTAGATCTAGAAAGGGTTTTCCACAAGAAGAAGGTGGGTCCAAGTAACAAGTAACCAAGAAGAGAGAAATTGTGTTGATGGAAGAGGAAAACCTCTCTGCTTTGATGCCAATTTTAAGATCTTGCTCCTTGGAAGTATCCTGCAAACACACTATTAGTAAAAGCTTGTTGTTGGTGGAGAAGAGGGAGATACAACCGAGTTCATCTCATCTCAACCATTTTGAAGATCTGCAAATGCACAAAGAACTTACACAAACAAAGCTTGATCAAATATAGAGAGTTAGACAAAAACGCATGAAGAGACAAGGTAGTAAAACCGATTACAATTTGCACTCTTTATACTATTAAAGCCTAAGCCTAGCAAACAAATTGGGACCATCAAATGTTTGCCCTACGCTCTTAAGAAAGAGATCTAAGCATGTATTTAAATCAAACTTTGAAATTGCATAAATCAAGAACACATTATAGATATTACCTCAAAGAAATTAATAGCTCATGAACCAATAGAAGTGTACACAAATTGCCTCCAAAGCCAACTTTATTTCCAATGATAGCCAATAGCTATTACAATCTCTGTAGAGTAAGTTTACAATAATTCTCCATGAGAAGAGAGCTAGAATGCATCTCTTATATAACAAAATAAGAAGCTAAAACCCTAATTCGAATTTGGCCAAAGAGAGCCAAATAACACTAAGTTGTAAAGTCGAATTCCAATTCCAACTCAATCAAAAGGCTTGGAGTGGTGGTACACATGGCAAGGTCGAGTTTGGGAAGGTATGGGAAGCTCCACCCATCCAATGAGGGAGCTCCAACTAGGATTGACGTGAGCTTAGAGAGGGATGACATGAGCTTAATGAGGGAGGGCGTGAGCTTGAAAGGAGACAAGTGGAGTTTGTGGTAGGTGTGGTAGGTGCTAACTCGAGCTTGCAAAAGGAGCCAAGTTTAGTGATCACATAAATCAAGGAAGGCGCCTACCTCAAGCTAACCAACCCATTCATCACATGACACATCATCAAATCGAGTTTCCAAGGAAGGAGGGCAAATTCTCTATTGGAGTTTGACTTATGTTGACTGGATAGTGGTCTAGTTGATGACTGAGATGATTGGAATCTTCTTTAATACCTAGTGCCATGTCAATTAGCCTTTTATTTTATTCATTTCTAATTATTTTGGAGAGATTTGGATTTCTCCAAAATATTCAAATTTATTAACTTAATTAATAATTTCTCTGTAAATGTCTTTTTAGAGAAAATATTAATTATAAGGCTGAATTGACATCCGAAAGTTGGGTTTAGCTGGTCCATAGGTCATGCGTGATTTTTTGCTTATGAAACGAGCCATCGATCACTGATTTCGGACCCCGGACGACTGACATATTACAAATTATTATTTCTCTATTTAAACTATAGAGAAATATATAAAATTTAAAAAATAATTAAAAACCCAAATTCGACGGACATGGTAAAAAATTTTCTGAGGCTCCTAGAGACTTGGGACATGACCAAAACTTATTCTAATAGTGTCTAGTAGGCTTATATACATTAGTTGGACTCTAATAACCCCCCATGGCCAAAATTTTCAAAATCGGGCATTCCAGCTTTGGAGGAAGCGGGAGAAAACCTCATCGATTATAGCTCGACTGTAGGCAAAGTATAATTGACAAGGGAAAAAACTCCCTGGAATACCTTAGTTGCTTAATCAGGTCATGGGGAACCAAGACACTCAGATCCTACTAGCACACTTTATTACAAACCCCCATGGAGCCATGCTCATGTTGACTCAAAAAACAAAACTAGCTAGTCATAAATGCTGGATCATCTGATACACTGGAGTACAAACATTCATCATGCTTGTCAAATGGCGACTCTTCAGATAATCCAACTATGGTACAAAAAAGTTGGTAACATGCAGCAATATATTCAGCTCCTGCTGTGCTCTGAGCTATAGAACCTTGTTTCCTGCTCGACCATGAGATCATTGTTGATCCCATACTAAAACAATACTCGGATGTGCTTTTACAGTCCACTGCACTGCCAGCCCAATCAGAGTCTGCATATCCAAGTAACATCACTCCACTGCTGGAGGTGTACCTGAGTCCAAAACTAATAGTGTGTCGCAAGTATCTAAACACATGCTTCGCAGCAATCCAATGTATGTGTTTAGGCTCAGCCATAAACTGACTCAATGCACTTACTGCATAACAGATATCTGGTCTAGTGTGTACCAAGTACATCAGTGATCCAATAAGCTGACGATATAGAGTAGGATCCACTGGCTTTGAGCAAGAAGTTGTCTCATGTAGCTTCTTCAAGTTGGACACCATTGGTGTGTGCATGGGCTTGCAATCCTGAATCCCAAATCTTCGCAATATATCAACTGCATACTTTCCTTGTGTAAGGAAAGTCTCATCTGGCTTTTTCCACACCTCTAGACCAAGAAAATAATCCATAAGACCCAGATCCTTCATTTCAAATTCAGAAGTGAGCTCCCTCTTACACTAAGCTATCAATTGATCCTCTCCAATAAGGAACAAGTCATCAACATATATAACCAAAATCAGAGGATGATTTTGTACAACTTTGAAATACAAGTTGGAGTCAACAACACTCTTAGAGAAACCCAAGCTGTGAAGGCAACTGTCAATTCTTGCATACCAAACCCTTGGGGCTTGTTTTAGTCCATACAATGCTTTCTTCAGTTTGCAGACATGGGACTCCTTCCCATGGATCACAAAACCTTTTGGCTGCTCTAGGTAGACTTCTTCTTCAATTTTGCAATTAAGGAAGGTTGTCTTCACATCCATTTGGTGAAGTTTCCATAGAAAAACTGTCGCGAGGAAGATAATTGTTCTGATAGTGGTGTACCTGGCAACAGGAGCAAAAGTTTCGTCATAGTCTATTCCTTCCTTCTGAGAGAACTCACGGGCCACAAACCTTGCTTTGTACTTTTCAATGCTCCCATCAGCAGCATGCTTGATCTTGTAAATCCACTTGGAAGTCACTACAAACTTCCCTTTTGGTCTTGGGACCACTTCCCATACATCATTCTTTAGGATGGAATTGTACTCTTCTGTCATTGCATCTTTCCATACCTGTAGTTTGGTTGCTTCCTCATAAGTGGAAGGTTCTGCATCAATGAGGTGTCCCAACTGAGTAATAAGACCAGAGTACTTCTGAGGCTTCTTACTTTCTCTGAAAGTTCCCGAAGGAGCTTTATTGTTTTTCTGCCTCCTCCAAAGTTTCACGAAACCAAGCAGGTCTTCTTTTTGAAGGAGGAGCCTCAAGCAATTCTTCAATAGGCATCTTTGGTTCTGTTGCATCATCTTGAACTTAACGTTCATCTTCCTCTTCCCTTTGATCATTTGAATGAGGAGGATCTGGGATTTCCAAAGAAGGAGAATTTGGAGCATTTGGAAGCTCTTTAGATCGACGGAAAGCACTTTCTTCATGGAATATCACATCTCTGCTAACCTCAATGTATCTTTGACCTAGAACATAGATACAATCGGCTTTTGAGCTTTCACTGTAACCAACAAATGTACTTTTCTTTTCGGAAGGTTCCAACTTTGTTCTCTTTTCTTTTGCTACATGGATATAGACAGGAGTGTCGAAAATCCTCATATGATCAACTGCAAGCTTCTTACCTGTGAACACTTCTTCTTGAGTCTTCTCCCCCAAGATAATATGAGGGCATCTATTCTGGATGTAGACAACAGTATTGGCAGCCTTAACCCATAGAGATAATGGGAGATCTAGATCACAAATCATAGCTTTAGTAGCTTCACATATTGATCTATTCTTCCTTTCTGCAACCCCATTTTGTTGAGGATTGTAGGGCACAGTTAGCTCCCTCTTGATCCCTGCTTCTCCACAAAGGTCATCAAAATGGTGAGACTCAAACTCACCCCCATTGTTTGACCTCAAGATGCGGATACGTCTTCCTATCTGATTTTCAACTAGTGCCTTGAATTTTGTTAACTTATCAAAAGTTTCATTCTGTCTTCAAAAAATAGATCCAGGCTTTGCGGGAGCGATCATCTATGAAAATCACATAATATAAACAACCACTCATGGAGGGTGAAGTCATGGGACCACATATATCTAAATGGATTGGATCCAAAAAGCCTTTAGATCTACTGCTACTGTTAGAAAAAGATTTCTTGACATGCTTGCCAAGGGCACAACCTTTACATACACCATCATGCTCAAAAGAAAATTCGAGCATACCTGTTAGTGTGTCACCAGCTTTTGTAGACCAGGAAGAGCTTTGTAATGAAGGTGTCCAAACCTTCGATGCCATAATTCACATGGGTTGATAGTGTCATGGACCAATGCCAGAATGGAGTGTCCAAATGTTTTGTAAAGTCCTCCTTCTCGACCCCAATCATCTCAGCTGATCTCAACTTCTCATTCTTTGGCCACAGGAGAACCTTTCTATCCATGAAGATTACTCTGTAACCTTTATCTTCTAAGCATGCAACTGAAAGGAGATTCTTCTTAAGCCAGGAACGTACAATATTTCTTCAACATGTAAGGTAGTCCCTGAATTGAGCTAAAAGGATACTAAACCAACTCCTTCAATGTCATAGGTAGTGTTACCGAGCAAATTAATAGGGCTAATTCCCAGTAAGCATAAATAAGAAAAGTGACCCAATGTAACCTCGATCACCGTTCTAACTTCTTCGGAAGTTGAAACCTCCAAGGAGAAGTGTCCTTATGGAGTCCCGCAAAACACTAGAACAACCAACCAACTATATTCTGTGAAATATTATGGTTAGACCAGTGCCTAAATGGAGTCAATAATATAAAAATCAATGCTAAATGAGTGCAAATATATGATCCAGATCAATAGTCCACTTATATCATTCAATGGAATGTATAAGCATGTAAGCGTGTAATGGATCAAGGGATAATAACCATTCACCAAATGTAATTTCGGGTCCTTTAGCAAGAAAATGTAGGAAACATGTGCACATGTATTATAACCAATATTGGATCAAAAGACTATATTGCCAATAAACTAACCCAAAAATGTGTTAAGTGGTAGTTGCCAATGTTATTCAATTTATTGCGATGTAAGTATCTAACATGATAACTCAGTGACTAAAAAATGACACCATAAGTGAGCAATGACTAACAAGTATCACCAATTCATACACCAACGTCGCATGTATTTCACTAATAACAAGGTAAGGGTTATTTACCACAACAAATATAGCAATGTAAACTAATAGCCTTTGAATATCATTTGGCAATCCCAACTTAGCATCTAGCAGAGAGTTCAAATCATTAAAAGTACCAATCAAGATTCCTCTACCATTCAATAATCAAAGAATAACTCGTACTAATAACCTCCAAGGGTAAACTAGGGTCCAAATGAACTGGTGTAAAAGGACAATTTCAAGATTTGTAATCAACCTACAATGTAGCAAAGATTAACCATTAATTGCTAAGGCAAGGAACATTTCCAGGTCTGTCATGTAATTACGATTGTAGCAGAATAACATCCAATATGATCATATACCATTAAACCTTCCATATTTGTAACACAAAAGTAACCCTTCGTAGATGCTAAACCAATTCAAACATCCATCAGTTTTGGAATATGTATGCAAATTCTGAGTGTTAGGAGCGTAAATAAGATAAAAAAGACAAGGAGCTTAACCCAATAATAAAGTGCAATTAACCCAATTCGAAGTGCTAATTGAATTTGTCTTGGTTTGTTGTTTTGTGTATGCAAAGAAAGGTAAAGGAAAGAGGCACACAAGGGCTGCCCAAAGGGCAGACCTGTGTCAAAAAGGACACAGAAGGGAAGGGCTCGGGTTAAGAGCAAAAAGGGGCCAGCGATCAGAAAGGAGATGGGAGGATGGAGAGGGCACAGTTCAGTTGAGAAGGATGTCATGGATGGGAGGAGAAATGAGTAGCCAGGAGAAGGGGCAGCGAAGGATGGAAGGAATAGGGGAGTGAAGGCCGTGGGTAGGGGATGAAGGCCACAGGTCCGTGGAAGAAGGAGAAAGTGGATTGTTTTGGAGCTAGCCAACAGCAGATCCGAGGTGAAGAAAGAGGGTAGCAAACAGGCCAAGGAGGGGATGCAAAGGTGCAAGAGAGAGCTGGGATGGAGGGTGAGTTAGATAGGAGTAGGAAAAGAGAAAAGGGAGCTGCGGGTAGGAGCAGCAGGGTTAGGAAGTGAGGTCCGAGTTGTGACAAAGGGAGGCCGAGGGTGGAAAAGAAAGGCTAGGGAAAAGGCCGAATCTAGGGGAAAGGAGAGCGAGGGAGAAGGTGGTCTCCTAGGGTAGGTCGCAGAAGGTTTAGGTTTTGTTACAGCTAAGGCTTTATGCAGCCAAATAGGATTTAGAAAACTATTTTTCAGGTTTTACTAACAGTTTTATAAAACCAACTAACTCAGAAAATTAAGAAATTAACCTAAACTAACTTAATATTTACAAAATAAAACTCAGAAATTAGGGTTTTATGAAGTAGTTGAGCAACTAGGGCATCAATACAAAACTATTCACCAAACCTAGGGCATCAATGAGAGGAATAACTCTCCTTGAGATGGTACTTGGCAAGCTTGGCTAACTAGGGCTCACCTCCACAATCTCTAGGATTCGTAGAGGAACCCTAGTTTAAGCAAAACTTGAAGACTTAAAGCTCAAGCTTGAATGCTATGGTGACCAATGATGAAATGAAATGCAAATCAAGACAAAATGAAGCTACAATGGCTTCCATTCAACCCTAACACAAGCATCACTTTCATACTAATAGACAAAGAGACATCAAACCAAAAGTATAGATACCTCCAAGTGCATGTGTCAAGCAAACAACTCTAGCTTCACCTTCGCAATGGCATGAATAATAGTAAACTTCCAAGAAATGCTTCAAACTTGCAAAATATCCTTCATCAAGGAGTACATCCCTTCAAAGAGCCCTAGTTAGGGCAAATAGCAGACATATGATCTTATCCCAAAAGTTGATATCTAAAAATGAAGTGCGGAGATAGTATTTGAATGATCTCACACTCACTTTTACATAAAATAAGGTCAATTTAACATTTAAAATGTCAACTTAAAATTAGAATAAAAATAATATAAAATAATCAAGTAGTGGGTAAATTGGGATGTTTTCCCCAGATTTGACCCCTACTTGAGTGAAATGGCTAAACAAAGCCAATTTTGACAAAACTGAAGGCCAGACTGTGCAGGGGGGGTCGTCATGCCCCAACTAACTCCAACAGTGATGAAAAACCCTCAACGCCTCCCCCATATCAAGCAATACAGTTTGCCTCAAGAAGATGATGTCATCCTCTGTAGGAGGGCTCAGAAAAAGGGTGTTGGTGAACTGGAGGACCAGGAGGGTGCTAGATGTGCTCTGGAAGATAAGAGTGGGTCTCAGTGCTGGAACAATTGTCGTTGGAGTGTTGAAACAAGGTGGGGGTCATGTGACCCAATGATCCACCCCTGGAAGACCCAGACACCAACCTCAAGGTTTCAAACCCTTTCATGAGGCAATCAACGATGCCATTAAGCCATAGTACTTCCAGAAGAGAAGCCAGAGGGACTAGCCATGCCCCTACCTCAGAATGAGCTGGCTAAAACCCCTCCTGGTCAGAAAAAAAGACACCCTCTCCCTGGGGCACCTATGCAAGTACGCTAGTGCTAGTACCATCGTAACAGGTAGCATCATCTCCAAGTTCCACCTGAGTAGTGAATTTCTTCTTTCTGAAGTTTGCAATAGCTTCTCGAAATCATGTCATATGTTTGGAAGCTCCACTATCTACCAACCAAGATTTGGCACTATTTTTAATGGATCTTGAGAGCGCTAAAACCAAATAGTACTCTCTTATTGGTTCTTGGTCTTTGGTAGACTTATTATTTTTTCTTCTTCTTTGGTTCTTCTTCTTCTACAGCTGATGCTTAATACTTTCCTTTGAACTTTCTCTTTGGTTGCTTACAATCTTTGGCATAGTCTCCCATCCTATGACAATTGTAACATTCAATTTTTGACAAATCAAAATGCTTACCTTGAGGCTTCTTACCCTTGTTCTTTTGATGAAAGAATTTCTTCCCTTTCTTTGTCTTGGTGGCAAGAGCAAGATTCCCTTCCTTAGAGCCATCGTTTCTGCTTAGCATCCTTCGTTCTTCTTGTAAACAATCGTGCCATAATCTTTCAAAATCTGGTTGTACTTCACAACCATTTACAGCAGAGGGAAAAGTTTCACAAGAGCTAGGGAGACCGTCATCAGCAGTTTGAACAAGATCATCATCATCTACAGTAATACCAATAGCTAGGAGTTGATCCTTTACTTGAGAAATATTTGAGAAGAATGAGGCCACACTTTCATCCTTTTCCATCTTCAAGGTGCGAAGCTTGTTTTTCAAAACCCTCTTCTGACTGGGAGCTTTCTTCTCATACAACTTGGTCAAGGTGTCAAAACACTCTTTAGCAGTCTTCAAAGGAGTTATGATAGGCATCAAGCTTTCTTTGACTGAATCATAAATGATTCTTCTTGCCTTGGCTTGCTTTCTTTTGAATGATGCTCTTCCTACAGTTGAGGTGGGTTCATCTACAATCTGTGTGACAAGAGCACCTAGATCATTCTCTTATAGTGTACCCAATATCCTTGCCTTCCAGGAATTGAAATTAGATGATCCTTCAAGTCTTTCCTCAAGCCTGAAAGAGACTGAAGCCATGAGTGTGTACTATTGGGATAAGTCTGCAAGGAATTTATACTTCTCAGATTTGTCCTTGGATCATGTGGGCGACAATAGCTTGCTCCAAAAACTGTGTTTTTCACGCCCAAAGCTCTGATACCATGTTAAATTTTTAACATATTCTGAGATTTAAAAATAGTAGCAGTATTCTTTGAAATTGTAGCAGACTTTAAAAGATTAATTCTGAGATTTAGCAGCAATAGACCATACACCATAAATAAGAAGAACAAGCAACCACGAGAACACAAATGTTAAACTTGGGGAAAACCTTTTAAGGTATAAAAACCCCAACAAACAGAGGTGACCACTGTCACCATGCTAACTACTAAGATGAAGTTTGACCAAAAAGGAAACATACCAAACTTCTGTTGATTGCCCTTGATTATTCTGAGTCTGAGTTTGACTTGAAAAATGTTACTGTTGACTATAGATACCTGATCTTGCTGAGCTGCAGACCTGTGTGGCCCTAACAAAGCTGACCTGAAGATAATAAGCCCACACTAGGGCTCGACTGCAAGAGAAGGAACCCAAGATAGGGCTTGTTGTAACTTGTATGAGACAAACCTCAAACTGCCCCTTCCACACTGTCACAAACTTCGGCCTGCCTCTACTACACTGAAATAGACCTGCGCCTATGGTAAAAGACCCCCAACAGAGGTTCAGTCCTCTTAGAAACAGATTTACGCTAACAAAGATGTGGCCTCACCAACTCAGTTGTCCAAAAATGAGAAAATAGACTTTCAAAACCATAAGAAAAAGAACCTTTTGTTGTAGCTGTCGAGTTTTGAAGAGAGAGAGAGCCCCACGACTTTTTCTTCAGATGATCAGATATGATGAAGATCAGATGAGATGACTTTTTGCAAATGAGAGTGCTCATTTATTTATAGAGCACCAATAGGGTCATGTCCATAAGTTTAGGACAACATAAAAAAATTAAAATTAAAAATAGTTAGATAAATTTAATTTATCTTATAATTTTATTTTTTTATTTTTTAACTTTTTAATTTTATCTTTTAAATTGTTGGCTTATGACATGTTCTTTTGACACTTACAAGTGGCCTCTTGGACACCCAAGGGGTTTCAAAGTCATTGAAGGGTCACTTAGACCAACAAAAGGTCTTATGGTCACTCAAGGGGGTACATGGACCAACAAGAGGTCTCATGGTCACCCATAGGGGTATATGGACCAACAAAAGGTCTCTTGGTCACATAGGGGTATATGGACCAACAAAAGGTCTTGTTATCACCTAACTTGTAGTTGCCCCTAAAGATAGATCCAAGATGGATGGCAGAGGGGATGGGCAACCAAAGAGGTGCAACCAAGATAGCCTCGACTCCCAATGGATGGTTGTCACGCCAATCGAGGCAATCTTCACTTTATGTTATCTAGCCCAAGACAACAAAGGGGGAGACCCAGATCCACTCCCAATAGGAGAGATCAGACCAAAACACTAGATCAAATCAAATATAGATGAAGTACGTAAGGTGTATGGTGAACCCTAGATCTATGGATGAAGTCACAAGATGAGTAATAGGTTGGATCAAGGGGTTTAAACAGTGTAGCTTTGGTCCAATATGTATATGTGAGTGACTTATGATGTTTGAAGTAAGATCCAGGATCAGGGTACTAATCAATTATGAGAAAATCCACTGCCTTGGGAACCGTGTCCAATGCAAGGTAGTTAAGGACCAAATTGGGGCTAACCAGTACCAAAGATGAGCTTGATGGAAGGATATGACAATGTCAAGATACTCAAGCAAACCAGACAAAGATCAAACCACAAGCTAACCCAACAATCCAGGAAAGTCGAATTGGCTTGGAGAAGATTAGTGCCTTGGGAAATGGGCCAAATGGAGTCGGATGTCTACCAAATTATAGATCAGGGATGTTGAGGTGTCAAGCTAGGTGGATCTTGAAAATTAAGGTCATCCAATGGCTAGATCTCAGTAGATCTGAGATTGAAATGTATCACAAAGTGACCCAAGTGGGGCTCAACCCTCAAAATGAGGAATGGGGCCCACAAGGTGAAAATCACTGAAGTGACACACTAGGGGTAGGTTATCAAATGTGTAGATGAAGGATCAAGTGGGATCTCACCTACCCAGGTGCTAGATCTTAGCAAAGTCACCCCTCCTAGGAAGTGTGACCTCCCTTAGAGAGACTGTTTTGCCTTGGGAAATGGGTCAGATGAAGGCCAATCCACACCAAACTATAGATCTGAATCGTTGTGGATGCTATAGAGGTGGGTTTTAAATTTTATACCCAAAAGCCAAGTAGATCTTGCTAGATCTGAAAAATTGCAAAATGAGGGTTTGAAATATGAGGGTTTTAAGTAACTTAGACAAATGGATAGATCATGGAATGAGAAATTACCTTGAGATCATACCCGAGTGATGGATGAAGATGCCTTGTTGTTGAGTAAGACTCCTGCAGAGATCAAATGAGAAATTGTTGATTTTGCTTGCCAAAATGATGCCCTAGCCCACAAGTGTGACCTCCTCTACCTGTCAAACCAAGGAAATCGATTCAATCAAAAAGATCAAGTATGGAGGAAATACAAGCGAAATGCAATAGTAACATGAAATAGAAGGTCAAAGACAGTAATACTCCCTGTTACCAACGAAGAAACCCAAGAAAGAAGCAGGGAGGGTCCTCCCCTATCAATACGTCCTCCTCAAATCAATTCGGCCTCCACATGTAGATGACAAAATCGTGGTACAAAAAATAGCAAGACAAGATTTCCAAAAACCCAGTGCAAAGGAAGAATCAACGAACGAACTCCAAAAGCATTTCACCACAACACAACAGATAGATGCAATAATATTTTCTATTCCAATAATCCAGAGCCAAAAGTCCCCTTTACAATGAGAAGCTCTCTCCTTTAAATAGGATGGAGAGAGGCCACAATCCTAACCACTTCTTGAATGAGTGGCTAGGATTAAAATATCAAAAGATCTAATCAATGGTTGAGATGAGCTCAACAATTCAATACATGGATCAACTTACTAATACAATATAATAATGGACAAATCACCCATAACAAGGGGGTCCCACCAAATGTCAATGATAAAACATAAGAAAAAGCTCATGGTGGGTCCAAAGGGTAATTTCTAACACCCTTGGTCAATCCCCATGGCACAATATACAAGAATAAATGATCTAGACACCAAATTGTGCCTCTGTGGGAAAGTCGTGTGCCTTAGGAGGCTCCAGAAAATCATATAAAATGCCATAAGTGATGGATGTGGGTCCCGATGAAGCTGAAACTGCTGGAGAAGGTGTGGAAGACATCCCACTCATCATCACTAATCATCCCATGCCATAACCTTGCCTCAATAGCCCAAATCGAATTCCTCTGTAGCCATTTTTACCATTTCTGGACTGCCTCAGGAAGTGTGAAATTGCCCAAACTACCTCCTAGAGTGCCTACGCTATCAAGGTGAGCTCACCAATGTGTCTGGGAGGGGGGTAATATGCTAATAACAAGTGGTTGGACCACCCCTCCATGCACAGCGCCGCCTAGGTGAACCAAATAAATCTCATCATTGCTCTGACAGGCCAAAACTGCACTAGGATAGCCAACTGAGGCTAAAAATCACTATAACTGCCCAGAACTGAAAACAGACTGTCTCATTGGACTCAGAAGGTCCAAATCCATCTAAGGTGTGTACTCATACACCATATAGTCCTCTACATGGTCCAAAATAAATGCCCATCATATCCGGTAGACCAAATAATAATAATCTGTAAAAGTGCTGAGAAGCACAAATCATCATCATAAGCCTGAAACCACTACATAAGCCCACCACGGTGACCTGTACCAGTCCATATATCATCTATCTGTAACATCTGAGGTCTGCCACCTCATGTCCCGTGGTTGACTTTTGGTCAAACTGGGTTTGACCAAGTCAACATGACCAAAATATAACTCAAGCTGTCATCAAACTACTGCAAGGTGTCAAAGGTTAAAACATGCTTTACAATCCATTCAAATAGCAATCATTACTGGCGATCTAAATCCAAATATAATAGGTCATTAATTATTATTATTACTCAGACCAGACTTTCAAGGCCATACTCACTTCATAGTTGTGATCAATTTGCTAGTGAAGGGTGAAGGCTAAGAATAAAATGGCTAGATCAAAGGATGACTTACTGACTTAACACTGTGACACTTTGGATATGGAAAAGGGAATACACACCATAGCACATAGTGGACAAGCAATAACACAAGGAATGGCAATGTCTCACAAATGAGTAAGTTGTTCAAAAAGTGTTTATTCACCCTGACAGATGCGCACAATCCAAAATACAAATGAGGCCAGCAATCTTTTTGATATAGAATTTAAGTTCTATTGCTTTTTGGGCCTATAGTTTCCATAGCCTTTGATCTATGTGTGTTTATAAACACATTGCATAGATTTACATTTCATTAGGCTTCTTGCTGCAGGTGTGTTTTTAAGGCACTTGTTTACCTGAGCACTTCTAGGTGTGTCTTTAGACAGCTTGTTTACCTAGGTATTTACATTTCACAAAAGATATAACATTTGATATTTCATAGCCATTTTCATTTGGCTTGCCTTTCATTCATGTGTGTTGAGAAACACATTGCATGAATAGGCTTTCATACAAGATACAACATTTTATTTCCATACTTTGTATTCATGGCAACACTAAAAGTTTCAGGTTTATCCAACAACATCTTTAGTGACTAGGGGGACTTCATGAGGAAATCCAACTCACCATAGGTAAGTTTTGTCACCAACTCAGAGCCGAGACACAAAAAAACAAGGAAGCTCATCCAATACAGAGGCTACAGTGGGGAAAGGTCCTCCATGCCACTAGTCAAGTAGTAAGTCAAGGTAATGAACAAACTGGGTAAGTCATGGATGGATGAAGACAGTGAATAATGAAACCAGCACTAGCAAGCCAAAGTATGGTGGGAATGATCACCTCTATTCTCCCTAGGGAGGGTAAAACCAATGAGTATAGGCCAAGAACTTCTAAGTCTGAGTAGGGCCAAATATGATATATATACAGTACAACCAAGTCCACATATCTATATGATCGCCAGATCATGATACTAAATGCTAAGACATGCTAAAAGAATGAAAATAAAAGCAATATAACCACAACACCATAATATACCTGCTGAATCATATACCTGAATGCTCATCATCTGAGCCATCATCTGTCCTCTAAAACTGCTGCTGTAACTCTGGGCACTACTGACTGCTCTGTATAAATGGCTAAATAGCTACATCGGTCATCTCTCTGAGTGTCCTGAGACTCAGTCATGGCATGGGGAATAAAACTGTTGTCCATAATCTGATAGTGATCCATGGTAGATGCTCATCTCAGCATCTCAATGCAAGGGAACTGGCTGAATAGTGTACTGGAATCTGCCAAAAATGTATGGTAGCCCAGCTACTATATATGTGATAACAGGTCTCTTGGACATTCATTCAAGTACATCATCATATATAAGGAAGATATTCTTTGGTTGCCTTGTTCTCCCCATTAACACCAAGATCATGTGTTAGGTTCTTCATCAAGGGTTGGCCAATCCCTTGTGATGGTCCCATGGCCCATAGATCAAGGAGAGGAGTACAACACTTGCCTAGATCCAGTCTAGGTCTTCACGTTGATTGAATCAACGTCCTGGTCCCAGACCAGGTTCTTCAACCCCAAGCTGAAGGTTGATCAGAGTCAACAACTTGGTAACTGACCAAGTGCCTCCATTCTTAAAGAATGGCTCTTGGCCCTAAGCTGAGCTTCAGTCCCAGACTAAAGTATGTTGATCAACCCCATGGTCCCTGACCAGGTCCCCCATTCTCCCGAAGAATGGTTCTCAGCCCCAAGCTGAGTTTCAGTCCCAGACTGAATGTTGATAAACCCCCTGGTCCCTGACCAGGTCCACCATTCTCCCATAGAATGATTCTCATCCCCAAGCTGAGTTTTAGTCCCAGACTGAATGTTGATCAACCCTAGTAACTGACCAGGTGCCTCCATTCTCCTAGAGAATGGCTCTTGATGCTGCTCAAAAATCAACATGATCCAATAGGGCACATGACCATCCTGGTTTTATTTATGCAAAGGTGATTGCGTGTTGTAAAGGGTCGTTATCCCCTATTAGCACACCTTCTGCACCCACTAGGACCTATTTTCAACATCTAGAAACCCCAACATCAAGGAGCTAATCTTGTACAACTTCAGGAAGGCCACCCACTATCACCTCAATGGCTCTTCCTCTCTATTCTGCTTGTCTCTCCTCCCACTCAAGGGGGGTATCCCTAATTAAGATTGGTGAGGCTATGGCATGGAGGCTCTAGGTGATATGGGGAGAGTAAGCCTTAACAAAATGTGTGGTAATTGTAGCATAGGATATCAAAATGGAAATGGCGAAAGAGATGTGGAAAAGAATAAAATGAAGGGAGAGAGTAACAAGGGAATAAGGTAATGTGACCAGTGTATATCAACTTAAGGGCTAACGGAGTCAATGAAGCATTGCAACATAAATGGACTAGTCTATCACAATCAACAATTACGGTAGGCTTACGAGGGGGAAAGGACCAATGTGTCACATTCAACCTGTTTAGATGAAGGACTAGTTTGAAACCTCCATCATTTACTTGCATACCTAAGGTTAAAGGAACTAATTTAATACTTGAAACCAAGATGTTTGTTGAAAAATAAAAGCAAAATTCCACACCTAAGGGGCTATATTTGATACTCATCAACTATATATAAACTTAAAGGTGTTGTTATGTTAAGATGAATTATTAATTCATTTCAATAACTAAGTGTGTTAGAAGAACGGAAATAAAGCATAATTACAACAACAAATAGATCAAGGGGGAGAACCTTACCACATTGACTATCCCAAAAATAAATTAAGTTTATTATTTGGCCTTTATATGCTTTGAAATGTATCAATATATAATTTGTCATCTATTTTGGTGCTTTCAGGGTCGAAAGATTTGGGTGAATTGGCTTGTAGGGCCCATTTCAGAGGCAGGTCTCACTTTGCAAATTTTGGGTTCAGGACCTTTCGAGACCTATTTGAGGGTCTAAACGATGTTTTTTGGGACCAAAAGTTCATCATTTATGCCATGCCCCTTGTTGCAATTCTACACTTCGAGACTTTCCAATAGTCCAAGAATTGCCTTAAACAGAGTCTGTATGAGGAGGTTATGCCTCCCGCAAGTTGACCTATCTAGTTGACCACCAAGGTACCGAGTGGATTCCACATCAACTCTCATTTCTCACACATGTGGAGCTAGATACGTGTGGACTTTCAAGAATATTCTAGGAGGTCCAAAAATATAACCCTAATCGGGAGTTGGGACATGTAGAAACCCTGAACCTAACCCTAAACGACTATTGAGCTATGTTAAATACCAAGCCGCTAGGAAAAGAAGGGGTTCCATTCTTTTGATGTTATGTATTGTTCCATAGTTGAGCAATAGCACAGGACTGGATAGTAGAACAGAACAGAGGAAGTAAGAGATCCTGTAGTAGCCATTATGGCCGCAAAGTCATAGGTAACTCCATAGATTACCACTTTCTTTGTATTTATACTCCATATTTGGACAAGAAAAGAGCAAGGCATAGTCCTCACTTCTGGCTGGGTTTTTCCCCTTAGTGGGTTTTCCCAAGGTATATTTTGTGTTGATTGTGTGGATGTGTGTTTTCACTCTAGTTATTTCTCTTTCAGTTCCATTTTATTTAGTATTTTATAGAAATAAATTAACACTGTGGATATTTTATATGTTATTTAGTTCTCTTTCACTGTGGATGTGTGTTTTCACTCTAGTTATTTCTCTTTCAGTTCCATTTTATTTAGTATTTTATAGAAATAAATTAACACAATGAACTAAGTTGTAAGATCCATTGTGATGAATTGTTCCAATGGAATATCCACGGCAATTTACGAATCATTATATAAGTGTGATAACAAGAGAAATCTACAAATAATTAACAACAAAATTGAAAAGCAAAAACATCACTAAACAACAAGCCACATTTGATACACAACTGAGCATCATCCTCATATCCAAGCTCCTACTCTAACTCCTTCACTTCACTCACTTCTCAAAACTTCTAACACCCAATTCACCAATTACAAATTATCAATAAATTGGGAGAAAGCTACTTTTATATAAAGTGAACTAGATCTCTCGTACAATAAAATGTTGGGTATGTGTTATATTATTTGCATGACTACCCACCTTCTAGCGGGGTTTGGGGGTTGGCCCTTGAATGAAGGCGGTCTGGGGGAGCTCCCCCGACTGGGAGGCATGGAGGCCAGCAAGCCCCCATTTGGAGGTTCGGGGGTGAATCCCCCAAGGAAAAAAATGGGTTTTTTTGGCCCTATTTTTGGCCAATGGTTTTCGGCCCATTGTAATCTGATTCCGGATTGGTAATTAGGGTTTCAAAGGTTAGTGAATACCTATATAGTGTATTGTAAACGATTGAGTTAATACAATGAAAAAAGAAACAAAGAGAGCGGTGAAGCTCTAAGTTAGGTTGGTTTTTCCCTTCGGGGTTCCAAGGTAAATCTCTATGTACTATGTGTGAATGTCATTGTTTACTTTCAGTGTTTCTTAAGAATTGTATGCATTGTTACACTTAAACAGGTTTAGAACTTTCATAAAATACAATATTTGTTTAACTAACTCCATGACAAGTCTAGCAATAATAAAATATTGGAGTTAGTTAGATCTATCCGATCATGGTTGACAAGTCAAATGGATGAAGTGAAGTCACTTCTCTCCTCCAAAAATATGATGAACTAGTTCAAAGTCAGTTTTAACTCTCAACAAGATAATACAAGGTGTGCACAAGACCAGTCAAAGATGCAAGTGGACACCCTGGTGGATAAGGTTAAATGAAGAAATGAGTGTGAATGGATGGAAGTGGTCAAGAAGACTAGGGTGCATGCATAACTAACCTCTCAAAACAAGTGCAATCTCAACAACCTCCTCCACATGTGTGCCCAACGAATTTATAAATGAGGCAGCCATTAAATAAAATTAAGAAATAATCCTGTTTTCAGCTGCCTCAACATGTGCCAAAAGGGGAGCACTACCCTCATGTGCTGTACCACATGAGACATAAAGTTGCATTCCATAGTGAAATATTAAAACATATTCAGATGAAACTTAGGGAATGAAGCCTCAATGAAGGTTTATAACATATCAATAATAATAGGCCAATAATGTCGCACTCAAGCTAAGGTTTGGGTTTAATTAATCAATAATAAAAATATCCCGAACAACTTTTGCATGTTCAACATGGAAAAGGTGATTTAATAAAATATGATAAATGAAAAGTTAATTATGAAGGAAAAGTTATATGAATATGGATGAAATGACGCATGCACCCTCTAGGAACGAGGATACGATGGATATGAGTGTGATATAGTCTATACCAAGGTATAAAGTGGAAATGTAATGAAATATGAAAGTTACCTAGGTACAACGATGGAAAGGTTATGAGTTAATACAATGAAAAAAGAAACGAATAGAGCGGTGAAGCTCTAAGTTAAGTTGGTTTTTCCCTTCAGGGTTTCCAGGGTAAATCTCTATGTACTATGTGTGAATGTCATTGTTTACTTTCAGTGTTGCTTCAAAATTGTATGCATTGTTACACTTAAACAGGTTTAGAACTTTCATAAAATACAATATTTGTTTAACTAACTCCATGACAAGTCTAGCAATAATAAAATATTGGAGTTAGTTAGATCTATCCGATCATGGTTGACAAGTCAAATGGATGAAGTGAAGTCACTTCCCTCCTCCAAAAATATGATGAACTAGTTCATTATTTACTTTCAGTGTTGCTTAAGAATTGTATGCATTGTTACACTTAAACAGGTTTAGAACTTTCATAAAATGCAATATTTGTTTAACTAACTCCATGACAAGTCTAGCAATAATAAAATATTGGAGTTAGTTAGATCTATCCGATCATGGTTGACAAGTCAAATGGATGAAGTGAAGTCACTTCCCTCCTCCAAAAATATGATGAACTAGTTCAAAGTCAGTTTTAACTCTCAACAAGATAATACAGGTGTGAACAAGACCAGTCAAAGATGCAAGTGGACCCCCTGGTGGATAAAGTTAAATGAAGAAATGAGTGTGAATGGATGGAAGTGGTCAAGAAGACTAGGGTGCATGCATAACTAACCTCTCAAAACAAGTGCAATCTCAACGACCTCCTCCACATGTGTGCCCAACGAATTTATAAAGGAGGCAGCCATTAAATAAAATTAAGAAATAATCTTTTTTTTCAGCTGCCTCAACATGTGCCAAGAGGGGAGCACTACCCTCATGTGTTGTACCACGTGAGACATAAAGTTGCATTCAATAGTGAAATATTAAAACATTTTCAGATGAAACTTAGGGAATGAAGCCTCAATGAAGGTTTATAACATATGAATAATAATAGGCCAATAATGTAGCACTCAACCTAAGGTTTGGGTTTAATTAATCAATAATAAAAATATCCCAAACCACTTTTGCATGTTCACACATGGAAAAGGTGATTTAATGAAATATGATAAATGAAAAGTTAATTATGAAGGAGAACTTATATAAATATGGATGAAATGATGCATGCACCCTCTAGGAATGAGGATACGATGGATATGAGTGTGATATAGTCTATACCAAGGTATAACCGTATAGAGTGGAAATGTTATGAAATATGAAAGTTACCTAGGTACAACATTGGAAAGGTTATGAAAGGGGACTCTTATCAAGACAAAACATTAGTAAAATACATCACCCTGCCAGAGAACACAACAAATAAGAAATAACATGAACCTAGCATGTAACAACCAAGTGAGAGTAGCAACTAGAACATCATGAGCAAGGGAATAATAAGATATCTCCCCAACAATGATCAACCAAAGAAAAGTTCCTCCTGCAAGATGAGGATACATGATATGTAGTTGAAGCAACCTCCACCAAAAATTTCCATCAAGAATGCCAAGAAGAGAAGAGGCTCCATGAAGATGTATTTACCCCCAAGTCCATCCAATGCTCTAAATGTACCAACTATTAAAATTTAATCCCGTCAATGTGATGAAAATCACAATGTGAAACCTCATACAATGAGGTGTAACATTGCTGTTTATAATGGCTTTTCATTGAGTTTAAGCGAATGTTTTTTCTGGTAGAACACTACTGTAACTAACAAATGGCCGGCAGGCCAAATTCTATTGTAACTTAGCCTAATCCTCATATAAGGCTTCTGCCAAGATGGACCCGGTAATCATTAAGGACATCCAAAGCATGTCCTGGCAAATAAGGGGGTTACAAAGGAATGGTATCCACCTCCCCACTTAACTTCCAGTGCTAACATTAATCAATAAATCCTTGATTATTAATCTGATTTTATTTATTGTACTTTCTTACCAACTTGATTGATCAGATAATTAATTTCAAGTTTAGTGTTTAATTGATTTTGATCTGATATGTACATCAAACTCAACTTTAGGAAATTCAATTGTTGTTAAGAACCACTAGTCTTTAAGAGATTCTCCCTTTAATATACCAGTAGATTGACACTCTGTGAACAGATCATAGCAGGGAAGGTATTTGGTGAACCCAATAATCCCGACTACGACAAAAGGTTTTTGACCTAGTGGACCAGTACAAAAATCAATGCCAATAGTACTAAAGTTTGGATAGAAAAGATAGTAATTGAGACATGCAGGTTAAATAAGCAAATTTTCATTGCATGCACACATCACAAGTTCATGGTTATGCTTGTCTCTAAAAGAAACATTGCAAAGAAAAATGAAGCACAAATATAGATGGTCAATGAAAACCCACACATCAGGAATAAAAAAAAACATCCAAAATGAACAAAGAGTTTAACCTAAAATTAGGGATAATAACTCAAAATATTGTTGTGTAATAGGGTGGTGATGCTCACCAAAAATAAACCAGAACTTGAATGAAATAGATAAGAAGAACAATATTCAAGGTGGCAATACAGTGAAACACGCAGGCATCTCAACAAAATACACCTGATTTGTACATGGTGTTAAAAACTGGCAATGCTTTTAAATTATCAAATTGGCCGATATGGGATATTTCTGATTTCATCAGTCCCATCTTTAACAATCAAAATAATACTTTAGCATTGTTTGAGACTATTTAGCACCAGCGCGCCTACATCTGTCTCTATTTTGGTTCAAGTGAACATGACAATAAAATTTGTTCAGTTGGAATATCTCCGAGCCACATTCAAATCTGAATTCCCTTGAATGGTAGACTTCAGTACTGTAAAGTTTGGAATGAATGCTCTTCTTCTACCCTGTTTTCTCATCAGCTACCCTTTGTGAGGTCTTATCAAGATCAATAAGCATGAACAGGATAATATGTAGGGACTGTTCAGCAGCGGTGCTTGTCTAAAATGTTTAATAACCATTCTTTTCTACTTTAGGATGCTTCTCAAATAATTCCATTATTTTAAGCAATTTAGAATGGGTGTTTGTCAAATTAGTCAATGCCCATTTCTCTGAGGCACTAACATGACAAGAATTGAAAGAAGACAGCGACCATTGACAACAATGCTAACTTCTGCGGAAACTGATTTATAAAGGACACTGTCTGTGTAGTGGAAAGTCTGTTAGAGGTTACATATATCATGGAAACTGTTCCTAAACCTCTGCAAAAACACCAAGGCACTATTGCCGAACTGTCAAACCAATGTGGCCATCCCAATTGGATTCCAACATGCATGGTCGTCCATCTATTCCACAACCAAAAAACAGAAACACAAAATCTAGCTAATGCTAAACCAAATCTAAACTTGAATATGGAAACCTCACCCCTCTTTTGTCCCTCACTCTGACCTTTCAATTTTCGTCTTTCCTCTTGCGGTTAGAGTCAGTTATAGTTCTTCCAGGTATACTGCATCAAGAATATCTGGAGCGATAACAGTGTGGCTCATCATCAGGACTAAGAGATGTCCCTCCCTTTGACCTTTCGATTTTATTGTTTTTGCTGACATTGTCATCCCTTAGTTAAGCAGCTTTTTTGCCCCTTTTTCATGTACATTGTGCAACTTCAGCTTTCAGATTTTTTGTGTAAGTTTTCTTATGGAACCCTGATTATGACATTCCCACATATAAATAACAAAAAATTCCAAACTTATTTGACCTCCCTGGTTGTTTCATTTATAAGGAAATAAAAACCGAACGAAATCAAATGAACTTCAACCCCTAAAAAAGTGAAATAATATTAATGTTAAATTTTGTACCAAGGCAAGTGTTTTTCATCTTTGTGATGCCCAAGGGTGGAAAACATTAAATGTGGTCCCTAGTCACTTTATTAAAGTGAGAAGTACTTTATAAGACATAAAGTCATGATAGCAGTAATAAGTGTAGAGGGTTTCGCAGATGCGAAGGGTAGCTGGGAGCTACCAGTCACGGCAGGGGAGAGGTCCTGTTGACCAAACCTCTCCCTGTCACATCACCGTAGAATGAAACTGGAAAACGATGGAAGGAGGAAGATAACGGGGATGTGTTGGAATAAACTATTGTGTCGATGCTCTTTGGGGTTGCTTGTCAGTTGATTTGGAGCTGGTGTGTCGGTGAACTGGGGTTATTGGTAGGGTTTGCAGCTGTTCTCAGGGTTTATGGCTTCGTTGGAGGAAGTGGAAATGGTAGATTATACTGGTGACCAGCTGGAGGCACAGGATGTATGGGGGGTTCCAGGTGGAGGGCAGATGGAGGGCCTGGAGGAAATCCCAATGCTGGGGCCTGTTGGAACTGTTTCAACCGGTTTGGGGCAGGTGAGGCCGGTAACTGGTTTTTCACCCTCGGATTACCTGACTTTCTCTCCACATAGCTTGCTGCCGGATAATCTGGACAATGATGGAATGTCAGTGGATTTTTTGGGTAGCTCGAGTTGGAGGGAGGCTGGAGACTTTTTTGCTCGGAACCTAGGGTTCCCGGTGTCCGGTTTGCAGGAGGGTTTTGAAGCGGTGGCTGGTTTTGAACGGATTGCGGATGAAGGTGTGGCTCGACAGGTACAGCAGCTGTGTGGGACGGGTTGTGGTGGAACGGGAGTGGATGTGCGAGTGCCTCTGGAGATTTCGGAACACCGTGGATTTGATAGCCCTTCTGCGGGTGTTGGGTCTACGAAGGATAAGGTGGGGGTTACAGTGGGGGTCGGGGCTGTTCATAAAGGACCCAGCAGGCGAAGAAAGAGGAGTTGGATTAAAACCCGCATTGTGGGTAGTTATGCTGTAGGCGAGGATATTGCCTGGGAACGAGTCCTTGAGATGTCTCGTATGACGCTGGTGGGAAGGGTCATGGGCAGAAATTTCGCTCGACCTACTGTGATGGAGTGGGTGGAATCACACTGGCGCGAGGTGTTAGGTTACACACCTGAGGTGGACATGCTGCTACGGGGGTGGTTTGCGGTGAAACTACAATCTGAGGTTGATCTGCACAAAATTCTCGACAGGAATTGGCACTTGGATCATTCGCCGGTATTGTTGAAGCCTTGGCATCCACTCTTTGATGCTAGTCGGAAGAGAGTTGATTTGATTCCGGTATGGGTAAGACTACCGGGACTTCCTCTGCATTTTTGGGATATTAGCCATTTTCGTAAGATCGGGGATATATTGGGAAATTTTCTGGAGGCTGATCTTTCCTTTTTGGAGACGCATTACAAACAAGTTGCAAGAATTTTGGTCAATTTGAATATCCGTGAAGGACTACCGGAGGTCATAAACTTGGAATGGGGACCTGTTAGTATTCCTCAGATGTTGGATTACGAGAATGTGCCCTTTAGGTGCAGGCGGTGTCATGCCTATGGACACCCGGCGTCTGCTTGTCGTCTTTCGGTTCGCACTCTCAATGGGGGAAGGAGAAACCCCACTGCTATGGACGTTATGGAAGAACCAATGGACCTGATGAACAACGAAACGTCGCCTGTGAAGGAGGACTCGGGTGGTGACCGGATAGATGAGGAATTGGAACCTCCTTGCCCGGATTCAGATGCGGTGCGGGACAATCAGGCTGAACACAACATTGCACCTGCTGTTGACATATTTTGTTCCGCTCCATTGGCTGCGGCTGATGTGTCGGGACCTTCTTATACGGGTATTCCTTCTTTCTCTTTAACGTCCTCTGTACATTTATATTTCAATCGGTGCTCTGTGGTTGGGCTTGATTGGGTTGAGGGGCTGAAAAATTTATCCTTGTCGGGACACTCTGAGACTCTCCCCCTAACAATTTCTTCGGCCCCTTGTGGGGGTTTTAATTACACGGTGGACGATACATCTGTTCTCAACCCTGTTTTGCCTCCTCTTCTTTTGGAGGGCAATCTGTCAACTATTGAACCAGATCCTGGGAAGGTGGCTGAGTCTTCTGAGCCCTCCTCACCCGAGTCTTCTGCATCGGGGTATAACCTTCGATCATACACAAAGAATTTTGGGGGGGGATTAGGTAAAGAGAAGGCGTCGGCTCAGAGAGGTAGAGGCCGCAGGTCTCATTTATCTAAGGCTCAGAACAGGGCCAAAATGGATCTTCAGGCTGGGAAACAAGTCTCGATTGAGAGGGCACTTAGAGCAGTGAATGCCCGGACGAATGTTCGGATATGAAGATCATGTCCTTTAATTGTCGGGGCCTGGCTGGGCCTAAAAAGAAATCAGCCTTCATGAGGGTGCTTACTCTTGAACACCCTGATGTGATTTTGCTACAAGAGACTTTAGGGTTAGGTGTTATCATCAAGGAGAAACTGGAACTATGGATGGCCGGTTGGACCTTTGTGACTCTGGTGTTAGGGGTCGCTCTAGGGGTTTGGCTGTGGGATGGAAGAACTGTGCGATTAAACTCATAAATGCTTGGGGGATGGCTTCTGTGTTGGGAGTTGAGTTTCTCTCTGTTGATTTGGGTACTTATTTCACTGTGGTAAATGTCTATGGGCCCTATGTAAATAGAGTTCCCTTCTGGGATTCACTTCTGCAGGATCAGCTCCTGGATGGTGAATCGGTTGTGGTGGGGGGAGATTTAAATTTTACATTAGGGCAATCAGAAATTTGGGGCCCTCAAGCACATGTGGATCCTTTGGCAGGATACTTTCAACAGAAGTTGGTACGTAAAAACTTGTTGGATATTGAACCTATCAAGCTTAAACCCACCTGGAGGAATAACAGGAGTGGAGAGGCTCGGGTGGCTAAAAGACTGGACCGGTTCCTGGTGGCTGAACAGTTGGTGGACAGGTTTCTTCAAATCAGGCAGTGGGTAGGGAGCGGAGGGGATTCTGATCACTTCCCTATCTTTCTTGAGATCAGAAGAGGACCAAACAATCCACCTAGCTCTCTTAAGTTTAATAAGAACTGGTTAAGTGAAGATTCTTTTAAAAGTCTCTTTCTGGATCTTTGGAGGT
Organism: Larix kaempferi; assembly: GCA_027924585.1. Classification (NCBI taxonomy): domain Eukaryota; kingdom Viridiplantae; phylum Streptophyta; class Pinopsida; order Pinales; family Pinaceae; genus Larix; species Larix kaempferi. The sequence continues at coordinate 2,038,303 of BSBM01000100.1, forward strand.
CGTATGATGTGGAACATGAACGCACTGCGGCATTTCAATTCGCTAAGAACATTCAAAGATTAAAAGGAGCTGTCAAAGAATGGGCTATTGATAAGAAAATTAGGGAGGATACTGAATTGAAACAGATAGAGGCTGAGCTACTACAGATCTATTAAGGGGAGGGAGGGGGTTTACAGACTCTGGACTCTAAGGCTGCAATGGCCAGGTTGGAAGGCAAAAGAAATAACCTTTTGTTGGAAAAGGAGGAAACCTGGAGACTCAAGAGTAGGGCGATTTGGCTGGAATGTGGGGATGAGAATACTAAATTCTTTCATGCATACGCCAGGGGGAGGAAGGCGGCCAATACTATTTGGAGCTTGAAAGATGAAGGTGGCTTTGAACATTTTGACTTTGAAGGTAAAGCTAGATGCGGGGTGGGTCATTTCCAGAATTTATTTAAGGCTCTAGCCCAGGCCTCTATTGCAGAAGTTATAAGGATAGCACAACTGTTTCCGCGGTTTGCTGAGGAGGAGGATAACAAGAGACTGATGCGTGCAGTAACTGAGGAGGAGTTAAAGGAGGTCCTTGGAAGTTTCCAGAAAGACAAGAGCCCCGGGCCGGATGGATGGACGGTTGAATTTTTTCTGGAACTTTATGAAATTGTGGGGTTGGATCTTTTACAGGTGGTAGAAGATACTCGTTTAAATGGGAAGATACCTGCATGTTTCAATTCTACCTTTATAGCCCTCATACCAAAGACTGATAATTCGGTTACCCTCTCTGAATTCAGACCTATTTCATTGTGCAATTGTATCTATAAGATTGTTTCGAAGGTCATAGCTCGGAGACTAAAGGTATCACTATCCGAGCATATTTCAGCTGAACAATTTGGCTTCCTTAAAGGTCGTCAGATACATGAGGCTATAGGGGTGGCTCAGGAGGGACTACACAGTTTGAAGACTCGGCATATCAAAGGAGCTATTCTTAAAATTGATTTGTCCAAGGCATACGACAAGGTGAGTTGGATTTATATCCGGCTTCTTCTAACACATTTGGGTTTTGGTATCAATTTTATTAGATGGATCATGTCTTTTATAACTACTGTATCATTCTCTGTGTTATTGAATGGAGCGGCCACTCCCTTTTTTCATGCGGAAAGAGGCCTTAGGCAAGGCTGTCCACTTTCCCCCCTTCTATTTCTTCTGGTGGCAGAAGGATTGAGCAGGGCTATACATGATGCTAATATACAGGGGAGATTTAATGGCATTGGCATTGGAGAGCAGTTATTTGTTACTCATCTTTTATTTGTGGACGACATTATCATCTTCTGCTCAGGTGATCGAAGGGAAACTCGGACTCTGAAGGAGATCTTGGAACTATTCTCTAAAGCTACGGGGATGGATATAAATGATGAAAAATCCACTCTTACTACCCATTTGCTGCGACCGGATGAGGAGCGGGCACTTGTTGAGAATTTCCCTTTTAAATTATCAGGACTAGATGAGGGCTTGAAATATTGGGTTTCTCCCTTAAAGCAAACGTATATCTTAAAAAGGATTGGAGATGGCTGATTGGTAAGGTGGAGAAAAGATTGAATGTTTGGAGTCACAAATGGATGTTGAGGGCTGGCAGGCTGGTTCTGGTTAAGGCCGTTTTGGAAGCCATTCCAGTATACTGGATGTCTCTGTCTTGGATACCCAAAGGAATCCTTGAACATATCAGGCGGTTATGCTTTAGATTCCTGTGGAGTGGAAAGGAGGGTCAGGTAACCCCTTAGGTCAACTGGAAGAGAATTGCTATACCCAAAGGTCTTGGGGGTTGGGGATTAAAAAACATCTTTCTGTTTGCTCAAGCTTTGGCAGCTAAGGGAGGATGGAGACTTATCAAAACTAACAGCTTATGGACCAGGGTTATAAAAGGGAAGTATCTATCAGACATGAGTCTGGAAGAATGGATTAGGAGCCCCAGGAAGTCTCATATCGGGGGATCCGTGATTTGGAAGGTAGTGGTTAAATCTTTCTCTCTGGTGGAGAATAATCTGGCTTGGAATGTGGGTAATGGAGAAAAGGTGAGAGTTGGCAGAGATCCATAGATCGGGAGTGAACAATTACATTTGATGCCTGATAATGTTGTAAATGCTTTGGAAAATAGGGGCATTCTCACACTTAATCAATTGGCTGATCAGAGCCCCGATGACCTGTGGATACAACATTGGAAAAATGCAAATATGCTGGGCTTGGGGGATTCTGAGGTTGTTTCTCTGAATAACTATATCAGTGGTTTGAATAGGGCTAATATTCACCTTTCGAACCAGGAGGATGTACTGACTTGGGAACTTGATCCGGCCGGGATTTACACACCAAAGATGGGTTATCTAGTGCTTAGTGCAGGAGCAGCAAATAGGGATGAGGTCTGGTGGTGGAGATCACTTTGGAAACTTAAATGCCCATCAAAAAACAGACTTTTTATGTGGTGTGCTTTAGTGAACCGGGTTCCGACCTGGGATATTCTGCAGAAGAGAAACTTTCAGGGCCCGGGTTGGTGTGTTATGTGCAAGAAGGAACTGGAAACGATATCACACCTCTTCATCACGTGTCTGTTCACGAAAGCGGTATGGAAAGAATGCACAAAAATGGTCGGTTTTGACTGTAGATGGGAAGGAATCTCTGTGGAAACTGCATGGGAGAACTGGTGGAGACAGGCAACAAATAAAAAACAGAAGATTTTACCACTGCTGATTATATGGGGGATTTGGCTGGCAAGGAATGGGGCTATATTTCAGGAAAAACCATGTATACCGGAAATTATATGTGCAAAATCTGTGGGCATTTATCAAGCAAGTCCCGAATATGTAAGGGCTGCTAAACAGAGACGTGACATGGAAGTTGAGATTGATAAATCTTATCCATGGGGGTTTTTTGACGGAGCTGCTAGTAATGAGATTTGTGGTGGGGGAGCAATCTTATATATTTCAGACTCTCACTTCTTTACACTCACTATGGGTCTTGGAGCGGGATCCAATAACTTTGCTGAAGTCATGAGTTTAAAATTGCTACTCATTTTTGCTTCTGAGAGGGGTATCTCTAGGCTGGCGGTTTTTGGAGATTCTATGAATGTTATAAATTGGACCAATCAAACTCAAGCCTGCAGAGTTCTTAGACTTGCAAATGTTCTTAATACTATTCAGCTGGTCAAACAATCTTTTGACTCATTCACATGCCGGCATGTTTACAGGGAAAATAACCAAAAAGCGGACCAGGCATCCAAAGAAGGGCAGCTCATGGTTTTCGGCACTTGGAAAGTAGCTGAAGAAATTGATGGACAGCGAACTGAATTCTAACACAGACCTTATATTGACTGAATCTCATTATGATGTTATATTTATATTTTGACAAAAATGCATAGATGTTCTTTAATTTATGTATAAACTGCAGATTTTCATATATGACAATGAAGTTTTATGTATAAAACTTATGAAGATGTAACAGCAAAATAGTCCGGTGGGACAGATCTAGTTTTTTTTTGGACAAAACAGGAAAGTATCATATTATGCATATTGAAAGCAGACGTAATAGTCTCATCAAGTGAACCAAATTTTTTGGACTTGGATAATTCACTGTACAGTGAATACTGAATGTAATTCTGATCTCTTTGGATGAATGGAATTACGCTTTTTTCTTTTGGAAAAAAAAAGACATAAAGTCACTTTATAAAGTTTGCTCATGATCCTAATTTTTAATTGACTTTATGAGAAATAAAGTGAGTAAGTAATTAAAAAGGGTCTCTATGTATTTAAATGAAAAGTGCATTATTTCATTTAATGAGTTATTAATGAGCAATTAATGAGATCCCTAGATCTAGTTGGTTCAAGATTTAATCTTGACCATTAGATCTCAAGAAGAAGTTATCATGAACAAAAAGGAAAAAAACTAGGGATTGAGGCATCATTGTTCACATTCACCAAATGAGATTCTTGGAGAAGAGAATAAGAGAGGGAGAGGAGAAGAAGAAAAACCCTAGCACGAATTCCAAGGCTGAGGAGCTCAAACTCCAAGAAGCAGGGCACAGTTTTCAAGGAGGCCGTACAGCATTTAAAAATCAGTCTGTACAGACATTAAATGCAGGCTGTATTGGTACAGAAACCGAGGAAATTGCAGGCACAGTTTTCAAGGGTTGTACAGCATTAAATTCAGTCCATACATGCTCGAATTCGAGGCAGAAATTTCCTGTAGCAGTGGCACGAATTTCGAGGGCCATACAGCATTTATTGAGGCCGTACAGCTGCACATGTGAGACCGTACAGGCACAGAAATCAAGGCACTTGAACAGAGGCTGTCAGTGAGATTCTAGCATGTTTTTCGAGGAGGAAAAAAGGAGATAAGTCCTGCTGTAATTTATTTGTAAATTGTCTCTGAAAAATAAAATCTCTCTCTGAACAGGTTTTCCCTAGCGGGTTTTATCCTGGACCAATTTGGTAAAAAATTCTGAGTCTTCAAATTTTTGTGTGGCTGATTTAAATTTTCTGAGTGTTGAAAGTTGTAAAAATTTCCTTGTGTTTCAAGTTAATTTGTAATTTATGCATGAGAAGTTTATTTGCAGCATTAGGGTTTGGGCATTAAACTCTATGTGAAAAGCAAAACTTGAAACCGGGTTGGGGATTAGAAAATTCACAATTAAAGCACGGTATGCCATTAAAACTGCACCCTAACTTGAGCAATGAACTGCTGCATTATAAAAGTAAATAAGCTCACTTACTGGTAAAGAATCCCAAAGTTATCTGCAACCAGCAAAACATCTTTCTCTGCATTGATATCCATGCCATATAGCATTCTCCATGTTGCTGGTCCCTGGTCATAAGGAACAGACAACAATTATAAGAGGTGCAGGGATTGGATTTACATTGAGCATATAAAATTGGGGACTTTATTGTGATCAAAATAACCCATCATGCATATGTATTACATTCCATCCATCAGGATTGATGTCCATTAGGAGGACTGGAACTCCTGTCTCAATATCAGTGCAGCTAAGTGTTCCATCAGATCCTGATGTATAGATATATCCATCCTTCATGGGATGAAACCTGAAATCACATAAGTTAGATGTTACTGCATTCTGCATGTCAAAAGCCAATTCTCCACTCAACTTCAGTTTCCCTAACCATAGGTAAGGACTGAAAATGCACAAAGAACAAACATGGTGGCAGCCTAAGAAACTTACTTCATACTGTTCAGAATGCAGGAATGTACTGTATCGTAAACTGTCTTCTCTGTCACTTTTTCATAGTCCCAGATACCAATTTGACCTTTCTTTTGACCCGGAAAATACAAGGTAGATGATCAGCTTAGAAAGAACTGATAGGAGTGGCAGTATAAATACAATCCAGCCAAAATCGACTCAAGATGAATATTTCAAGAGTCTCTATTAACAATCTAATTAAGACAGCTCAGGAAAAACATGGTGAATTCCAGATTTAAATAGAATTAGCATTCAGACATTTGCTTATTTAGCTATGGTCTTGAAAATACCTTATCTCCTGATATGAGAATATTGTTCTTAGTAGGGTGAAATTCTAAGGAAGTTATACGTCTACTGTGTAACTTGATGATTGCACTGTCAAGCTGGTTGGGAATCACATAAGTTGGCCTGATCTGCAACAAGTGAGAATAAACATGTATTAGCATACAATACTATAAAACATTAAGTCAATCTCAAACATTTCCTTTAAAAATAGTCACTTGAATTGCATAACTGCAATCTACAATTGCTGTGTTACCACCCTAGTTGCATGGAGCGTTCACCTAGGTTTTCCTAAGTTTTTGGGAAAGTCTGGCACATAATAACAGCTGTAAATCAATTCTGGACAGTAAGGAAGCAAGTCTGGGTGTGTTCTAGGCACTTCTGGGCTTATTTCACTTCCTAAAAGCCGTGAAAAGGGGACTAAAACTCAATCAACTTGAAGATCAAGTCCCGTGGCCTATCAGTGGTTTCCAGCATGAGTTTGGCAGTAGCGTTGGAGGTGTCTAGTATGAGATTTGATGCCCAACCTGAGATACACTCCTCATTTCAACAAAGCATATTCGGAAGACCTTGTTTTGAGTGGAAATCCGTTCAAGCCATTGAATGAAAGCTTGCTGTTTGAAACCAAGCACAGGGAGCTTTATGACATTTTTAAAAATGTTGGAGAAAGGTGAGCAGTTTTGAGCCATTCAAACTTAGGAATAAATGTATGACCTCAATGGATCTTGTAGCATTATGACATGAATAGCAGATTCAGTGGCATCTTGCAAGTGTGCCTGAAATCAAAGAACTGGAGGTGGGCCAGGCCCTGATCATCAAAATTTTCTGCTTTAATGATATCCTGGAGCACATTTGGCACTCAGCATCAATTCATATCGATCAAGAAGAAACATATTTTGGATCACAAGACCCTCAGACCTATTTCTGATCTCTGTGTTTGGAAAGTGATGATCCTCTCCAACACACAGAACCTGAGGATTGATGTAAGTCACAGCAGACTCATAATTCCAGAGCCAATGAGGTTTCAAACTTGCAGCATAATATTTTATGAGGTTCGATCTAGGTGCAGCAAATGAAGCAGATCTATGTTTAACCCATGTCCAGGCATCCCTGTAAAATGGTCTCAGGCAGTATTCTTCCAGTATTCCAGGGCACCGATCCATTTATAGTTTGATCCTTTCACTTGGTTAAGTAAGCGCTCAGTTTATGGTGGGTTTAGTGCACAAATGTAACAAGCGGCTGCAGCAAAATAAACAACAGAATTTATCCCAGCTCACAACCAGGCCCTTAGATCATTGACACAGCAAAAGGGGGATAATGTGAACAACCTGCCGGAACTGATGCAGTGTATTGGAGAACTGCCGGTTGGGAAGTAGAGGCTGAGAAAAGTGGTTCAAGCAACATGTCATGGAAGTAAGGATTTAACATGTTTGCAGTTCACCAAATTCAGCATTTTCCTCAGAATCGCTGTTACAGTTACGATTATGACAGAGGTTGATGAGGTTGAAATCACAATAGATCTCAAGGATATCGATCTTTAAACTACACAATCTGGTGGTGTTGGAAGTAAAAGAAAAGAAAAAAAGTCTCAGCAAAGGGACTATGTTGACTACGTTAATGATATCCATTAGCAGAAGAAGCAATCGGGCGGATAAAGAGGGATAGAATCACCAGATGCATTGTTCTCCTGCTGTCCCCATCTCGAGTTTTGCAAGCCCAGAAAAGGCTGTGGATGTGTATGATTTGTGGGATCTCATTCAACATTGACTACACATGTGTTCATGGCACTTTGAACACTCATAGCCGGCATTTATTGTGGTGTGGAGTTACACTAAGTGTTTACACAAGCTAGATGCAACCCATGAGACAGTTTCATGAGCTGGGTATCAGGTTACAGATGTGGTTTTATAGCAAGCTGAGGAGGCCGCCAATGTGGAACAAGGAGCTGCCAGCCTTCCATCATACTGATGTTGTGACCAGGTAGCAATTCATGGGCAATTAAGTGATGGTCCAAAAATGGTAGAACCTCCATGGATTGGCCAGAATCAGTGGGATCTTTATGTTGGTTGGAGCCGTTTGTAGCTGCCTATGTGGACGCCATATGTAATGGGACTGTGATCACATGATTATGGGGATAGCTACACTTGGAATTTCCATTCCACTTGGCATCTTGGCCCAATTTATGGACAGATGTCTAGAAAAGTCACTAAAGTTGGGGCCTTATTTAGTGGATCGATACTCCTTGGGAGGCTAGTCTTGGACCATTATTGGCATTTGGTCATTTCTTTGATGGATAACCAGACTACACATGTGTTCATGGCACTTTGAACACTCATAGCCAGCATTTATTGTGGTGTGGAGTTACACTAAGTGTTTACACAAGCTAGATGCAACCCATGAGACAATTTCATGAGCTGGGTATCAGGTTACAGATGTGGTTTTATAGCAAGCTGAGGAGGCCGCCAATGTGGAACAAGGAGCCGCCAGCCTTCCATCATGCTGAGTTGTGACCAGGTAGCAATTCGTGGGCAATTAAGTGATGGTCCAAAAATGGTAGAACCTCCATGGATTGGCCAGAATCAGTGGGATCTTTCTGTTGGTTGGAGCCGTTGGTAGCTGCCTATGTGGACGCCATATGTAATGGGACTGTGATCACATGATTATGGGGACAGCTACACTTGGAATTTCCATTCCACTTGGCATCTTGACCCAATTTATGGACAGATGTCTAGAAAAGTCACTAAAGTTGGGGCCTTATTTAGTGGATCAATACTCCTTGGGAGGCTAGTCTTGGACCATTATTGGCATTTGGTCATTTCTTTGATGGATAACCAATATTTTTTAAAGTGTTTTTACCAAGTGGTTAAAGGGTTTTAATGTCGTATCTAACCACTTTGAAAGAGGTTTTGATAAAGGGGTCGAGAAGTATGCTTTGTAATTGTGGCTTTGACCACCTTGTTTTTAGGGTTGTTAAAAGTTTGCTAGGAGGTTAGGATTCTATTAAGATTTTATTGTAAAGTGAGATTGATCTACAACCTATATAAGGGTTGGCCCTCTCACTCATTTGGCATGGTTGGATTTTGAGAACTCTCTCTCTTTTGGAGCCTAGATGTTAATCTTTTTCATGGATGAATCTGAAGTTTAAAGGGTTTTCTTCTCTTGGGTTTTCTTGGATGGCTTAATATTCAGGTGACGTGTTGTTTTTATCATTGTAAGGTTTATGTTTGCTCCAATAGAATAACTTTGTTATTTTGTGGTTTAGTTTTGTTGTTGGTTTGTGGTTTGACTACCTTTGTAGAGGCTGCAAATTGAGTGATAAGCTAGGGTACAAGCCAAGGCATAGGTTGAAGGTGTGTGCCGTAGTGGCCACCCTTTCTTGGTGAAGGTTTGCATGGAACTTCAATAGTTTGAGATTGGAATTCTTGTGTTATGCAGGGATTCCAATCAAACATATACAAACAAGGCCCTTGGGAGATTATCTTGAGACTCCTCTTTTTGCCTTGAAGATTGGCACTAGTCTTCATGGTCCTTCCATCACCTATACTACAAAGAAAGACCTCAAGTTTTGCTAAGGCTAACTCTTAAAATCACCTTGTGCCATCATTGTTATAGCCTAGCAATCCTAACCCTAGGGAAGCCCCCCTCGAGTTAGAGAAGAGCCAACCTGAAGTGCAGAGAAGTGATTATCAAGGTGACAATGGGTAACACCTCTAAGTCTAGATTGGAGCTGAGCTAGCCGTGTTCTTTGGGGCTTTAACTATACCTACTAATTCATGTTGTAACACTATGTATAGAAATTGTTGTCATAAGCAAACTACATTTGTTGTCCAAAGGTTTTGGTTCTTGGAAATTCTAAGAGAACACAATGACTGATTTTAGGATGAGCTTTTGCATAGGTGTAATGGGTTTTTGGCATTCGTCTATTGACTAGGCTTGTATAGTGAATAATGAATTGACAATTGAAGCTCTCTAGGAAGCTTTAAGGTTTCAAACACATTTTTCAGGCCACAGGATGATGGGATCGATAGAAGGATGGGAAAATAATGGTTGAATGCTCAGAAGCAAGCATGTAAAAAGGAAAAGTTTTTCATTGCACATACATCTAGAAGCCAAACATAAGGAACAAAAGCCAATGTCTATTGCACTGTGGTTGGTTTAGTAGTTGAGACAAAGAGTCACCACAATAATGAACCAAGTTCAAACTTCAAACCCTAGCAAGAACCCTAATCATGTGTCTAAGTAGGACGAGTTTGATGGCACCTACATTGAAGTTTGTTTACCACAATAATGCAAAGTTGGGGTTCATAGCTCCCCATGGATCAAAAAAGCATTTAGGCTTACCCAAAAAAACAATGGAGAAGGATGGGCCTCATTCTAAATTGGACCCCTCTGACCCATACCTCTAGAGGAAGTGACATCATGTCGAGGAAAAGCATTGCAATATCAATGAAGCAAATGTTGTTACTCTACTGTAGGTAGCAGACTATGTTATATACAAGGAAGGGGGTAGGTTTGTCATGGAGGTGGAGAACTTGGAACTGGAATAATCTGATACTGACCATTGGGAAGATTCAGAGTATTAAGTCAGCCATGGAGAAGAGGATGGTTATCCTATTTTTTCTCAAGAAAATGCCCTTAGATAGAGATTTACAAGTGGTATCGAGGGAATTGGGAGCCTAGGTATTGGCAATGTAAAATCTTTGTGGCGACTTCAAAAAGGGTACATTTATGTGGTGGTTGAATTTGACAAGACTGCTTACAACGTACTCCTTAACAAAACTTGGATAAAAGCAAGTGATATTGCATATGTGCAATCGGAAGCGTGATCCCCTTAAAACATTCTTCTTAGTTTTATGGCATAAATTTACAAGGCTGCCAAGGAATTGCAAGGCTTGTATAGGAAAAATAGTGAAGCTATTCAAAAGATTGTTGATGGGAGATAAATTAGAAGCTAAATCCATGATGCCAAATGCACAATTATGTCTTGAAGATGACTTAATAAGGAACTTGGCAGCTAAAATTCAGCTTTGTTTAACTGGGTGTGTCCATCTTGACTTTCCCCATACCAGTTTCACATGTTCCCCCAATTCATTTGATCAAACAATACCCCTTGAAGAAAGGAGATATGTCAGATATGAAATGTTCAAGACAAGAAGGGGAAACAAAGCCAGATTAAGGAGACATATAGTGAGCAGAGGTGAACCAAAGTGGAGAAAAGGTGAGCAAGAGCATCACGAGGAATCTCACTCTTAGAGTATGGTTGTAATGGTATCTAGTGGCTGCATTTATTGAAGTACTTCATGCCATTATGATGGCAATTGGAGCATTTAAAGTCATTATTCATGAGGCACTTATATACATGTAATGGGGCCCTTTGGTCAAGAAATTATTTGTCTAGTTGTAGCATTTGTTAATGTACTTGGTGCCACTATGATAGTACTTGTAGCATTTAAAGCCATCATCTGTGGGGCATTTAATACATGTAAAGGAGCATCACTAGAGCTATTGGGGTCTTTTATGTAAAACTTAGCTTAGGTTACCAATTACTTATTATTATAAGCTTCAACAGGGCTGGATAATAATAAACTGAAACACTCATAAAATACACAGCAGAAAATAAAAGAAACACGGCCACACATGAAACACAAGAATTTACCCTAGAAACCCCACTACCTCTGGGGAACATTAGCAAACTAGTTCTTTTATTCTTCTTGGTCACTACTGGACAGAAAGACAAAGACTCACTACTATAGCGCACCTTTGCTAAAGCTCACTACCACACATAGACCCTTCTCCCTCTCACGGCAAGTGAAGATCTCTTGTGTCTAAACAATGAGGTAGACTTCTTCTTTTATAACACCCAATACATGCAAAACCGTGGGCACAAAACCATGTGCCACCAAAACCATGGGCGCAAAACCATGTGCCACCAAAACCGTGGGCACAAAACCATGTGCTAGATCTTCTCCTTAAGATATAAACACGCAAAATCACCTTTCCTCACTAAAAAAAATCTAACACTCCCTCTTAGTGAGGAAGGTGTTCAGCATAACTCCCATCCTCTCTTGGAAGTACTTCGAGCTTCATTGCTCCCTTCTGTACCATGTCCCTAATGAAGTGATATCTGATCTCGATGTGCTTAGATTTATCATGGAATACCGAATTCTCAAAGAGTTTTATGCAACTCTGATTGTCACAGTAAATCACCGTAGGACCCAACTCTGCACCGAACAATCTTGTGAGCATCTTGCGAAGCCAAAGGGCCTCACACACTGCTTGGTTGGCTGCCATATACTCTGCTTCTACTGAACTAAGAGCCAATGACTTTTGTTTCCTATTGTACCAAGAGATCACTCCTGATCCTAGGCTGAAGCAGCACCCTGAGGTGCTCTTTCTGTCCACTATGCTCCTTGCCCAATCTGAGTCTGAGTAGCCTACCAATTGAACTCTGTCCCCCTGGACATACTGGAGCCCATACTCTATTGTACCCTTTGGGTACCTCAATATATGCTTGGTTGCAATCCAGTGCACCCTCCTGGGATCAATCATATACTGACTAAGAGTATTTACTGCAAAACATATATATGGTCTTATGTTGGTCAGATACATCAGAACGCCAATCAACTGCCTAAAGATGGTCGGATCAACCTTCTCTGACTCTGACACATTCAGCTTCTTAAGGTTGGCGATCATGGGCATAGCCATTGGCTTGCAATCCTCCATGCCAAATCTCTTGAGGATTTCTACTGCATATTTTCCTTGCCCAAGGAAGATCTCACCCATTTGCTACCAAACCTCCAATCCCAAAAAGTAATACATTAATCCTAGATCTTTCATCTCAAACTCCGAAGCCAGATCTCGTTTACATCATGTAACTAGTTTCTCTGCTCCTGATTAGAATAAGTCATCTACATAAAGAATAAGAATGAGTGGATCACCCTCAACCATCAGTATATATAGGTTGGGATCCGCATCACTCTTGACAAAACCAATGCTTTGGAGATAACTGTCGATCTTGGAGTACCATGTTCTGGGCGCCTACTTGAGCCTATATAAAGCCTTCTTTAGTCTGCAGACATGAGTTTCTCTGCCATGAACCTCAAACCCCTGAGGCTGCTCTACGTACACCTCTTCCTCAATAACACCATAGAGGAAAGCCATCTTATTCTTGACATCCATATAATGAACTTTCCATCCCATCTGAGTGGCGATGGACATAACTACATGGATGTATGCATATCGGGCTACTGGGGCAAAGGTCTCATCATAGTCCACTCCCTCTTTCTAAGAGAATCCTCAGGCTACGAATCGAGCCTTATACTTTTCAATGAGGTCGTCTGCAGCATGCTTGATCTTATAGATCCATTTTGAGCCGACTACTGACTTGTCTTTTGGATGACGTACTATCTCCCATACCTCATTCGTCATGATGGAGGCATACTCTTCCACCATGGCATCTTTCCAGACTTGTTTCTTTGTATCCTCTTCAAAACCGGTGGGTTCAGACTCAAGAATGTCACTCATGAGTGTTGCATGCCCTGCTTATCTCTACGGAGGTCTGCTAACTCTGAAAAGGGTCTTGGGAGCCTTCACTTATTCCCTAGCTTCCTTCAATGTCTGTTCTTCCCACCTGGGCCTCTTTTTCTGAGAGGATTCTATGACAGGATCCTGCTCTTCCTCATGCTGCTCATTCTAAGTACCTGCAAGAGGTCTTCTGGTCTAAGAAGGAGATGTGAATACCTCTTGAGGAACCTCCTCCTCCTTTTGAGGAACCTCATCCTCCTGAGTACCTCCACAAGATTTCTTGAATGCCTTGTCTTCTTCAAGCTTCACATCCCTGCATTCTACAGTTTTCTGGGTAGAAGGAATGTAAACTCTATAGGCCTTAGAGGTCTCGTTGTATCCTACTAGGATTCTTGTTTCTGTTGTAGGATCCAACTTTGTCCTTTTCTTTACAGGAACATGACAGTAGACCACGCACCCAAATATCCAAAGATGCCATATGTTTGGTTTCTTATCGATGAATGCTTCTTCCGGAGTCATGTCTCCTAATGCTCTGTGAGGGCTTAAGTTCTATAGGTAGACTGCAGTGTTGCAAGCTTCAGCCCACAAAAATTTTGGAAGATCCTGATCATGCAACATAGCCTTTGCTACTCCAACAATAGCTTTGGTTTTCCTTTTAGACACACCATTTTGCTGAGGAGTGTAAGGTACTGTTAGCTCCCTCTTAATTCCTTCCTTTGCACGAAACTTCTTGAAGCCATTTGAGGTGTACTCACCTCCATTATCTATCTTGAGGGCTTTTATCCTTCGCCCTATTTGGTTCTCAACAAAGGCCTTGAATTCCTGGAACTTCCTAAGAACTTCTCCTGACTTCTTTCCTTTCAGAAAATAGATCCAGGTTTTCCTGGAGAAGTCGTCAATGAAGCTAATGTAGAACTTGAACTTCCCTCCAATGGATGGAGAGGACATGGGCCCACAAATATCTAAGTGTATCAGATCTAGGGCTCCTCTGGACCTGGTATCACTCTTCGGAAATGCAATTCTGACATATTTCCCTAGGACACATCCTTTGCACACTTCTTGGTGCTCTATGCTGAAAGGAGGCAATCTTCTCACGATCTGTGTCAATACTTTGAATGCTCCATGACCAAGATGGGCTATACGTCTATGCCACAGTTCACAATCATGACTATCGTTGGTGCTGGCCAGTGGATAATGTGAGCCAAACTATAACTTGTAGTTTGTCCTTTCTAACTCTAATGACTTGATCTGTGTTCTTGCCCAGCCCTTTGGGCCTGATATAAGCCCTTCGATCCCTGAAGGAGACTTCATATCCTTTATCCTCCAAAGTTGACATAGAGACCAGGTTCTTCTTCATCCCTGGTACGTAGAGAACATCTGCTAGGTAGAGGGCCCCACCGAACTCTCTCTCAAATTTTACAATCCATATCCCTGTAGGTCTGTATGCATAATCATCTCCCATCAAAAGGTCAAAATCAAGCTTCCCTTCTTCAAGGTTCTTGAAATAATGCTTGTGTCTGATCATATGATTGGATGCTCAATTGTCGATATACCAGACGTCCCTAGACTTTGTACTAGAGAGACATGCTTAGTAATTTTCGCCCGCAATTGTTATCGAACCTTAAACACCTACAAATCCAATCTTCCAATACATTTCCTCGAGGGTTGTTTAAATAACCTCGCTCTAATACCACGTAAACCTTAGTTTAGGTTACCAGTTACTTATTATTATAAGCTTCAGCGGGGCTAGATAAGAATAAACTGAAACACCCATAAAATACACAGCAGAAAATAAAAGAAACACGGCCACACATGAAACACGAGAATTTACCTTGGAAACCCCACTACCTCTGGGGAAAACCAGCAAACCAGTTCTTTTATTCTTCTTGGTCACTACTGGACCAAAATACAAAGACTCACTGCTATAGTGCACCTTCGCTAAAGCTCACTACCACACATATACCCTTCTCCCTATCACAGCGAGTAAAGATCTCTTGTGTGTCTACGCAATGAGGTAGGCTTCTTCTTTTATAACACCAAATACGTGCAAAACCATGGGCACAAAACCGTGTGCCACCAAAACCATGGATGCAAAACCATGTGCCACCAAAATCGTGGGCCACCAAAACCATGTGCTAGATCTTCTCCTTAAGATATAAATACGCATAATCACCTTTCCTTACTAAAAAAAAATCTAACATTTTAGTGGGGCGTTTATGTGGCTCCTTATCACTTAAAAGGCAGCCAAGTAACTTGGTGGGTTAGATTTTTGTTATCCCACATTCATTTGAGAAGTGGCCTTGTCATTGTTGAATCCTATAATTATATATACATAAGGCCTTGGGGTCATTTGAGTGCAATGTGGATCATTGTAGAACTTTGTGCTTGAGGGTCTTGGAGGCTTCAGTGTAATAGGGTTTGTTGATTGATAAAGGGGATTCATCTTTGACCATGGATCTTTTCCCTACATATTGTAGAGGTTTTACCACTATAAATCCCAATGCTCTTGTTTTTATTCTCTTGATTTGCTCTATGTTAAGGGTACATGCTCATAGGAGATTATAATGTGATTGATCAAGGATGTTCTCTATTTCCTAACATGGCAACAGAGTTAATGATCTAGTCTCCTTGACTTCATCTTCCCCATCACTGCAACTTTGGTGTGAAATCATTTGTGTCCTTTCAAGCTTTGAAGGCATCCACAAGAGTTTCTTTTTTGTATAGAAGGTTCATCTCATAAATATTTGGTAAAGCTTCAATGATTTTGGCAACATTGTTTACAAAGCTTTAGGGGTTTTGGCGTCCTTGTGTTGCTATAAGCTATCTATACTCACTTTCTTTCTTTCTTTTGATTTACAAGTTGTATTTTGCACTATGAAATATTGCGTTGGCTTCAAGGACTGAAGAACCGGTAACTGAAATTTCACACAATTTGAACTCCCAATGTGGTTCAAATTGCCTCTTGAAGATGGAGATTTTATTTTCAAAAATTTATGTTTACAAAAAAGTTATATTTTTGACAGTGACATGGCAAGTAACCAAAGTTATCATAACTGGAACCAACTAAGGGTCAAACCGATATGGACCCAAAACAGGCCAGTGAACCAGTTTATGAACTGGTCTACTGAAAAATACATCAAATAAGCAAAATTTAACAAAAGTAGATATATTCATCTAGATCAATGTAAATCCAAACCTCTAGACACCAATTATGTGAAATCTGCCTGTTTAAGGGTTTGGGAGGGAGAGGAGAGGGGTTTTTCTTTTATTTTTTCTTTTATTTGTTCTGTTATTTTTCATTTTACAACCCCACTAAACCACCAATGATCTTGCCAGTCTGAACCAGCTGTGAACCAACCTGAACTGATTGTGAACTAGTCAAACCAGTTGTGATCCGGTTTGCACTGATTGGCCGAACTGGTTGTGAACCACATAAACAAGTCTAAACCAGCCAATTGAGTGCTCCAAAACGATTCGCCACCGGTTTAGGAGCTGAAGGGTCTAGATTGGTCCAGACCGGCCACTTCTAAAAAATGGCACAAGAAGCTAGAAAAAATAGTTGTTCAAGGGGACGTCTAGCTTGAGGAGGTGACACATGTACCATTGACCTCTTCAAGATCAAATGAAGTTTAAATTTGGTGAGAAGTCCCACTCTTGGGAGTCGTCACACTCTTGCCCACACATGACATAATGGATGATGAAATTATCTTCAAAAAAGCAACCTTGGAGCTATGTCTTGTGGAGAGCCTTGCTTGGAATGCTCTAGAAGGTATTTAATATTAATTAATTACTGTTTGTAATATACCAGCCCTAATCGTAGGGGCATTCAAGAAGAAGCCTCTAGAAAGGCACAAGAAGCAAGAAAAAATAGAGACATCTAGCTTGAGGAGGTGACACATGGACCTTTGACCTTGTTAAGATTAAATGAAGGCTAAATTTGGTGAGACGTTCCACTCCCAAGGGGATTTCTAGACCTTTCTTCATATTTTAATATTATGTCTTGGAGGAAAGGTGGTTAGGGATCTTTAGAGCCTTCTCAAATAATACTTTACTATGTCTTGGGAGAAAAGCTATAAAAGGAGAGACACTACTCACTTGCAAATAAGAAGTTAGAGTGGAGAAAGATCTCCCTAGACGGCCAAAAACATTGTCATTTTCAGATACAGGGGGGGAAGAGCTGTTGGTGAAGGAATGTTCATTTTGCTGGGCTGTTGATTATATTTCTAGTAGGGCTGCCACATCATTTTCAGCTGGTATATTTCTGTTGTTTCAAGGCTGTTACACCTTTTTTGTCTACTACGTTGGGATATTAGAGAAGGGTTTTATGAGAGGCATTCATCCCTTTAAACCCTTGACTGCACCAAGAGGAGCGAAGTGCTCTACTGCCCAGTATGGGGGAGAAGTTGTCATGTAATGTAACGTTATGTTACCAAAAATAAAAAGTAATTAAAAAAATTCATATCAGCTCATAAAATAAAAAATTAAAACCAAATGAAAAGTAAATAAAAAAATCCATGTAGGCTCATAAAATAAAATAAAATTAAGACCAGCATAGATCCATCTTAAACCCGGATCTATCAAGCACCAAGAGGGATCAAATTTCTGGAGGTGTAATTTTTTTCGATGTGTAAAAAATTTAAGTTAAAAAAAAAATTACACCTCAAGAAATTGGATCCCTCTCGGTGCATGATAGATACAAGTTTAAGATGGCTCTATGCTGGTATAAACAGAATTGCTAATGAAGAGAAAGGCTGCTGTTCACTCATATTTTTTATGACTGTTTGCTGCTGCCGCTTTCTTTACTTTGATGGATATATTAAATGCTGGTTGATTTTGAAGTTGGATATGAAATGGCATTGTTAAGAGCTTTTCACTAGTTATGCATCAATGTGGTTGATTGAAATGGTAATGTTTATAACTCACTGATTTTTCCCTTGCATTCCAAGCTTCTTCATCAAGTTTAGTTTTGACTACTTTTGCCCAAAGGACAAGGAACTCAGTCTTGCTCGTCTTCTCATCTTTTTACCTCAAGAAACCATAAATTTCTTATTTGTCAAATCTGGAAATTGTTACTGGTTTTAAAACAGATTTGAAAAACCTTATTAGGACAGATTTGACAAATCTTATTAGGGAATCTCCCTTGTGCTAGAGGAGAGCTGACCTATAGTGAGAAAAGTGGCCACTGAGGTGACTGGGTGGCACTTCTATGTTGCCCTAGGATTTGGACTTATCTTGTGTGCAGATCCAGGAGGTAACATGTGGTAAACCCCTAAATAAAGGAAAAAGCTTTAATTCTTTGACTAACACACATCTCTTAGATTTCTACTTCATTAGTTACAGGATTTTGGAGTGTCGAAAGTTGCATTCAATTCAAAAGTATAAGCATAAAACAATAAGCTGAACTTCAATTAATTAGGTACAAAGTACAAACTACAAAAATACAAGCAATAAACAACAGCATACCATATTGATATGATTTCTGATTTGTCGTTCAAATACAAAGTCAAAGCCACTCTTGACATTTTTGCGGGGGCCAGGGACAACCCCATATTCCGTTGCTATGCGATGTGGGCATGTCATCGTGGTGTGCCCTTAAAAATAACAGCCAGAAAATCACAATTAAAAATGGATCTGTCAATAAATCTAGCAATGAGGTTACAATTAATATACTATCCCCCACCACCACCACCTTCAAAAGGTGAGGTACTTTTTGCAAAGGCCATTGAAATGAGCATAGAATACAACCACAACTTACCAGGCTGTTTACATAAAAAACATGGCTTTCGGGGGCAGTCAATGTAAGTAGCTCCTTTGAACCCTGCCTCATGACCTTTCTGTTTACACACCTGCTCAACAACATGATACATGCACAACCCGGTATAAGGTGGACATGCTTCTACCCAAATAACTTGATTGAAAACATGAAAATCATAGCAATTTTTCTAGTATATAAACACTCCTAGTTTTACTCATAAGTTGTTGCCAATCAGTATTTGCACTATGCCATAAAGAAGCATCTAGCACCACTGAATGTCTTTAGAAAACTTAAAAACAAAAATATTTAAAACACAAGTTGTCGAGCCAAATAAAATCGCAAAAGAATTTTGTGAGTCTCACTGATCCTAGCCTATAGAAATTCAGTGTTTAACAAGTCTATTCTAGTTTTCTGGTTTACAAGAAACCCAAAAAAGGCAGTAGTCTAGGAGCTACGCAACTTTCTGGCTTTCATGTTCAAGCTTATACAATAATTTTCCCTTTCCTTACGGGGCTTTGCTTAGCCAGCAGATTTTTGAAAGTACACATATGTTTCACGGAAAAAGATTCCATGTGAGAGTTAAGTACAAACTCATATGAACCATTAAATTTTAAATTGATATGCAAAGAGAATGCAAATAACACAATAACAAGTCAAAAGCTCCAATTCAATCCCAGTAGGCCACCTGATACTCCAGAAGAGATGTAGATGAAAGATTTGAAACCATTGCCAACCAGATAAATAATAAAACTGCATATCTGCACTGCAGATTTTGAAAATTTAAAGGCAATGTTTTCTGTGGGCTTCAATAACTAGAAGTATTATTCAGACCTTGTGGTTGCTGTGGACGGGCTAAAATATCTAAAAGCAGCATTTAAACCTATACACCTAGAAGAGAGTAGCAGATTAGGATAAACAGGTTTGAACGCAACTATGGTTTTCCATCCATCAAAATGTTTTTACATAACCATGCAGGGAACTTCCTGGCAAATGAAAGGGTTCATGACACCTGGTGGTTGGAACTTGGCACAATTAGCAGAATGGAAGTTATTTGAGAATCGATTTGAGTAGCAGCATATGTTGGTCACCTCTGCCACCAACTAAAAGTGCAAACAAGTTCTACATATTACGGAAACTCAGCAGCATCAGGGTCGAGCCCGTGCTGCAGTGAAGGATCGGGCTCAGGCTGCAAGGACATGGGAATGGCACTGTGGCAGGAGGCCTGCGTGAGAGCTGCAAATCAGGCTAGAGTCAATGGCAGGAGCACGGCAGGTGGAGAGCAAAGCCAGCGGTGTGGAGATTGCCCACGGGCTGATCCACGGGGAGCAAAACACAGCAGCAGATGCACGAGAGAACCGTGGGCGGAGCATTGAGCAGCCAGAGATCTGGCTACCAAGAGTAAAGAGCTGAACGAGGGTAGGTGTGAGCGCCGCTGGGACAAGAGCAGAACAGGAACTGGAAAGATCCGCAAGCGAGGAGTCAGGGCGGAGTTGAGCCGCATGCTAGGGGAGCCGAGAAATTGCACCAACGGAGATAGCACGGCAGGTGGCGGACGTGGCCAACAGAGCTGCGGGCGATAGGAGGTTCGCATGGGAGGCTGCTGCAAAGAAGCCGCAAGCTGAGCGGCAAGTGGAGTAAAGGCTTGGGCTGCGAGCTCGTGGGATTGTGCTAGTAGTCAACAAGGCAAGATCAGGACTCGGGAGACTGGTGAGGGATCCGTGGAGTTAGGCAAGGAGCAGTCGTCAACGTGAAGAGAAAGGCGGCTAGCAGCCACCACCAGCAGTACGAGCCGCCGTCAGCATGGAGAGTCGCCAACCAAAGTTAAGTCACCAACATCCAGGGCAGCTGCTGGCACAGTAGGCTACAGGTACGCCCAACAGATTGCAGGCAGACCGAGGAGGGTCCAGGCAGCCACAGAAAATCTGGGCACCTGCAGGCAGAACATTGGGCATCCCAAGAAGGCCCCGAGCAGTGCCCAAGAAGGCTCAGTCTGCCCCGTAAGTGGCTGGGCAGTGCCCAGAAAAGATCAAGCAGCCCATAAAAGAGCTTGGGCAACCTGAAAAGGAATCTGAGCACTAGAAAAAAAGGTTCAAGCAGCAGTAAGCTGCAGATCCAGACAACGAGCAGGACCGGGAAACAACAACAGCAGTTAGCTGTGGAGCTTCGAGCAGCCAAAAAAGATTTGGGATGGCCAAAATTTCAGGTAGCTAGCACGGAGATCTCTGATAGGTGAAGGACGTTCACCTAGAGATCCGTTCAATCCAAAGGAGAAAAGAAGCCGACAGGGTAGCAGCTGTTAGATCTGAGCAACAAATCTAAGTTGCAGAAGCTGTAAGAGTTGGTAGTATTTCTCAGTGGACAGTGGTGCATCTAGCCATATGACGACGATGAGGGATGTGTTCTCTAGTGTTTCAGAGACAGACTCAGACTGCCATGTGTTTTGTGGGGTCAACACCATACATGTAGTAAAGGGGGTTCGAGCAGTGATATTCCAGCTAAAGTCCGGAGGATCTTTGAAGGTGGCGGGAGTGATACATGTTCCAAAGCTAAAGATGACTTGCTCTCAGTCTCAGCTCTTGAAGACCAGGGGTATGGGGTTGTGTTCTAGGATGGACAGGTACTCATAAGGACAAAGGGAGCTACGCAGGATGCAGCAGTGATGCTTGGTGTCAAACAGGGTAAGTTTTACAGATTGTTGGGTCCACCTGTATGTGGGTCCAAAGGGATCTTGGATCAAGGATCAGTGTCTGTAGCAGAGGTCAAGGATAGGAAGACTTTGAAGGGTGAGCAGAGTTCACGGACTTCTAGTATGGGGAGTAGACCTTCAGAGGGGAAGAGGGAGTTAGCCCCTTTCAATTCTACTAGGAGACCTAGTTGGTACGAGATGACATTAATGGATGCTCAGGAGCAACAGGCTTCTAGGAGCACATTGAGGGAGAGCAGGCCTTTGACAAAGTTTCAAAACTTCATGGCACTGATGTGTAGTGTCATTGATCTCATGGCTTCCAGTGACCAAGGAGCAGCTGGCCAACAGGATTGGAGGGATGCCAATGTGCAGGATGATGTGTGCAACAGTGTGCCAGGGTCAAAGGGAGAACCAATTATAGGTGGCTCTCAGAGAAGTATCTTCCTCGCTAAGAGGGAGTGTTGATTTTTGTAGCATCGGACAGATACTTCTGCATAGACCAAGTGTCGAGCATGCAAGAGTTGTCCAAAAGACCTCTCTAGGAGATTGCTTGAGGAGCAAGAGATTTTTGTATCTCTTTCCTAAGTCTAACTTAGGAAAAGCACATTATTAACTTAATGTTGGCTAATGACTAAAAAGTGACTTAGAACCCATGGTATTGGCCCAAGGTATTTTGGTCATTGAGATGTTATAAAAGGAAGCCTAAGGAGAGGATGACACACAACAGTCACACAAAACGAGTGAGTGAGATCTCATTGAGTGGGATCTCATTGAGTGGGTGGAGAAGGACTTCCATCCAAGTGTGTGAGGGCAGGGGCCGAGGAACGGAGCAAAGGGGCAACAGAGATGGTAGCAACCAAGTGATAGGCTAGGCTATCTTGGTGTGCTTGTATATTCCTCAGGAGGGCAATAATCCCAAGACGAGAGCCCGTGATTTTTATAATAAAATTATATGTTGCTTGTTTTCCCCAATTGGGGTTTTCCGAGATAAATCTGTGTCAAATATGTTGATAACTTTATTCCCTTTCTTCAGTGGTAGCTTCTTCTAACTGTCTCTTATTCACATTTTGCTGATGACCTTAGCCTCCACTACCTCGACCTTTATTCCTTCCTCTTCCTCTCAAAGTACTTTTATCTAATCCTCATCCATGACCTTTATGGGGCATGAAGGCTAATTTTGAGCTTTCCTTTTCTTCAACAATGTCTTCCTCATACTATAACATGTCCATATAAGAAGCATGGAATTACATCCTTTCAAAGGAATCTGAATGCTGAAGGTTGTACACATTAGCCTTATATTCCTTTTTTTCTTCACACCTTCAAGGAATATTTACTAAAGTTCATTGTCTTTCCACTTCTTTCCAATATCCATCAACTCATGAACAATCTGGTCCATGCAAGTCTTGTAAGTGGTGATCCTTTCACCTGGATTTAGTTCTAAAGTATCGAGTATCCTCTCCAAATCCATTCTTAAGTATTTGAAATCGATGTCAATTCCTTCTTAATGTTATCCCATGTATCAAAAGAATGGTTACAATCAGACACAATAGTTAATAACTCAGTGTGTTTTCGTTCATAATTAATGAGTAATTATCGGAATCAAAGATCGGATATGGGTTAAGTATTGTGCCACTTAGCTTGCTACACCATTTGCAAAACCTTGGCAAGTATTGTGCCTTATGACCTATTCAATTAGAGCTCCTTTGACTCTTTTTATTTAAGTATAGGGGTTTTCGTAGTCCAACATATGATATATCATTATTTTTCAGATTTCCTGCGTAGTGTAAGTCATTAAGCTATGACCCGTATCCTATGAGTATAGTCGCAGCTGACCAATTTCTAATATATGTTTTATTCAGACATATTTTAGGTTCTAGAACTTCTTACGGAACTATATTGGGGTAGTGCTATATGCACCTGACGATTGTATTTTTATTCTCCTTGAATTTAAAATATGTTTTTTAAGGAAAAAAAATAACATAAACTTACAAGTGATACTGAATTTTTGGGCATTTGGAATCTAGAGATGTATAAATACCCTTTATTTCCAAGTTCCAACAATTGCCTACTAAGTTGTACTTAGTTGGATTTCAAGTGAGCTGGTGAAGTTTGAACAAGGATACTTATTCATGATCAGAGTTCAGAAGTCCTTCAGACCTTCTAGGCCCTTTTATTTTTTCCGCATGTTCATACCCCCTTGGGGTAATTGTAATAAAGTGTCTACCATGGACTTTTTGTAAAGAACTTGGCCTTCCTAAGACTCAGACATTAATCCAAGTATTCCAAGGTGTTTTTTCCCTTGTTAATTCTGCACTGTTGAACAAGTTGTGTATAATTTGAGTTTTTCACCCGCTCGTCCAAAGTCAGAATGCTCGTCTTAGTGGTTAGGCCTTACAAGGTTATTAAAGTTCACGTGTCAATGTATATTAACAATGAACATGCTAGACACTAATATCAAGTCATATGGACTTGTGCTAGGTCCCCCTAGGTTTTTTTAATTTCGGGAAAATTATTTTTTCCCGTAAAATTGGGCCATTTTTTAAGTTTAATTGGAAAAATTAAAAATGTAATAAAAGTATGGTTTGTGGGTTAAATTTGTCAAGTGGATGCTCGTTTTCTAAGCCAGTTAACCCATTAACCCACTTTTCCTAAGTTTCAAGTGAGTATTTATCTCTGAAATTAATATTTACTCGAAAATGCCAAAAAAGACCAATTTAATTGGCAAAAAAGACATAATAAAGGCAAAATCCAAATCCCACAAATCAAGGAAGTTTGTTGGATTCATATCTCCGATGATTGGCAATCAAATCCAAGGAAAATATTGAAAAAATTGTGAAGGATTTGATTGAGGATTGAATCTCCTCTAAAGGAGGGCGAACTCCATCAAAAGGGGGGCGCATATCTTTACATGTGAGCAACTTTGTAATGTGGCAGCCTTTGGTTAGAGGGTGAGCAATCCAATGAAGAGAGGTGTCGCATCCTTCATGGATGACAATCAAATATGTATCAATCAAGGACATCCACTCCATGATTCGCTCCTCAATCAAGGAAATGCGCCCTCTGTTGAGAGTTGCGCCCTCCCTCCTCTGTAAACTCTATAACAGCGAGGTCTTTCCTCACTCTTCCTCATGCAGTGTGGAACCTCTTCTCCCATTGTAATGCTTTTTGTTGAATATTGTTAATGAAATAAAGGCTATGGAGGTCTCAATTGTGTCTTCTTTCAAGTTGGATGAGCATTGCTTCATGTGCTAATTAAGGTAACTGTAGGATTCATTTTTTGCATTTGTTCTTGCTTTGTCAAGCTTTAGCCTAATGTGATTAGTATTGATCAATAGGATTTTGACTAGTGTTGTTTCATTGCTCATTTAAAATTTCTATTCTAAAGATTTAGGATTTGCATACTTGTTTGTGTATGGGTATGCTCTCCTTGTTTTTAATCTAGAATTTTACTAAAAGATTTGACGAGTTTTGTGCAAGTGTGAAGGGATCCATAGGTGTTTCGTTGGATTTTACAAGAGATCTTGCTTGCTTCTCTTGTTCTCCAACTCTTTGTGAGAAACATAGTCCTTCTCGAAGCTACAAAAGTGATTCCATTGCCCATTTCTCAAAGGGGGCACTTCTTCACCTTCTCTCAAATTTTCAAACAATCTTTCTGGTTACTTCCTCTTATGCTTTAGATCTACTTTGCTAGAAAGTTAATATCATTCTAGATCTAATTTATAGTAGTGTTTTGCTTAAATCTAAAAGTTCATAAAGTTTTATCATTTAAAATGATACATCTAGCATAGAAACTAGTTTGTTTTGCAAATTCCTTTAAAGTGAAGTTTTAGCTTGCTAATCAAGTAGTTTCTTTTTGAGTTTAACATGTTTAAATCAAGCATCTAAGTGCTTTATTGGTTGTCTTTTCAAGGTTGTCCAAGACCCTAAGAGGGTTGGCTTCTAGCCAATTCATCTTTGTTGTTTGTTTTATTAAAGCTAGTTTTTAACTTAGAATTTTTTAGGCTTTTTTCTAACTTGCCCAACCCAAATCACTTTTAAAGTGATTTTGGGCACCTTTTCTTCTAAAACTCTTTGCTGGTTTTTACTTTATTGCAGCAGAAAAAGAGGCTTTGAAGGACCAGTTTTGGCAGGATCAAGCAAACCAAGACCTTCTTGAACCCTCTTCTATCTTCCTAGCTTTTCCTAAAAGCTTTTGTAACCTCTTTTCTCCAAGATCTAGAAGGAGAAAGAGGAGTTCTTTTTAATTTGAAGTTCATTGTAAACTCATAATAAAAATCGCTTTTGAAGTGAGCTCATTAGAGCTTACTTCCCATCCCCCAAGGGGGATTTGCATCAGTGTCCTTTTTCATGCTTGTTTTGCTTCTTTAGTTTTATAAGCTTTGTTTCGGTTTCCTTTGGTTAAAATTAACTTAGATTAACTAAAATTTACCGTCGTGGTCCAATCCAAATATTGGGTCATTGACTCACTCAGGACATAGGAACCTTTTAATTATCTTTTGCTGGCTGTATACTTTGATTATTACAATTTTCAATTATCATTTGCAAAGTAAGCGGATACTAACCCACTATTTCGGTAGTGTAGTAATTAGACAATTTTTCTTTTTTTTCAGTCTTTTCTTTTCGGTTAAAATAAACCCCTTGCTTTCCCGAAGTATGGTTCATGGATAAGGGCTTTCCCAAGTACTTAGCGGAAAAGAGACTCTTGGGTTGTTAACCACGAAAACAAATTAAAATCCTTAAAATTTACAAGGCTTTGTCCCCGTATGCTCTAGATCTCTTTAGCTTTCACTGACCAATTGATCAAACCAAAAAGGGACTAAGTGACTAGTAATTAGTTTTCACATCATTCAATTAACCTCCCAAGACAAATATCTAGCGTCTCCTTTTTGCTTATGTGTGGGAAAATTTCACAGAGACAGCGGGAACAATTAGAGAGTGACTGCAGGGCCCCGGCAAGCTACACCCTCGATTGGTGTAGTGTTGGACACACCCCCGTGACTCCATCTAGACCACATTTTCTGGACATATTCCCTATACCTCCACGGTATATTGGAAATCCCCCTCCCTTTTTAATCCACTCATTTTCACAATAATTTAAAATCGACCAAGAGCATTCGCAATACATTTCAAGCACTACAACAACACACCATTTTTACTGCACTGGTCCTTTACAGTTATCATACAATCTTTGTTTAAAATCTATTATGTGTTGAATGGCTTTGTGATTTATGTGATATTTATGTTGTAATTAATTTCTATATTGCAATCTCGTGTTTAAGTTTGTTTTCCAATAAACTCCTAAAAACTTATTCATCCACAATCCACTAAATAGCTTAACCAGCCTTAGTAACTTTTAGGGTCTACCCCCGTTGGCTTGGTTAGGAGTTTAACTGACTGGGCCAACTTCTCTAGGGAGACTCAATAAACCCTTTTACATTTGACTCTGGGGATCTATTGCCACGACTTACAATGGAGGTTTTACCTCAATGACTTTGCATGACTAGACATAATAATGACATCCCCAAACGGAGAAAAAACATCTTCGACGGAGGTACAACAAAAATACAATAATAATATAATAATAATCAGAAGAATTTCTTCCAAAGTTATAATTACAACAACACTCCACGTCTAAACTAAAGACCTATACTGCCTTACTCCGGTATAGACTATAAAGGGCCTTGTTTCAACTTTTAAGGATTTATATTGCCCTACTCCTGACAAGCTATAAAAGGCCCCTTTCTCTTAAACAACGGATTAAATTGATTACAACAACACTTGACCATCATGGGAAACCAATAACCACATCTGAACTAAAAGGAACCTATACTACCCAACTCCATTATAAGCTATAAAGGACCCCATTTCTCTCAAACCGAGATGTAAATCCATGATCTGACACAATTGGGAAACCAATTCTAAACTAAATAAGTACCTATACCAACGTATCCATTACAAGCTATGAAAGGCCCCGTTCCTCTCAAACTAAGGAATAAACTGACTCCCATGACCCATCACACTTGATGGCCACCATTAGGAAACCCCACCTAGACTAAAAAAGGATCTAGACTTTCATACTCCATCCATTACGTGTTATTTTGAAGGTTTTGTGGTCATCATTGGAAAATCAAACAAAAAAAAATTATAGGACTTATGTTTTCTTGTATTTTAAAAACCCCTACAGATCTTATTTATTTTAAAAGGCCAGGCAAAAGCTCCTTATATTATAATAGCGATAATACCAGAGCAGCAACAACAAGCAAGAAAGAAAGTGGCTTGTTGCAGTAGCGCAAGCAGAGGGGAACGCTTAATTGACAAGTAAAAGAAATTATAAATGTTGGGTGGTATTTTTGTAAATATAAAAAAACATCGCCATGTGCTTTAATTTCCCTTCCTTATATCCATGGGATTACCAATCGCATCTCTAAGATCTTAATGAGAAAGAACATCAAAATGCTCTTTAAACCTCACAAAACCCTAAAACAATTATTTAGAGTGTCAAATCCAACCCATTTCTTTCTCAAGGGATCTACCAAATTCTATATTCCTGTGGAAAATACTATATTGGACAAACTAGGAGAACCATCCAAGCCAAGCTCAAAGAGCACATGGCTGACACTGATCATAATTGCCTTAATAAATCTGCTATAGCAGAACACTTCCACAAAACTAAACACCTCATCTACTTTGACCAAACTAAGGTTCTTGCTTCTACTTCTCATCACTCTTTGCACCTCGTTAGAAAAGCTCTTAAAATAGAAAAACATCCAAACAACTTTAATCAGGAAAATGGTTATAAACTCAATCAATCTTGGAACCCCTTATCCACCATCTCAGTCATTAACTTAATTCACTTCCACTCTCATCCCTTTCAAGCCTTATTGCACTCTTAATAATTGTCTCCAGCTCTTACTCTAACCCCCTCCTTATCTGTTCCATTTATTAATCTCCTCTCATCATTCTATCTATATGCTACGATTATCCCCTCTATTTGACTTTATCTCATAATATCAGTATCTTTCCATACAGTTTTAATTTCAATTAAAAATACTATTTTTCTTCTGTTGGCCTATAACTCCTTTCGCTCATCATTTTCAATCTAGTTAATGATTTTAGTTCTTTATATTTTACTTAACTAGCATTTTCATTATATTCTCTTATGTATCATTAAATGCGTTTTCCCCAACTAACTATGTTATATCTTTCTTATTTTCTTTTATAATCATTACGTCCATTTAATTATTAACCCCTTGTCGGTCTATCTCTCTTTTGACTCCTTTCTGAAGGACTAACGGTTAATTTATCTAATTCTCAATATATCTGGTCAACTTCCTCTTTTTAAATACTTCATAGTTTTTTCTCAATCCCCCTAATGATGGGTGGAGAGTATGCTCAAAACTTGGGACATTTCTGAACTCCAACATAGAGTAATTCCAAAAATATTCCAACAGAGTAATTCCAAAAATATTCCTCATAATGACAATTCACTGTGAAAAACAAAATGGAAAATTAACCAAATGAAATAATTTTTAAACACTACAATTTTAAAAATACCTATATTACCCTGTATTACAGGCTATAAATAGCCCCATTTCTCTCAAACTAACTCTAAATCAAAAAACCAGAACCTGGCTGACCTGTTTACTCGGAATCATTCAAGTCTACAATTTACACCTCAAAAAGCTCAGTAGGTTAGTCCGAGTGGTTGAATGCTATGAATAGCAAATAGGAGGTCACAGGATCAAGGATCAAGGATCAAGTCCCCTGATTGGCTGCCTATTTTGGGCTGACTGGATGTCCCCACAAGATTAGGTTACCAAAACTGTGACCAAACAGTTTACCCCGAAACCCATCTTCGAAATAAGAGGCAATGCCTAAACCCATCTTCGAAATAAGAGGCAATGCCTTGAAAAAATGACACCTTGGAAGGGAAAAAAATGTAAATTATAAACTCAACAAAACAGATAAATTACAAGGTCAACAAAACAAATAGAGGCAAAATAGACAATGCATACCTTACAAACTTGCTTAAGGCTGATAGTGATGGGCTTTCTCTTCTTCTCTTTTATGTCAATCACATCTTCTTCATGACCGTTAACAACTTCTTCTTCTTCCTCTGACTTGACTTCATCAACCTGGTCTGCTTCTTCAACGGCATCTTCTTCTTCTCCTGATGAGCTGTCTTCTCCTTCAGTGTCTGTATCTTGTTCAATAACAATTTTTGGGAAATTTCTTCTCGGACGGCTAGCCATGATTCATGTATTAAAACTGCCAAAAATAAGAACTTGCACTGTGTATGGAGCTTATATGGTATTGGACAAATTTCTCCTCTGGACCTGCTCCTTCTCCTACAGATGGGCAGCCAATGGCTGAATGAGGGTATTTGAGATAAGTGTGGTTCCACCAACTTCGAAACTCTGGGTCTACTTCGCGGAGAAAAGTCTTGGCGCCTCCTGCCTTGTTTTTTGTGGTTTACGAGTGTCGACGCTGCTTCGCCCTGTACCACAAGAGAGTGGAGGTCGTGGTGTTGCGGTTTACAAAGAGTTTTAAATGACACACCTCAAAAAAACAACACTGTATTCGGCAGGTTCGTGTCTCGAGGGTTCAGATCCCCGCGTTGATTGACATGGATAGGGAATCCTCCCGCCGTTTTTGGTAATAAATGAATCACATTGCGGGGTGTTTGTGGGTTCCAACTCGTCCCTTTCCGTCACTGTTTTTTATTGGATGTTAATAGACTCGTAGATTGGAAAGGACAACATCAATACTTACAGATGGTCATTATCAATGGTTACAAAAGTAAATTTAACATCTAGTGGTGAGTATCAACAAAGTTTTTTTTTTTAAGGAAAAATTTAACTTACTATTAATAATGCAGAATACAGAATAGTAAAAAAGTCCAATTACATCAGTGTATCACACATCCCAACAGAGAGATCCAGAAAGAACTAAGGGCATATAAACAGCCCCAAAAGCACCAGACCAATAAACTTCATAAATTCAAGTTCATGACAAGAAATAAACCAGAGACATAACGCACCCATAGAGCTACAATAAACAAAGATCATAACACCAATAGGGCTGGAGAAACCACCCATCAAGCCCCCAGCATGACAGAGGCCAATAGACCGCGGCCACCAACCATGGAATCCGTGACCAAAAAAACAAAAACCAACCAGCAAAGAAAACTATAGAGCCGCAAACCCAACAAGGAGTTGGTTGAGTAGTGAACTAAAGACCTGCACAGATAAAATAGGACCGCATAAATATAAATATAGCCGCAAGAACCACAATAACAGCACAGGTAACAGTGTCAAGCCAAAGGAATCGGGACCAATGCATGTCAAAAGAACCCCAGGTGATAAGTAGATCCTCCTGCCATTCCTCCCACAGGATGATCCCTGCCGGTGAGGACAGGGCAAGTTTGGGGAGCTGATCAACCTCCACATTCATCTCCCAAAAGATATGTGAGAAATGTATGTGTTCAAAATCATTGATGGACTTCCGAACCGCATCCAGCCAGAAAGAAAGTAGCATCAACAAAGTTATGAAACTAACATTATAAGTTTGTGTCCAAGATAATTAGAAGAAATAAAGGTAGGTTTAGAGGTATATATTCAAGTTTGGAAATAAATCAATAGAAGTAAAGGTATATTTAAAGGGATGTATTATAGTGTGGAAATAACTCAATAGAAGTAAAGGTATATTTAGAGGGATGTATTATAGTGTATAAATTTCAATTTGCTTATTTAAATAGATGTACCAAAGTGTAGAAATATCAATTGGATAAGTTTTTGTAAGGGTGTAAAGAAGTGTTTTAGGAGTCTTGTTGTTTAATTATTTATTATTAAACATATAATTGTACAAACAATCAATACTAAAAACAATTGAAGTAAAGAAGGAGTTGCAACTATTGTTTTGGTGGGTACCAAGCACCTCACTTTATCAATCACCTGTTATCATAGTTCTCAATGTTGTCCGCCAAACTGCACACCAGCAGCAGAAACTTTTTGAAAGCTATCTCCCTCACTGGAAAGTGGGGAGAGGTGTGGCCTTGGGGGCAAGCAATGAGCCAGGTACTGTCACCTGAATCTCAGCTCCTCCGTTTAGGCAAAACTCCTAACGAAGCCAAGGGGGGTAGTCCCTATAAAAGAGTTGTCTAAGGCTCTTTGTGTGTTTTAAATGTTTTTTGGTGTTGTGATGCGGATGGGTGTTGTTTAGGAGTTTTTTGAATGATGACTAGAACATAATTAAACACGCAATCCACGTTGCAAAATTCACAAGATACAAATTCAAAAGATGACACTCAACAAGGATGGGATTTGGAGAATTTGTATTATATAGTGCTCTTAATAAGATAAGCTTGGAGAATTTGTCTATGGCACAGGGACAGAACCATAAAATCCCTCGGGTTATCTCTATGGAGGTGATCAACAAGGACGTGCCATGGGGATACTTTGACGGAGTTGCACAAGGAAACCCTGCCAAGGGAGGTGCAGGCGATATCATATTCATTGACTCTCATCGATGGTATAAATTTGTTGCATCTACAGGCCACAGCACTAATAATCGCATCAAGCTAATGGATGTCAAATTCCTATTGGAGCTTGTTATTTCAAATGACATCCACAGCTTGCAGGTTTTTGGTGATTCCTCTCTCATCATACAGTGGATGAAGAACAGATGGAACCCAAAGAACATCATGTTGTTATCTATCTTCAAGGAGGTTCAGAGATTAATTGTTTTTTTCCACTTCCTCACTTTCTGGCATGTATACCGAGAGAGGAATATCGAGGTTTATCATCTATCCAAAATTGGCCTCCATTTTGATGACAGGATATGGCAGAAATGGGAAGGCACCAACGACTCAATCTTAGTGGATGATCCAGGCCCCATTGGTTTTTAATTTTGTGATATCAAAGGATCTTTTTTCATATGACAGATTATTTATGGTCTATCGAACCCTCTTTTAAAATTGATATATCTTACATCCTGAAAGTTGATCACATGGTATGTAAATTGAATGTGGATACACTATCAAGAGACCTTTCTAGTCATGTAAAATTTGTTAAACTTTAATATAAAGGCAACACGCTCCTTTTTCTTTGGAAAAAAAAAGAGATAACCTTTGAGAGGCAATACCCTTATGATTTGTTGGATCTACTTCACCAAACATGTTCTCACATCGGAATACCACTAGGTTTGAACCAAAGAAGACACCTAGAACATTGCCTTCAAGGTGAGGCAAGGTCCATAAAAGGGGGTTGGTAATGCATTTTGGTTAATGCAAAGCACTAGTTACATTTATGTGGTTGATGAATAATGTATTGAATCCTTTTCTATATTCATTTGTAATAGCACACTTTTATGATATATTAATATTTAGCTCTCCCTAAGAAGAGACATATAACTCACGTCCGATGTGGGTGTCCAAGACTTTGAGAAGGCACCAATTAGTGCCAAAACTTGAGAAACGTGGGTTTGTCCGTCAATCCTTAGTGTACTTAGGGTGTGCAATTGGTGGAACTCAAGATTAACCTTGCAAAGATGGAAGCCACCATCAAATGACAAATTCTACCAATGCGATTGGACTTGGAAGCTTTGTGAGAGAAATGTGATGCCTTCATATGTTCATTGCATCCTTTTTTGTTATGCTTGCATCACTAATGCCATAGTAATAGTCAACGATAAGAGGTTCCAGTGGGAAAATAATCAACAAAAGTTTTTTGAAGAAATGAAATGAAATTAGTCAAGCACAAGTTCTCACATTGCCCAATTTGTAAAATCCCTTTGAAATAGAGATAAATATAAGTGGGTATGTTATGGTAGCAGTGTTGATATAGGGAGGTAAGCAATTTTTTATTGTCTTTAATCATTTCATGGAGCGGTGATGAACTACTTCACAATATGACATGGAGCTATATTCTTTGGCACACATTGTTGATAAATGGAAGCATTGTCTAATGGACGGTGAGACCATAATTCACACAAATCACTAGTGTTTGCAATATTTGCAAGGCCATGATAAACTTTGGCACACAAGACACCACAAATGGATGGGATGTTTTCAAAATAAAAATGGTAGTACTAACAATTTGGAATACTTGTTGTCAAAGTGACTTGCACCCAAGATCACAACTTTGGGTACTCTTGTGCACGTGTAAATTTTCGCCCATGATGCATACGAAGAGGAATAGATGGAAGACGAGGACTCTGGGGATATATTTTGACAAATGTAAGGCTAAGTTCCTGAAGAAGAAGGTGACTGTGATGCTAACTACCATCTCTAAGATGGGTTGCTCTACAAGTTGTATAAAGTACATGTGCCTTAAGGTGAGAAAACACAACTTACAAGAAAGCCCTTCACCTCCAAAGTTGTGGATCACTTTGGTTTTGGGAAAAAAATAACCAACTTGTAGATTTGTGTGTACGAGTTGCCCATAATGCAAGGCTTACTAAACATAGAAAAAATAGATAGGAGAGCCCCAACTTAAAAATAGAATTTGTGGAGTTAAATTGGAAGACTTGGTCAAATATGACCCTTGACATGGCTAGATTTGATCACCCCTCAATGCTTATAAATATGTAGTGACTTCATTTATTTGAGGCTAACTAGTATGATTATTTAGTTAGAAAGAGATATAGAGACCATGTGAGTTGAATTATCACAGTGCAAGGATCGCAGTCATCATGACCCTTTCCCTTATCAAGGAGTATAAGAGGTTTATGTTCATTGGTTCTTTCAATACATGATGAATTATCAAACACCATAAGAGTATCAGGCATTGGTTTCAAGTCACTTGGGCTCAATCCAAGTCAATTTCAGAGTTGAAGTTTCATTTTGATCAGGGCCTTGTTCATCAAGTCCGGGTTAGTAGAGCTAAAAGGATTTAATGTTTATAGCTTTATCTAGCCTTCTATCATCTTCGATACACCTTCATAATAGTCATTCAGGCCACAATGCACATTAGTACTTTGTCTGCATACAATTGCACTGCATTTGGCCTTGTTTGACATGTTTTGAGACCATCATTTTTTAGCCTCGGGAGAGCCCCTCCTGGAATTACTTCTATTTTTTAAACCCTCCTACACCATAAATTCTTATTTTAAGGCTCATGAGTTAAGATTTCATGAGAAGTAGATCCAATTTGCAAAAATTCCAAAGTTGGCCCCTTTCACTAGTAACTGGATGAGCTCCCGATTGGCATGGTCTTTCATAGAAAATAAAATGGTTTTCATTCATTGTGAGAAAAGGACAAAATTTTTACCTTGTAAGCATCAAGAAAATCTTTCCAATGAGCCATCATTGGCTCGATTCAAACTTTGTTTGCCTATTATACAAAGAGCACAAAGTCCACACGTCCTAAGTGGCCAAATTCCACTATCATAGCTTCTTGAACAAATTATGTTATAAAATATGAGCCAAAGAAAAAATTAGGCGTAGTGGTGATGCAGGACATTGCAATACCTTTCTAAATATATATAGATTGCCATGTTTTGACCCTTTGTTGTTGAGAACAAGCTTTCATAAGTTTAAGACTCTTTTCGAGCAGTTGTTTGGTGGCAGTAGTTGAGGGTTTAAAAATTGCTATCGTTGGAATATAAATCAAAGTTTCCATGTTGTATTTAGCTCTAATACCTTTCCAAAGAGCCCTCATTTGCTTGATCTTGACACCATATCACCTCGTTCTGATTTCAAGAAGTTTGGGGCAAAGTGGCTTAGAAATGGTGAGGGTTGCGTTGGCAAAGGCACTTTAGACACAAATTAAAATAAATAAATTAGAATTATAAAAAAAATTAAAATTTTGGGTTGGGGGGTTTAGTAAAAGTTATGGAGGTGGGAAGGTTTGAACTTGAAACCTCTCACCAAGTGAATGGCTCAAGGACCCTCCACTAACCAAAATTCATAGTCATCGAGTTGTGAAGGGGGTGGAAGGAAAACGTTGTTGAGATATCGACATGCATATCAAGTCAACAAGAGGGTGCTACACACCCCCTCCAATGAAATTCCAACTTGGGGTCTCTCCCCCTTCACTTCCAATTCATTCATTCACCCCTAAATTTTGCAGCAGTGGAAGTTTTGCAGAGTGGATATTTTGCGATAGTGGAGGTCATGGAGGTGGGGGATTTCATAGGGCAACATCTGCAAGTACCCAATTCATTGATTTTACATGCATAGATAAGTTTTTGTGGTTGATTCATCTCATAAATTGCATTATTTGCTTTGGTTCGTGATTCAAAGGTTGGTTGTGATTGGGGCTCAAATTTTCATGGTTTTGTTTTTCAGATTTATAGTTGAGAGGATGGGAGTATTTAGTTTTATTGATCAATTTGAGTATGAGATGGATTATGTGGTTTATATGGAGAATCAACTGAGTGGGTAAGGGTTCATATACGCTTCCTACAACAATTTCTTTAAATCTGGTTTATTCCTTTCTTTAATCAGTGATTTGGATGCCAAGGGTTTGTCAAATCCTTTGGCTGAGTTAATATCAAGTTATTAATTTGTTGTTTTAAGGAATCACGTCCCTAGGTGTCTTTATTTAGATTTAGATCAACATCTGGGGTAATTTGTACCATATGAACCTATAACCCCCATTTTCAGTCCAAAATATTTGTTTGCAGAGTGGAATTCCATGATTTGGGCATTTTTTGAAAAGCATAGGTAACCCTACGGGTGTTGTTTTCTTGCTTGGATTTTGTGGGTGTGGTTATGTTTTTAGAATTCCATGTTACTTACATGTTATTCGTGATGGAATTCTCTAAAAAATTCAATAGCTAAAGGTAGTTGTGTACTAAGTGTTTGACAAAATCTATGAATAGAAATTGTCATAACTGCCCCATAAGGGGTCAAAATTTCACCCGGAAAGAGCCCAAACGATTGTGATATAGTGTAGCATGTATCTATAAGAACTTTTATTAGAAATTAAGCATTGTTTACAATCAAATTCCCGAGAGTGAATAGAGCTATGTTCAACCTTGGAATTAATACCTAGAAGAGGCAAAATTGGGCACATTAAGAGACAAATTCTTTCAATCAAGAGGAGATCTATCACCTACATCCATGATCATCATTAACATAAGCCAAAATGTATCAATTGCATTCATATTTTAGTATTTTCCCTCAATTTGTTGATTCAACCCCAAACCAACATTTGGCCAACGCTTTTCCGAGGCAAATATCGCTCAATTTGAGCCTGATTTGGGCAAAATGAAAGGTAATTTTTCCCTTGATGCATTATAGGAAGCAAGGGGATGAAAATTTGCTCGACAATGGGCATTTAATTTCTTTTGGAAACCAATGACAAGATCCTATTTCCCTCCAAAGCAAAGTCAATATCTACCCACATATGGCCTTGCCTTCATGGTCAATCCAAAAGCCATTGATGACCACTTGGACACTAAAAGTCACCTCAAGTTCCAACAACAAAAGAGTGAAAATGAAAACCAATTCCATTTGAAGGCACAAATTCCAATAAGAAAATATTGGTGACGTGGGGACTTTTTGTCACTTTCCCAAATTTCTCTTGGTCGAATGTTTTACTTTTCAAAATATTGTAATTAAACTGGAATTAAAATCATATTTGATTTTCCTTTTTTAGAAAAGATAAAAGATTTTTGGATGATCCACTTGTCACTTTTCCAAAAGTTACAAGTGTCTTGTGACCTAACCCCAGGCTTCCTCCTCTCTTATAAATAACAGGAAGGCCTTTTAATATGGACTACTTTTTGAAACGACATATAAGCTCTGTTGGTTTTTCTCCAGAGTTCTTAGTGTTGTACTCACTTGTCCTCGTTTAGCTATTAAGATTGCATATATGCTTGTTAAGGGTCAAGGGATAGTAGTAGTAGTTGATTAAACGTTGGCTATCTCCTTTGAGGGATTGGTTAGCTAGGTTGCTTGTATTATTTCCTTGGGTTTGACTTGCTTATTTTAGTTTACTAACAATTTAATTTTGTTTGTTTATGTGTTCTTTGTGTAGGTTCTTTGAAGGAACTGTATTTGTTGAATTTAGTTGGTAGCTAGGAGATCAAGAGCCTATCAAAACAACGCATAAATACCCTTATCCCTGCTAGTTATAGTTATCAATTTCCTAGTTCTTTCTATTTTGTGTTCTCCTTGCTTTTACTTGATTTCTTTTTGTTGTCCTATATAGGTAAATTAACCATTTTGGTCAGATTACCCTTCCGGGACAACAACTCTCTTGGTTGTATTTTCTCTTTTGTGCATTTATTCTTTGTTAAAAAATATTGGTTTACTTTACACATATGTACTAACAAAAATTGTTGACTTGTCAGGAAATCATCTGGTTGCCCCAAGTGCTTCCTCTGCGTGGCCGGGAACCATTCAAATACCTATTTGAGGCAAAGGAGCCAGTAGGCTAGCAAGCAAACAAAAAACCTTACAACCATATAAAAAGCCTTTTCCCGCTCCATTTTTCCAATTTATTTTGTTTGGTTAAGTTAGAAAATTCCATCACACACCTCACGGTTGTTTCAACTCTCTATTACACAAAATGACACGCATGTACATGTTTCATTTAAGCCATTTAATTTTCAAAAATAGTTTCACTGCTAGATATCATTCACATTTTTATTTATGTATATAAAATTCCATTTCCAGCCCACTAATCAAGAAACCAATTGATGTTATTTTCACACATGGTGGCTATGCTTTCCCTCAAAAGACTTCAATCTCATTCCTTGGGTTGTTGTGAATAGATTAGTTTCACTCTATTTACTTTCCTTCTTTTTTTAGTGTCACGACACTCGAGTCGAAGGCTAAAAGCGCATAACCTAGAGATTGGGTGATGGTTGGGTCTCCCTGCCATCATACCTACTGAGGTTAATGCCAAGTAAAGTAGGGAGGGTGAATTGACATTGTTTGTCTATAGATTTTAACATTGATTTATCATTTTCAGGTGTCCACCCCTAAATGGGCTTGCACAAAAGAGACAGAACAAAAAAAACATGTCATAAAACATCCAAATACAGAGAAATCAAAGTAGGGATAAATTACCCAAAACAAAACTATCATTGCAATAGGGAAAATATGTGTATTTGTCTATATGTATGTAAGTACTAATGGTATTTATTATATATATCATAGGCTAGTTTTAATTTTGCTGACCAAGGGACACGCTTGTGAAAGCAAGATGTGATCTCACCACATGGATGGCTTGGTCCTTTTCATTTCAAGCATTGTCAATTTATTAGAACCTTAAGAGTCGAAGCTAGGGAATTCCCCTTGGGGGCCCCTCATAAGCTTGTTTTTCTTGGTATCTATTCAATGAGTCCCTTGTTCGATTGGTCACATTGAAATCGATGGTTGTATGTTGATTAGCGTTCCTTGGTTGAAACATTACTCTGCTTGGGTAATCTTAGCCATACTCTTTCAAGAGGGGGGGGGTCCTGGGCCTCTTTATTTTCACAGGTAGCATTGTGTCTCGTGAGGGTGTCAAAATTGATCCTGAGAGGATGATTGAAATCAAAATCCTGCCTTTACCTACCAACAAGAAGGATATGTAATCTTTCTTTGAGAATATAAATTTCCCAAGGTGCTGCATTACTAATTTTGCTAAAGTTGTCAAACCTCTAAATCAACTAATGAAGAAGGATATTAAGTTTAAATGGCATCCTCCTACACGCAATACTTTCAAGTATATTAAACTTACTATTTCTTATGCACCTCTATTGATTAGTTATGACCAATCCAAAGACTTTATCATATGTACTAATTCATTAGAGGAGACCATTTCTGCAATTTTATTGTATAAAGATAACGAAGAAAACCTTAGGCCAATTGCTTTCATGAACCAAAATTTAAAGACACAACAACTGAATTATTTCCAGCTTGAGAAACATGGATATTCTTTATATAAAACCTTGAAATTGTTTTGACATTACATCCAAGGTCACAAAGTTCAGGTTTTTGCACCTACATCCCTCTTGGTCATTGCTTTGAACCAAACCAAGCTGCATAGCAAATGGTCCAAATGGATTATGTGCATGCAAGAATATGACTTAGACATTAAACCAACAAAAACCATAAGGGGAATAAGATTGGTTGGATTGCTAACTAAATCCGACGCCTCGCAAGTAGAAGATTTGATCGACTACGAAGAAATGGCTAATGAAACTAAGTTGTCCACACAACCATGGTTTGAACCAATTGTCTACGTTTTAATCAATGGTGTGTGTCCATCGGGCATGGATGCCAAATCCAAGCGAACACTTTGCTTACAAGTTGTCTGATATGTTTTACGAGACCGAACCCTTTATAGGAAAAACCTTGACGGTGTGTTGTCATGTTGACTTACTTTTGATCAATCTCAAATGACACTTGAACAATGTCATTATAGGGTTTGTGAAGGTCACCAAAACTACAACAACAAAAGTTTTGCATGTAGGTTATTATAGTCCATCTCTTCATTAAGATGTCCATTTACTAGTTTGAAAGCGTGAGGATTTCTAACGCTTCACTAGGAAGCAAAGGTTAGCAACCATACCTCTTAAACCCATTGAAGTACATTTTTTGTTTACAAGATGGGGTATGGATTTCATTGGGCCGATTTTCCCACCTTCTAGGTCAAGTCACATATTCATATTAGTTGCCATTGACTACTTCACAAAGTGGGTATAAGCAATTGCGCTTAGGAACTCCACTAAACAACAAGTGGTGAAATTTATTGAGCTTAACATTTTGTCTCATGTTGGCACCCCTACTGAAATATTAACTGATAATGAAACAACTTTCATGTGTGATGTCATTCTTCAACTTGGTGTCATGTATGGTATTCAACTTGTCTAGTCCTCCACTTATTATCCTCGGGCTAATGGATTGGCCGAATCAACAAATGAAAATTTGATTCAAATCCTTAAGAGAACAATCAAATACAACAAGCGAGACTGGCACACAAAACTAAACTTTTCTTTAAGGGTTAATATAATTACACCTAAGACAACTACATGCCAAAGTGCCTACACTCTAGCATATGGAACTCCTGTTATTTTGCTATCCACTTACAAATTCCAGCCTTGAGGTTGGCTATTGTTGAGGCAGAAATTGATTTCCAACCTTTGCAACATTGTTTAGATACCTTGGTTGAACTAGAGGAGATTAAAAAAATGCGTTCAAACACCTCTAGAACAAAAAAGACATCATCAAACATTCAGTCGATAAGAGAGCCATGGTGGTAAATTACAAAGTAGGAGATGATGTCTTACTATGGGACAAAGCACATGAGGCCCCATCCAAACACCATAGTTTTATTCATTGTGGTTAGGTCATTACACAATTTACGAGGTTTTAGGAATGAATGGTTTTAGATTGAAAACCTCGGATGGCAAGCCACTACAATTCACACTGAATGGTCGGCACCTAAAGTTATTTTACACCTGAGAGACCTTGTCCTTTTTGTACATATGCCACCTAAATTTAGTTTACTGCTTGTATATATCTTGCTTCACTTCAATTTTGAGCTTTTGGTTTGTTTCGTTTTAGTTTTGAGTGTAGGTTGTTTTTATTTCCTTTCAATATTTGGATTTTACATTTTAGTGCCATGGACTTCCTCCTTCTCCTTGGGTTTTGTCTTGCTTGATTTTAGTGTGAAAAGTAGTTTCTTATTACCATGTTGTTGATTGAAAAAAGATTACCCTATGAATACTTTCCCAAGTACTTTTCCCATGATAAAATTATTGCTTAGTATCACTATGAATATGATTGATACCGATTGTTATTAGATGGAAGCCAATAAGTCAATGTTAAGGATATTAGTGTGATGTTGCTTGATGAAGTGGAAACATGAAGGCACGATGGCTAACATAAATGCATGACTATAACTGTTCTTCACCGAAAATTTGTGATGTGACGATCCCCAAACATCTTTATTCTCACTTACCAAGTACAAACATTTGAGAGTTTTGATATATTACCACATCTTCTGCAAACATTTTTCATGTTTCTTTACCCCCTTTGTTGATCGGTTTGATTGCTAGTTTATTTCTCTAGTAAATCACTGATTGCAAAAGACTCTCATTTGCTTGTTTGTGTGTTGAGAATTGAAGGCATGCATAAGACTTTGTGTTGAGCCAATGCTCGCCTTAAGCCTCGACTTTCATAGTTAAGCCATAAACCTCAATGAGGTACCCGTGTCACCTGGGCCACATCGCTCAACAAAACTTGGGTCATTATTCCTTTTCTTCTTTACTTTGTGAATCTCAGTAAAATTTCTTTTGTGTGCTTCTATTGTACCACTTTCATTCTTCAGTTTACCCCTAATGTGAAAATGGTCCTTATACTATGATAAATTTTACTCCCCCTTACCCACCTCGCTTACTTCAAAAGGTTATAACTTTTACCGAGTATTCCCACCTGTCACGTGGGAGATCCCATTGTTCGACATACCTTGGAAAAAATTTCCCCTCCGACGCCAAGAATGTTGACCCAAAAACCTTTTTTGGGATCA
This sequence comes from Larix kaempferi, assembly GCA_027924585.1. Taxonomy (NCBI): domain Eukaryota; kingdom Viridiplantae; phylum Streptophyta; class Pinopsida; order Pinales; family Pinaceae; genus Larix; species Larix kaempferi. The sequence goes on from BSBM01000100.1 coordinate 2,080,235, forward strand.
AAATGATGTTTCACAAATTTATCTCCCTAAATATGGACAAGCGTTGCTCCTAGTAGCTTTCCAATGCCCAGTTCCAATTAAAGAAGGCTGCATGGATCATAGTCAGTATGACCCTTTCCGTTGTTAATGATTATCATAGTTTCATGTTCATTGGTTATTTTAATGCATAATGACTTATTAGACAATACACGATTATCAAGCATCAATTTCAAGTCACTTGGCTTCAATCCAAGTTAGTATCAGAGCTAGAGTTTCATTTTGGTCAGTCCCTTGTGTATCAAATATGGGTTAGTATGGGTAAAAATGTTTCATGTTTACAGTTTTATTTAGCCTTATATCATGCCTGATACACCTTCATAATAGTCATTCATGCCACAATGCCCATCAATACTTTATCGACACACAATTGGGCTAAATTTGGCCTTGTTTAAGTTATTTTGGGACCATCATTTTTTGTCCTCAAAGGAGGCCCTCTTGGGATTATTTCTAATTCATAAAACCCTATTATACCATAATTTCCTATGTCAAGTCTTATCAGTTAAGATTTCATGAGAAATAGACCTAGTTTGCAAAAATTCCAACGTTGTTCCCTTTCACTAGTCATTGGATGAGCTCCTGGTGGACATGGTCTTTCATAGAAAATAAAATGGATTTTGTTCATTATGATGAAACAATAGAACTTATACCTTGCAGAGCTCAAGAAAATCGTTCCAACGAGCCATAATTGGCTCAATTCCAAGTTCGTTTGCCTAGTCCGCAAAGAGCACAAAGTGCACACCTCCTATGTGGCCAAACTCCATTGTCACGAATTCTTGATCATTTTTTTCTTTCTAAAATACGATCCAAAGGAAAAATCAAGCATGATGGTGATGCAGGACAGTGAGAGACCTTTTCAACGATATATAGAATACCAGGTTTCAATCCCCAGTTGTTATGAACTAGCTTTCTTAAGTTCAAGACTCTTTTCGGGAAATTGTTTGTTGGTATTATTTCAAGGATTAAAAATTGATATTGATAGATTTTGAATCAAACTTTTAAAGTTTCCATGTTGTAGTTGGCTCTGATCCATTTCCAACGAACCCTCATTTGCTTGATTTCTACATCGTATGACCCCGTTCTGATTTCAAGAAGTTTGGGGCAAAGTGGCTTAGAAATGGAAAGGGTTGGCAAAGACTCTTTGGAGTTCTTGGTGTTGTACTCATTTGTCTTCATTTAGTTGTTGGGATTGCGTATATTATCGTTAAAGGTTGAGGGACAATAGTAGTAGTGATTTTTTTGGCTATCTCCTTTCAGGGATTGGTTAGCTAGGTTGCTTGTATTGTTTCCTTGGGTTTGACTTGCTTATTTTGGTTTAGTAACATTTTCATCTTGTTTGTCTATGTGTTCTTTGTGCATTTTTTTCAAAGGAGTTGTATTTGTTGGATTTTGTGGGTAGGTATGAGGTCTAGGATCCTATGAAAACAACCCATAAATAACCCTCTCCTTACTAGTTACAGTGATCAATTTCATTGTTCTTTCTATTTTCTATTCTCCTTGCTTTTAATTGATTTCTTTTTTGTTGTCCCATATAGGTAAACTGACCATTTTGGTTATATTACCCTTATGGGACATCCACTTTGTCAGCTGTATTTTCTCTTTTGCATGTTGATTCTTTGTTAAAAAAAATTGGATTAGGTTACACATATGTACTAAAAACATTTCTTGACTTGTTAGGAAAGCATCCGGTTGCCCTAGTTACTCTAAGTGGCAGGGAACCATCTAAAGACCTATTTGAGGCAAAGGATTCGACACGATAGCAAGCAAGAAAAACCTTATAGACATGTAAAAACCATTCCCCCCTCCATTCATACAGTTTATTTTGTTTGGTTAAGTTAGAAAGTTCCATCACACACTTTGCAGTTGTTTCAATTCTCTATTACACAAAATCACACACCTGTACATCTTTCATTTCAACCATTTAATTTTTCAGAAATAGTTTCATTGTTTGAAATCATTCATATTTTTTTATGCATATAAGATTTATTTCCATCCAACTGGTCAAGGAATCGATTGATGTTCTCTTCGCACATGGCGACTCTACTTGCCCACAAAAGACTTCAATCCTATTCCTTGGGTTGTTGTGAGTAGATTAGTTGCAATAGATTTATTTTCCTTTTTTTTTAGTGTCATGACACTCAAGTCGAAGGCTAAGAGCACATAGCCAAGAGCTTGGGTCTCCCTGCCATCATACCTACTAACGTTAATTTGAAGTTTAGTAGGGGGAGTGAACCAGCATTGTTTGTTTATAGATTTTAGCATTGATTTATCACTTTCAAGTGGCTTGCCCTAAAGGGGTCTACTCAAAAAATACAAAAAAAACATGCGATAAAACATCCAAACACACAGAAAGCAAAGTAAGGATAAATTCTCTAAAACAAAATTATCACTGCAACAAGGAAAACCTATGTATTGATTTATATTGTGTACGTAGTAATGGTATTTATTATATATATCATATGATAGTTTCGATTTTGTTGACCAAGGGACATGCTCATGAAAGAAATATGAGATATCGCCATGTGGATGGCTTGGTCCTTTTCATTTCAAGAATTATCAATTTCTTAGAACCTTAAGTGTTGAAGCCATGGAATCCCACCTCAAGGGCCCCTTGTAGACTTGTTATTCTTGGTATATATTGGGTGAGACAATTGTTTGATTGGCTGCATTGAAATTGATGGTTGTACTTTGATTAATATTGCTTGGTTGAAATACTACTCTACTTGGGTAAGGTCATCCATACTCGCTTGTTGGGGTCCAAAGCCTCTTCCTTTTCGTAGCTATCCTTCTTTCATCCAAGTGGGTTTTTAGACCCCAAAGCGCTAGAGTGGAGATTGGGCCAATCCCTCATTTTTCTAAACTACATGGGGTCCTCATTGTTTTAAACATACTATTCACCAACTCACTCTATTAATACCAAGCAAATCAAACCATGAGAAGGTGAGCATGAATGGGGGGCCTTCGAAATGGTATCACTAGTAGAAAAATGGGTGATAAATGACCTGGTGACCAAAAAAGTTGGTCACCAAGTGAAATAAATGACTAAACCACCAAAACAGTTGGTCACCACAATTTTTGTAAGTGAAATATGACCAAAATCGAGCAATTTTAAGTGATCACAATTAAAAATAAGTAAAATAAATAATTAATTTAGTCATAGGATAAAAAAATATGACTAATTTAGTCATGGGATAAAAGATATGACTAGAGGGTCCAAGTTAATAATTATATAATATGTCCATTGTTAAAATTTACGAAATTATAATAATTTTATTACAATTTCGTAAATTTCAATGTTGCAGATGGATTCAAATCCATTTCCAGCGTTAAAATTTCGTAAGGGGGTCTCTGAATCCATCTGCAACGTTAAAATTTATGAAAATGTAAAAATTGTTTTTCAAAATTGAAATTATCCAACGCCCATCCCCCTGTTTTGAAACATGCACTGATGAAGGTGGGGCGCCTAGGTGCTCCTTCCCAAAAATGGGGGGCGCTTGGAGACTAGATAGAGCTCAAAAGGAGAATGGATAAGGGAATACTTGCTCGGTTTTCCTACTAGTGGTGTTCAATAGTAATGGTAATATTAAATTCTTAAATTAAAAGTTGTATTTTCCTTATCTTTCATTTTATATCCTTTACTTAAATTTTTAACATTACCATTAATTGTTTCAGGATGTTTGAGAGTGGTTCCAACCTCATCAGAGTTCATATGCAAAAAGTAGAGATTTATATCCCATTCAGAATTCAATAGACTTAACCATTTTTGAGATTTGTGGATTGCAACATTTCCACTGGATTCTATCATGTACGAGGTTAAGGGATTGCCATTTAATCGAGCACATCAACCTCTCTATGTACCTTGACGTTGGTGGTACTAATTGTTGAACTCCTCTATCACGACCTTAATCAAATGTACTCTTTAGTCAAGCAAAATCACTTATTAAGCATGAGATTTTTTCTTCTTTTATTAATTCTACCTTATTTTAATGCTTGGTTTAGGAAGTTTCATCAAAATTGTAGACTGTTGAGTAATTTCCTTCGATGATCAACTTTGAGATTTGAGGTACATGTAAGGGCTAAGATATTAGAGGAGGGGGGCATAGGCTGTTATTGATGAATAAGATCCCAATATAGGATTAATAGTTTACTCTTGCATAATTTGATGTTGGACTTCAAAGCCTCAAATAATGTGATGCCCTTTGGAATTATGAAAAAATAGGATCCTCATGTCACATTTCCCCATTACAACATCTATTCCATGGATTCACACAATGTTGAAGTGTGTTGACTCATTGAAGAATTATAATTAAGTTTTGCTACTTTTCCAAAAACATCCATGGCTGTGGATGTTATGGTTGCTAATGTACCAGAGGCTTGGGGCATATTGTTGTCGTGTGAATGGGATGCTATAGTGGGTGGATACATAAAGATAGACATATCTCATGTTGTGATATCTTTGCCTAATCCTCAATAAGTGAGGCTTTACAGGGAGCAACTTAAATTGTATTTACACAGGATGAATTGTTATTGCTGGGATTTATAACTTATTATTTTTTATAATTTTTATGACTCCAACATCTCTCCATCCCCCCGAGTTTCCCTAAAATTTGTGGATGGTCTCCACACATCCCCAATGTGATTTCCCCACCCCTGCATCCCATAAACTTGAGGGAAAATTGATACATATCATATAGTAATAACTATATAGTTAATATATTATATAATATTAATATTATATTAATATACTATATAATGTTAGCATATTAATATTATATTGATATACTATATAATGTTAGCATATTAATATATTATTAATATACTATATAATGTTAGCATATTAATATATTATATAGTTATAGTTATTATATATATTTAATATATTAATATATTACTATATTATATAGTTATAATAAATAATTAATATATGTAATATATTAATATTAATATTAACAAATTAAAAAAAAAACAAGAATGGATGGAAACTAAATAAAAAGAGGACAAAATAAAAATAAATAAACCTAGAAAATGGGTAATTTGGAAAATATATTGAAAGAGAAAAGAGGGAAACTAAATGAAAATAGGACATTTAAAAAAAACAAGTCGCAAGTTGATACGGGTTGGGCTTTGCTGATGTTTACAAGCTGAACTATAGTGGCGTTGACAAGCATGGTACTAGGGTTTACATGGGTAGTGCTAGTTTTGCTACTACGACAACCAAATAAAAAAAAATCACTCGCTCTGCTGAACTAGACCTCTATATGTTTACCAAGCAATGCGGTTACCTGTAGTTAGAATACCATTGCCAATTTCAGGGTTATCACCAGTGGCAGTCATGGAATTACTTCATCCTGCGAAGGTCTTCCTTCCATTCCATCTTACTCTTTATCCTTCCCATGCCATTCATAGTTCGTATTTTGGTCTTTGCGATTGATTGATACCTATGTATGTAGGTGATATAGCGATCAATGAGGAATGGTTGAGAGATGCATCTTCAACAGGAATTGATGGTCAATCCAAGTGGTGCTACTCCACGACTTGGGGCGTGGTGATTGGTAAGTGTAGATGTCGATCCTCTTATACTACTTTTTCTTTTGATATAAATCCCACATTTGCTTAGCTCAAGCCCCTCTTTAATGTAGAATGTGCGGCGAACCCCCTTTCCACCATGACCCTCGTGGGGGTCCTGCGACAAGGAATGCCCTCCTCGCGAAGGGAGGTGAGGAGGAGGAACCTCAAATGTCGTTGTCGGCAATGAATGCCCTACAGGAAAAGGGAGGGGAGGAATAGGATGCTCCACTATCGCACAATCCGTGGATCGATAACGTGACCAACGAGATTACTAAGACCATGCTCATGGAAAGCTTCACTAAGTTTGGAGAGGTAAACATTGTAGCGGTGTACTACCCGCAATGGTTCTTCGCCTTCGTATATTTCAAGAACTTTGAGCATGCCAAAGTGGCCAAGGAGGGTATGTAGGGCATGGTCAAGGGAGGAAGCTCTCTCAAAATCAAATTCGCGTAGGCGGTAAGGATTTCACATTATAGTGCCCTTTGTCTGTTCCTTTAGTCGAGCCCTTTTTGGCTAATACTTATAGTGCTATTTGGAGTCCAACTATTGGGTGGACTGGATCTTCTTAATCATTTCACAATATTGCATGATGTAACCCTCAATCCTCTGATACAATGCATTTTAACTAGGGAAAATGATATTGTCATCTAAAGCTTGGCACTCATATAGATCAACCAAAACATCTCCTTTGACATAATGAGATCTCATCCTTCCCAAGAAGCATTAATGACCATATTTGTAGAGAGATGAAACCATTCAAAATCATGACAGTGATAACTAAGGTTCCACAAGCCTCTTACTCAATCAATGCTTCTATGGTCATGCCTATCTTTGCAGAGGGACAAATTTAATCACAATCATGGCAATAATAGCTAGGGTTCCCTATACCTCCTCCTGGCTCCCATAAGGTAAGAATGTGTTTTCTTCAGTTGGATCCAGTGTGATACCTACAGATAAAAGGATCGAATCAAAATCATGGCTTCGATGACTAAGGTTCTATAAACCTCCCAACTCATCTTTCTCTTCAGATATATCACAACCTGCATGCTCCAAGAAGGTAAGAATGCATTTTCTTAGGTTGGGTTCAATGATTGTATCTGCAAAGAAAGGATCCAATCACCACTTTGGAGCTTTCTTATATGTGTGTGTGTGAGACAATTCTTCCCAAAAAGAAATGTACATTTAACCTCTCTCCAACACACATAAAGGTTGATTAATAACTTTTATCTTTCACTGCAATGTAAACCGTCTCATTATATATTTTTTGAAAATGTCTCAAATCCCTTAAAACATTATAATTAAAATTGTAGATTGCTAAAGTACATTGACTTTTTTATTTTTTTCAATATCTCCGAAAACATTGCAAAAACATATACTTTTTTCAATACTAAAATTACATTTAAGCTTTGAATTCCATCCATTTAAATATAAAAAAAAAATGAGGCCCCTTTTCATAATATAATAATAATAATAATAATAATGTGTTTTTAAGGTCACAACCAAACCATACACCAATTTGGTGTATGAGACCCCTTAGCGACAAGGGACTAATTGCCAATGTATACAGAGGTGTACATTCTTTACCCTCTCCGGACTTGAACTTGTGATCTCCTAGGTAGAAACACATGTCAAAAACAACACTTCGCATATATCAATTCAAAGCCAAAAACAAAAACTCATTTTAATATTCATTCAACACTTGAATATTCAAAGTCAAAATCAAATTCTATTAACAAAAGTTGAAGTATCTTCTCAAAGTCTATTCAAGAAAAATAATTGAAATTTATTTGATGCCAAGACTTCCTATTTACTAATTGAAAGTCAAAATCAAAATTCAAACATGAAAATAATGAAGTATCGTATCGAAAGACTTGAATGACCTTGACGTACTGAACACGTATTAAATTCTTTTAATAATGAAAAAACAACAACTAGGGGGTATACTTTGCGTAATCTCATGATAATGCGTATGATCAAATAAGGTAAACAAATCTCAACAATGGGCATACTTAGATGTGATTGCCGTTGGAGCTTGGGGCTCGAACTAATTCAATGGCCTCCAAAATTCCAAATTGGTTGAAATTGGAAGTCAAAATAATTAAACGACCCTCTGAAATTCCGAATTATTGGTAAGTGCAATCCCAAAATCTTTGATCATCAATGTATGAAAAACCTAGTTATATAGTATGTCATATTTCCATCCTTATTACATCATTTTTTCGCCTTATGTGACTTTCTGTCTAGTCGTTGGTGGCCCAACTTGACACTGGATATCGACACCTCAAATCTTTGAACAACTCTAGATGCACACAAATTTTCAACACATAATATGAGCTCAGATTCAATCAATCCTCTTTGACATATTGGGTGGCACAGGATGTTCAACCACGAAGAATATCAGTTGTCAGGCATATCAAGGAACATCAGATGGCACCAGGGCTGAACCAGGACAACAATCATGGTATTCTCTAGTATCCTCCTCGTAATTACTACATGGACTTCCATTGTATTTTGGACAGGTAGTTACTACTTTCATAAAACAAAGAACTCGCAAGGAACCTAATATCTTCATTCCCATGGCAGGCATTTGAGAACCCACAATCTGAAATCAATATACCTAATACCTCTTTCCTTCGTTTAAACCCCAAGTTGTCCTGGGGTTCCTTAACCTTAAGTAAGGTGGTTTTTGGCATAGCGGGATCAGTGCAACAGTGGCCCGATTGGAAGGAGTTTGTGAAGCTTTGGTGGAGGCCAGATGAGATGAGAGGAAGTGGTTTCAGATTAGGACCTCGGTTTACCCCGTGTTTGGGTTTCTGAGGACACCTCTAGGTTTTCATACAAAAACCCTACTGGGAACCCTCCTAGGGTCAGGATTTCCAGGATTATTCAAGAAAGCTTTGAGCTTAGGTTGCTCGATGTCAAGTGTTTTGTTTTGGCTGACAATGATACTGTCTTCAATGTTGATAATTTGATTACTGTTTTGAGTAAATATGACCCTTCGAAGATGTATTACATTGGGAGTGTGTTTGAGAGTCACTTGACAAATACTTATTTTAGCCATTCCATGGCTTATGGTTATGGGGGGATTGCTATCGGTTATCCTTTGGCGGAGGAGCTTTCTAAGATGCAGGATGAATGCTTGGAGCGATATTCACAATTTTTTGGGAGTGACGACCGACTTCATGCTTGTATTTCCGAGCTCGGCATTCCACTTACCTAAGAACCAGGATTCCATTAGGTAATTTCAATCTCTTTCTTTAAAAGAAAAATATATCTCGTAATTATGCTAATGCACATGAAAAAATACACCATATATATTCATAGATCAACAGTTGAAGACACGTTGATTGCCCCTACCTATATAGGTAAGGAGGATTGACATATTTGCTTTGACACCGATTTCAAGAGAGTTATTATCTTTTTTGAATAGCCTTATTCTAGCTAAATATTGTATTGCTAGATCATATTTAAATGTTGTGAGTTCACCCATGTGGAGCGGAGTGGATTCTGCATTAAAAGTAGCTTGACATCACCTCTTACACCAGAAGGAAATGCCAATCAAACTTATAGTATCCTAAATATTTCTACATGCCTACTTGATCCTATATCTGTCTCTAAAAATGATCTCTCCAGTAGAGTGGGGCAATAATCAGAATGTGATTCTCTACAAAAACCAAATCCCAAAAACTTCATCCCAAATTGCATTCCCATAAAACATACTTACTCTCCCCCCTTTCAAGTTCAAAGCAATTAGCGCATAGCATATTGCAAACTGGTTAGACTGCGGGAGCAATTTCAAGTTCAAAGCAATTAGCGCATAGCATATTGCAAACTGGTCAGACTGTGGGATCAATTACACTTTCACAATTGGACCATAGACCAAACTGGTTATACTGTGAGAGCCATTGCACTTTAACAGTTGAATTATAGTTGGATACCCACTAAGGATTTGATATTATGGTTATGCCTTTTTTCATATTGAATTAAATTGTTGCCACTTTTCCATACTTATATAGTTGCTTCTAATGGCCCTATTAACTAAGATAAGCATTTGAAGGAGCTTCTCGGCGGACTCCTTTAAGGAATCTCTGAAGGACATGTTTGAACAAATTTAACTTAATTATGTCTATATTCACATGGTATCTCTTAGGTAGTGCAAAGTAGTCCTTAGGCAATGGAGCAAGAACAAAGCATTACAAAATCCTTGGAATCTCAAATTTATCTTAAAACAATGAATTTGATGGAACCCTAAACCAACATGTTAGCACTTTATAAATACTAGCAAGTGATGAGAATTTCAATTCCCAAGTTGGCTTACGAATCTAACCATTTTAACTGTAGGAAAATATCAGGATTTCATGGTTTGGTAGCATAGCACAGGATTTGATATTCCAAGAAATTTCCATTTCGCACGAGTTCGATTTAGTTCAAAGTTTTATCTCACAAAGAAGAAAACTGATGAAGACAACCATGCTGGAAACGATATGGAAATGGTTTTTTTTGCATTGTTGTAACTACCACGTTTAAAGAAGCTAAGCTTTTAGGGATCCTTCATAGCTCGACATGATGAGAGTTGGGATGTTAAGGGGCAATTTTTCCACATCTTCTTCAGAAAGATATTGAACATAACCAAATCTTTTTTTATCTTTGAGAATTTTATCCATAACTACTTTAACTTTGACTACTTCACCAAAGCATGCAAATGATTCTATCAAAGCTTTCTCTCCGCTACAGGCGTGATACCCAACATAAGATTCACATGATTGAACTTTGAGATTCGTCACCATCGACGCCTTATTGCCCCACATAAAATATTCAAGGTGAACTTTATTGCATCTTGCAAGTAAAACTATGATTGCCTCATTATTGTTTTCATGTTCATAAAAGAAATCCTACTTATCACAGGCTCGGGAACCTCCACGGATTTGGTTATTGATTGTTGACTGTTTGCTTAACAAGAGCTAAGTAATGTCTAGGATTGTCATTGCTTTCGATGACCGAAAGGAAATTTCTCCAACGAAAAATGTTTGGTGATGATTCCAATTGAAAAGAAGGCTGTAAAGCGTGGACATGGAGAAGAGAGGCTATTCTCTAGCAAACAACTGAACCCTAGAATTATCAACAGAGCACGAGCTTGATGAGTAATATTGTGTCTTGCATAGCAATTTTATCTCTATAGTTTCGGTGTTTCTTCTTCCAATTGAAAACCTGAAGAACATGTCTCGGCGCATCCAAATGAAACGAGCCTATAACTAACTCTATTCTTATCGAGCCTACAACTAACTCTATTCTTATCTTTCCAAACCATGTAACCTGAGTGGGCATTGAAGAAATTACTTGCAACAGTCTAGGTATTTCCAAATCCAAGGAGAGTCTTTTATTTCTATACATATTTTTGTAAATTTGATATTGTTGAATGATTGGCAGCATTAATGTCCAATCCACGCCCACACCTTCACTTGCAAGGTTGCACCTGTGATTCTGATAACTTTGATAAATTGAATAACTTTGGTTATGCAATTTTGCATGCATCTCACTGTTACAAAGAAATGCTTAACACAATAATTGTTATCATCTTAGCTAGCTCGTAGTGACATGTTTGGTTTCATATTGTTGTCAATGTCTTTTATTTGTCGTATCTTCTCACAATATCTCATTTCTCTTCCATTTCCTAATAGAAATTCCAAATGGACTGATTCTACTTATAGCTTTTATGACTCTAAAATTATTGAAGGAGCAGACGCTTGTTTATTTTCCATTACATCAAGGCCTATGGATGTATTTTTAATACAAATGGCACTCTGAACACGATTATTTTGTGTGCTTGAAACTTCAAAAGTTCTGATTGATGACATTGCAAGTTGACTTAATTTGTGCACTTTGTGAAACTTATCAACATGTTGCGTAGATGATATGGTAGCAAGGGCCATCATGTACAAGATCATGATGAAAGGAAGACTAAGGTATATTCTGATCAACGATAAATATAAAGCATTTCAAGTTCATGTTTTGTTGTGCTTTTACTAGTTGCAACTTTCCATATATTATACACACTACTATATTTTATACCTTTTGGTTATCCAGGTTACGTTCATCGACATTATTGCGCCGAGAGGCTCTCTACAGCTCATTATGAGGGAGATCTTGTAACATTGTAACATTTGTCGATATTATTGTTGGTCATTAATAAAATGTAATAAAAAGCAAAAAGTTTTAATATGAGAAAGATCTTGTAAGTTGTAACTTTTGTCATATTATTGTCGGTCATTAATAAAATGTAATAAAAAGTAAAAATCTTTAATATGAAGGAGATCTTGTGACATTGTAATATTTGTTGATCTTATTATTGGTCATTAGTAAAAAGTAATAATATGAGGGAGATCTTGTAACTTGTCGATATTATTGTCGGCCATTAATAAAATGTAATAAAAAGTAAAAAGTAATAAATATTTTGTTGATTATTAATAAATGTTTCTTGAAGAAATAAAATAAAGAAGTAAAAACTATATTATAGTAGACATAAGAAATAAAAACAAAAGAAATTAAAAAAAATAACTATAGTCGACATAAGAAATATAAAAAATAGAAGAGATTGGAACCGTAATAAAAAAACATAATTGCATTGATTTCAACAACGCGCAAAACAAATATTAGAAATATAAGAAGTAAAAAAGATAAATAATAGGTGACATAAAAAGTAGAAACATGGTTGCATTGATTTCAACAATACGTAAAATAAATATTAGAAATATAAGAAGTAGAAACATGGTTGCATTGATTTAAAAAAAAATTACTATAGACGACATAAGAAATAAAAAAATAAAAGAGATTTGAACCTTAATAAAAAACCATGATTGCATTGATTTTTTTTTTTTTTTTTGACAAGAACGGTTAGGTTGAATTAATCTGCATTCTGGGAAGCCAGAACCAAAAAGTTACAAATCGGAAGAAGGTTGGTGACCTCTAACAGTGCTGCCAACCTTCTTGTGAAAGTCTTGGGAGACAAATCCCATCTGATTCTTGAGCTAATTCGAGATACTGACAAAAGGAGCTTACAGGGGTAAATTCTCACAAACTGTGAGCAAAGTAGAAGACAAAAGCAAAGCATTTAGACTCAGGGGGATGAAATTTGCCCTTTAAAGTAGGGATCCAGCTTTTTCTGAGATCCAAGAGAGATGTTGGAAGCCGTCTCCTTTTCTCTGCGTGCCTTGTTGGTCCTTCGTCCTCTGGTAAGGGGTGGTGACGGGACTGAGTTGTCTTCAGGTTCCATAATTCCCACAGAGCCGCTGGAGGGGACTGAAACAGCCGGATCTGCAGGGGCAGGAGGTTCAGGATCAGAAGCCTTGGCTTCCTTCGAATCCACTGAGCCAGGGAGGGCAGGATCCGGAAGTCTATCGTCTACCGGAGTGTCTTCCACAACTGTTGTTGCTTCAGGGTCTAGGGCTTCTTCTTCTTGCAGTGCTTCAAAGCTGTTTTTATTTTCAAGAGTTGCCTCCGCTGAAGGAGTGACCTTCGGAACCTGGGCTAGTGATTCCTTTCTCCTTAGCTGCCTTCGCCGGTTAGTTACTGGCTGAAAATCATCTCCTTTAGCTGGTTCTGCCACTTCTGAGGCTTTGGGGCAGCATTTTGCGAAGTGACCATAAGAATGGCACCGAAGGCACTTAAAAGGGATCTGCTCGTAGTCCAGCTCTTGGATATGGCTCCAATCCCCCAGGGAGAGCTGAATGGCTTCCGGGAGTCCTTTATCGAGGTTAACCTCAACACAAACTCGAGCACAAGTAAATTGGTCCCCTTTCGGCTCCACACTGTCCAGGAAACGCCCAAGCTTATTTCCAATGTCCTTCAGAGAACTTTTCCCCCATAGATGCAGGGGGAGATGAGGCAGCCTTACCCAAACAGGGGCTGCAGTGATCTCAGCTCCGGGATTAAAGTCAAGAGTCCAGGGGGCTAAGAACAGCCCCCTCGGTCCCATGAAATAGGGACCAGATCTGAAGACTAGATCTCGATCCACTTTGCTAGAGAAGCTGAAAACAAAAAAGCCCCTGCCTACTGCACATAGAGAGACGTTTCCATGAATCAGCGATTTCCAGCGTTCTTCCATCCAAGCCTCCATCGATTTGGGGCTAGGCCATAACCCCGTGAACTTTCCTATGAGGGCTTTTTCTGCTAGAAGGAGGGCAAGATTGCATGGCTCTTCTGGAGAGAGTTCCAGAGAGGGGATCTCCTCCATCTTCTTAACAAACTTAGACGAGAGAGAAGGCTTGGCTTTAGGTCCAGCCGAGCGGACTAATGCTGTGAAAGCTTCCAAAGTTTCATTATCCATCTCAGCAAACCTGTCAGGGGCCATCCTGGAGGCGGCGACCACCAGCAATGAGGCGGCGAGCACAAAAACGCAGGCAACTTCTGGCCCTGCGAGCGTGGGGGACGAGCGACGCGTCCCAGAACTGCTGCGACCTGCAAACGAAATCAAAAACCAGAGGCGGCTAGGGTTTAAGCCCTAGCCGCAGAGATTCGCCAGACGCGAGCTCTCATTCCGTCCGAAACTGGAATTTCTGAAGGGATAGGAATCTTCATGATTGCATTGATTTTAACAATGGGTAAAAAAAAATATTATAAATATAAGAAATAAAAAAGATAAAAAATAACTAACATAAAAAGTAGAAACACAGTTGCATTGATTTTAAAAAAGGTTAAAACAAATATTAAAAATATAGGAATATAAACATGGTTGCATTGATTTCAAAAATACGTAAAACAAATATTAAAAATACAAGAAGTAAATAAGATAAAGAATAGTTGACATAAAAAGTAGAAACATGGTTGCATTGATTTCAACAAATATAAAAAATAAAAAATATAAAGAATAGCTGACATAAAAAGTAGAAACATAAGAAATAAAATAAAGAAGTAAAAAATATATTATAGTAGCCATAAAAAGTAGAAACAAAAGAAGTAAAATAAATACTATAACCGACATAAGAAATAAAAAAAATAGACGAGATTTGAACCTTAATAAAAAAAACATGGTTGCATTGATTTCAACAATGCCTAAAACAAATATTAAAAATATATGAAATAAAAAAGATTAAAAATAACTGGTATGAAAATTAGAAACATGGTTGCATTGATTTCAACAATGCATAAAACAAATATTAGAAATATAAGAAGTAGAAACATGGTTGTATTGATTTAAAAAAAAACTAAAACATGGTTGCATTAATTTCAACAATGCATAAAACAAATATTAAAAGTATAAGAAGTAAAAACATGGTTGCTTTGATTTCAAAAAAAAAATACTTTAATCGACATAAGAAATAGAAAAAATAGACGGGATTTGAACCTTAATAAAAAAACATGGATGCATTGATTTCAACAATGCCTAAAAACAAATATTATAAATATAAGAAGTAAAAAAAAAGAATAATTGACATAAAAAGTATAAACATAGTTGCATTGATTTCAACAATGCTTAAAATAAATATTATAAATACAAGAAGTAAAAAAGATAAAGAATAGCTGACATAAAAAGTAGAAACATAAAAAATAAAATAAAGAAGTAAAAAATATATTATAGTAATCATAAGAAGTAGAAATAAAAGAAGTAAAATAAATACTATAGACTACATAAGAAATAGAAAAAATAGAAGAAATTTGAACCTTAATAAAAAACACCGTTGCATTGATTTCAACAATGTGTAAAAGATAAAGAAGTAAAAAATAGTATAGTTTACATAAGAAATATAGATATAAGAAATAAAATAAAGAAGTAAAAAAAATATTATAATAGACATAAAAAGTAAAAACAAAATAATTAATTTTTTTTTATTATAACCGAAATAAGAAATAGAAAAAATAGAAGAGATTTGAACCTTAAGTCCAATTATCTCACTACTTACCAATAAACAACAAACAAATATTCTTAAAAACACAAGATGTATGCTGATTTGATTAGTTGCATTGATTTCAACAATTCATTATTTTTATTTTTACATGTATGCATTGATAACTAAATATAATTTCAACCAAAAATGGTTTTGAACCTTGGTCTCTAGGTTAACACAAGCCCAATAACTTTACTACTTACCAATAAACCACACACAAATGTTGTTAAATAACACAAGATGCATATTTATTTGATTAGTTGCATTGATTTTAACAATGCATATTTTGTTTTGTTTTTTATATGTATGTATTCAATTTATCAATTTAATAAAAAGTAAAAAATTTACATTGATTTCAACAATGCATTGTTTTTTGTTATTTACATTTATACATTGAATTTATCTATTTAATAGAAAACTATTTGCAATGATTTCAACATATTAAAGTTTTTTTTTCTTCTCTATTTTAGGGTGTATTGTGGATTCTCATGATAATATTGCAAATAATGAAGATATTAATGATAAAAAAAAAGTATGACAAATGTATAGAAGAGAAAGATAAAAAGAATCATCAGAACATATAGAAGAACCTAGAAAATACGACCGTGAACTAAAGAGACCATGAAAAAGTGTTATTTTTGCAAAGAGATTATCAAAAGCATGAATGAGAAATAATTTCAGGGTTATATAGGAATCAATATATAACTACCAATGAATATGACATACTTAGATACATGAAATGTGATAACAAGGAAAATTGAAACGCTAATTTTGTTGATATGGAAATTTTCAATCGTGCACTACAATTCATATATGAAAACCGACAATTGAATGCCATTGTTCATAATAATTGTACTCAAAATTATTCAATTGAAATCTTAGCGGAGAAGTAAAAAAAATCATTTGAGATTATTCTTGAGCATTATAGAGATGGGAACAATGAACCACTATGCCATGATTATCCAAGGAACTCTAGGTACAAGAAAATCTTACTTGATTGGAGTTATTAGACAAACACTAGAAATTGATTATTTTCCAGATAAGTCATCATTACTTCTTTTGGCCCCAACCAGTGTTGCAACGTTTAATATATCTACATCAACAATGCAAAAAAAAATGGGGATTAACATTGGAGAAGGAAACTATAAATATTGGAAACAAAGAACGACGGGGACTCCCATTTACAACAATATCATGAGTAAAAGGTCTGGATGGTCTTCCTCCTTTCACATATGATCGATACGAGAAGATGGCAAAGGGAGCAGCAGTGGAATAAAAAAAAAAAAATCAAATTTGATCACATTGTAATATATTTGATCAAATCCCTTGAGGTGCAAACCTTTGCTTTAACAATTTACTCAATCCTTAATACTTATTACTTACATCATGATAATCCTCATAATTCTATTTGTGTTTTCAACTTAACCTGTTCCTTACAATGCTGATCAAACTCCAGTTTTGTGTCACCGCCCACGACTGGAACCAACCTAGATCCAAATCCTAGGCTCTATCAAGTGCCGAGAGGGATCAAATCTCCCGAGATGCAAATCTCTCCTCGAAAAGCTCCTTGAGTGTAATACCTAAGAAGAGGTTTACACCTTAGAAGATTTGATCCCTCTCCGCGCTTGATAGAGCCTAGGATTTGGATCTAGGCTGGTTATTTACACTTGGTGATAAAAGGGTAGAATGGAAAAATTCATAAAGATTGAATATATCTACCGTCATATTTCATTTTGTTTTGTCGACCAAACTATAAAATGCATTGAGTCAAGTTAACTATTATTAGTCCTTGCTTAAGGCTAGGGTACCTATTGTAATCGATCATCGTTTAACATTAGTTCTCTGGTTGACTTTTACTTTTATTTATCAAACATACTATTGTAATCGATCATCGTTGACTTTACATTATTTTTATGTTTGACTTTTACATTTACTTATCAAACCAATGTTTGATGGTATGGTTTTAATTTTTTTCAATTAAATTTCAATTTAAAAATAAAAATAAAAATAAAAATGTATGTGCTATATTTCAATTAGCTAGATACTATGAAGTCTTATTGACGCAATGGCGATGGAATTATAGGGAACCACAACTTCATGTTAAGTGAATTAACATTGAATTAATGTAGTCAGACTGCCTCTGCCATGGGCCACCTATGCACTGTTGACTCGGCTTCCTAGGCAGTGAGGCACTCCAGCACCGACATGACTTCTTTTAAAACCTGACATATCATTGCCTTCTTTGCAAGGTGTAATGCCCCCTTCCCAGCTGCACTTTTCCAGCCGTCATGCTACCTTTTCCACCGCCTTCATTGCTAGAGAGGAAAAATGCACATAGCCTAGTGAAGAGCATGGAGCAGGAAGAAGTTGAAAATAAAGTCTAAGATGCCCGTGAGATGTCTCCCAGCTTGCAAATTCTTGTTGTTCCAGTTATTTATGCAGATGCTAACACAAGGATTACAATGGTTCACGATGACTATTACAAACATCAGATTAATTTCTATGTACTATGTTAAACCATCTACAAATTTCCAGTAATTCATAACAATTTGTATAAATCCCTGTAAACTATTATTTTTCTGCGTGGAGACTTTGTTCACTTGAAATTGCTCGTTCATCACTTGGGCTCTCCTAGTTTTTCCATAGTCATCTGGGTGCTCTATAAAATTGCTTATACTCACTTTTGTTTTGCATCAAGATTGCTCAATGTATGCAGTTTCTTGCTTGAGGTGCATGATGACAGAATGTATTTATAGCATTACTTTTTTGTTTTGTGCGGTTCAAGCTTTTAGCAAATTTGTACAAAGAATACAGTTTGCACTTCTTACATTTTCCCTATTTTCTCTATAGGTTTCCCTATAGCCTCCTTCGCACCATATGAGTCATTTCCCAGCTTGCAGCGATGCCCTAGATGCACATTTTGACCATCCTATCCGATTTTGTGATGTTGCAGAAACAACAAAATGGTTCCCCCATTTGACCATGTGGTATAACCTTGCTATGATTGTGCCCCTCGCTCTTCTACAAGGTTGAACGAACCCGGTGTTTGGACCTACACTGGGCATGTGCAAAGGGGCAAGCCTCACCTGTGTTCTATGTTACTAGAAAAGAGAAATGGGAAACGAAACGAGAAATGTAGTCAAAAGGTTTTACTTTTTTGTTTTGTGCGGTTCAAGCTTTTAGCAAATTTGTACAAAGAATACAGTTTGCACTTCTTACATTTTCCCTATTTTCTCTATAGGTTTCCCTATAGCCTCCTTCGCACCATATGAGTCATTTCCCAGCTTGCAGCGATGCCCTAGATGCACATTTTGACCATCCTATCCGATTTTGTGATGTTGCAGAAACAACAAAATGGTTCCCCCATTTGACCATGTGGTATAACCTTGCTATGATTGTGCCCCTCGCTCTTCTACAAGGTTGAACGAACCCGGTGTTTGGACCTACACTGGGCATGTGCAAAGGGGCAAGCCTCACCTGTGTTCTATGTTACTAGAAAAGAGAAATGGGAAACGAAACGAGAAATGTAGTCAAAAGGTTTCGCTCATATAAGAAACGAAGAGAGAGAAAAAATAATACTAGTAAATAAAAAAATAAATTTTGAAAATATAAAAATGAAACCATTAGAATGAAAAGCACATGCTCATGCTCACTAAGCATGAACTATTTTATGCTTACTTGTCTATCAGTCAATTAAAACTTAACAAACTTTAACTCATCCATCTAATTTTATTGCAACTTGAGCCTTAGCGTGGTTTGTTCAAGAAGAACCTCCTAATATTAATTGCCTCCTCCTAGGATAGATTTCTTGCATTACTCGAAGAGATTGCCCTGCTAGCGGTCCTAGTGCAAGGAGAGAATGGACCTATTTGCTTATATATGATATTTCGTGCAAACCAACCAACAATGAAGCTACGGAATAGAGAAGGAATCATATAAACTCCCCGGTTCCACATTGAGTCAATCCATACAAAGTGAACCAATTGGTTCTAAAAAGTTATCTTTATAATAAATTAAAAACCCTTTTCCGAAGTTAGTCATCTTGCCCCTTCAGCATGGCCATAATAAGCATTTGTAAAATTGCATCTCTGGAATTGAATGAAGTAATTGCATAGATAAGAGGTATACGCGATTAAGGCATATCAGGATGGAACAAACTGGAACGCACTGGACTTTTATGGGTTTCCTTCGCCATAACTTCGTTTGTAATATAACCTTCAAGGTTAGTTCATTTAATTGGAAATATTATACCTTATAAGAATTAAACTGCCTGTCGGTTCTCCTTACTTGTGGAGAGTTATCTTCACTCTGCTCGATACTCAAACGTCCGAAGATAAACGGAAAGCCTTAATCCCTCGTACCATAATCTCCAAACCTCATACAAATAGAGTGGATTATTGAAAAACGTAGGAATAAATGATCAACGTTCTCCATGGTTTCTCCCGAAACGGTTTCTCAAGCCTGAAAACGAACGAGAACGACTGTAAAAAAATGGCGTTTTCCATCTCGTTTTAGTTTCTGAAGCGTTTCTTCAGCAAAACGAGGATCCCCGTCATGTTTCTGGTAACAGATCCTGTGTTCTCCATTTATCGGGGCCTGACCAAAGCTGAATTTTCTGGAATCATATACCTATTTTATGTCTCTTATATTTAGCACCCAACTTGTACCCATGCCATCTTACAGATGCAAACAGATACATATGCAGAGTCTACAGATGTCGTTTGCCATTCCACGTGAAAATTACAAACATATACAGATGCAAAGAAAGATGCAGAGTGTACATATGTCATTTTCCATTCCAGGTGGAAGTTGCATGCACAATGTGGTCTGCAATGCTATGTACTGTGTACCTTGTTTTAATTTTATGAAAATGCTTTGCCTTGTCCTGGGGTAAGCTAGAACTGTTGTGAAGCTGTTGTGTTTGAGTGAGATGAGC
This sequence comes from Larix kaempferi, assembly GCA_027924585.1. Taxonomy (NCBI): domain Eukaryota; kingdom Viridiplantae; phylum Streptophyta; class Pinopsida; order Pinales; family Pinaceae; genus Larix; species Larix kaempferi. The sequence continues at coordinate 2,100,656 of BSBM01000100.1, forward strand.
GTAGCGACGTGCTAATTGAGCTGGCTCTGTCTGGAGTTGCCTTTGGTGAGTGTGGTGAGCCTCCTCCAGTATGCACCCCACTTTAATTTGCCGAGTATGCCCCATTTGTCCACGTTCTCCAACCGCCTGTTGTCTATCTGCCTTTTGCTACCTGCGTGCCATGCATATTCGTGGTTAATTTGTGTCTGCTGCCAGTATTTGATCGCATTGCTATGTACTGTGTGCCTTATTATTTTAAATTATATATATATATATATATATATATATATATATAGGGGAATCGACAACTGGGGACTGGGCTGGTACGCGTGATGGGTCGACCTCTGTTTACAACATGTGACTTCATATCAAGCCAGTCGTCAATGAGCCACACCCAGCCACAAATCGCCAATGAGGTACACCCAACCACACCCAGTATGCACCCCACTTTAATTTGCCGAGTATGCCCCATTTGTCCACGCTCTCCAATAGCCTGTTGTTTATCTTCCTTTTGCCACATGCATGCCATGCATATTCGTGGTTGACCTCTGTTTACAACATGTGACTTCATATCAAGGGAATCACTAATGAGCCACACCCGTGAGGGCTCATTTTAAAATACAATTTTAAATATGATACAAATATGTCATTTCGTTAATTAAAAAAACGGCCCATACTGGTCGACGCTGTGGACGCTGTGCCGTCCCTCCCATAGCGGCCTTGTACCATGCCATACTGTCCCGTGGTGGCATGGGGTAGGGGTTTCTATGTGACGCTGTGGATGCTGTGCCGTCCCTCTTATAGCGGCCCTGTGCCATGCCATACTGTCCCGTGGGGGCTATGGGGTAGGGGTTTCTATGTGGGAACTGTCTTGTAAATAAAAAACACTGAGATATAATCACATCATAATATTCACCAGGTGATCACCGAACCACACTCAGATCTTTGGTTTGTTTAAAAGCCGCAGAAATCACTTCTATTTAAAAATCCATATCTCACTGGTTACACATCGAAAAAAACCCATATAAGTTATGCAGGGCAATCACTCATTGGGTCGAGTAAGTTCTGCAGGGCAATCACTCATCAGGCCGAGTAGTAATCGGATTACTTATTGGGCCGAATGCATCATCTATTAACAAAATACGTCTACTTATTATTAAAATATGATGAATTAGTTGGAGATGTATATTGTTAACCTTATTTCAATTACGTGGTATTCAATTTTCAAAAATTTGTTTAATATGTAAATGGATGGTTTTCCAAATGATCCTGAGTGTATCATCTATTTTGAGCGAGGTATAATCACTTCCAAGTTTCCGGTTGAAGGAAATGGCCAGTTGCTGAGAATTCTTTACCTTGCTAAATTCTAGAGTACGAAAAGGGAATGAAAGGACCAAATTGCAAATGTAATTACTTGGAAGTTTTTGCATTCAACCATAAAAACTATTATTATGATGATATTAATTGTATATTTTTTTCTAAAATTAATAAATACAATAATTAACTATATAATATCTAACTATTAATTAAGATTGAGATTGAGAGTATGTAACAAAAATATTTTACTTGCTGTCACGCACTTAGTTGCTACTTATTTAATTTTTAGGTGTACCTAATCATTTATTAGATATATATATATATGTAAATAGAAAAAACCTTATATATATATATATTATAGAAAAAACTTATTTTTATTTCTAATCCTTAACAAAGCAAAGACATGTCAAAAACCATATCCGATCTTATAAACTGATTTTTATTTCTAATCATTAACAAAGCAAAGCAAAGACATATTAAAAACCATATCCGATCTTATAAACATTTATTAAAAACATTTTTTTAACCGTGAATGTTTTACAAAATGTCTTCCAAAGCTTCATTTGTTAAAGGCCAAACACTTTAAGACCTGGTACGTGCAAACACAGCCAATTTGTTATTTCAACGGCTACGGTTTGATCGGTTCATTATCTCCATTGTTTTTATTTCTTTTTCTCATCCTATAATAGATGAACTGGATTAGAATCTGCATAAGGTTTTGTAAAGAATTGACCTACCCAATAACAACTAATATAAATTTTTGATGAGAGAATCAACTTTGTCGTTTGATGTATATCGCATTTAACCGAAAATCTACATCGCAAGTATATCGCATTTAATCGAAATCTACATCACAATGGGTGTTTAACATAGACGGTCCTTCTGTTTAGGAGTAGCAAAACGGATTAATGTAAAAATTGTACCGTGATAATAAGAAGCGAGAGCTAGAATTAGAGTTCATTGGTTTTAGTTTTCGCCCATGCGTTTGGCTAATGTGTATGAAGATAGACTTGACAGGGCGTGCTAGATCGTGTCTTCTTTGACGCATACACCACGTGTTAGATCGATCTACCAACCTGCCAAGGATACCGGATAATGGCTTCACGTTCAGAGATAGAAATCCAGAGTATTCAGATTGAATAATGTTTACTTACGTCTTCATATATTACATAAGAAATCATATATGTAAATATGTACTATTCCTACTGAAATGCTCTGCTATTTTGATGTGTACAATAAATTGACCTAAACCTACATCAAAAGCCTAATTAATGAAGAAGGGGCAAGCCGTGAAGCAATAAATTTACTGGATTCCTATTGGTCTATCAATTCCCTTTGGCTCATTTTTGCTTTGTCTTCTATGTCTCTCCTAGCCTCCTCAATTGTAGCCTCCTCAATTTTATTCTCTTCAATTGTAATCTCTGTCTACCTCCTACACTCCTTTAAATAGACTCTAAAACTAATCCAAAACCTAAATGGTATCTATTATAATTTGTTCTAGTTAAATTGGTCCAAAACCTAAATGGTATCTATTATAATTTGTTCAAGTTAAATTGGTTCATATACCACTTATCCATGCCTAGCTATATGTTATCACCCACCTTCTTCGGTTATCTACAATGAATTGCCATCAACTAACAATATGAATTGTTTAGCTATGAGTTATCTATCTATGCGTAGCTACATGTTATCATTAGGCTTCTTCAAGTTAACTGCCATGAACTTCCCGAGTTATCCCTGCATCCATGCATCAGCTACGAGTTATTTTTTATATTTCTTTTTTTTAATTGTTTATTTAGAATTTTGAATGATTGTCATAAAATCAATCTAGACAGTACACTTGTCATATCCTCGATAGTACACTTGTCATATCCTCCTTCAATCTAGTAAAAGCATAGATGGAAGTCCACCCCCAAATTCTAAGATATAATCACTTATCGGTGCAATTATTATTATTTATTCAATCACTGTGTGCTTGGGATTTTAACGGGTATGTGTTTTCATTCTCTTCGACACTTTAGGATCTTTTGTTATTTCATTTGGTGGACACAAGATTAAGATTGATATATCTTAAACAATCACTTTATAATATTGACATTGGTGTTATTCCAATTCATTTGTAAAAGAAGTAGTTGTGATGGCATTGTCATTTCATTATTATTATTAAATTAAATAAGATGCAATTTCATTAAAGAAAGTTAAGAGGTGTTTATGATCAAGGTTATTGAGTAGTTTTTTTTTCCAAGAAAAAAACCGGATTTTATTCATTTCTATCAAAAATACAATCCTCAGTGTTGTGAGTAAAAAAAGAAGGAGATCAGAGACTTTCTGATAATAATTTTCTAAAAGGGATCCATAATCATCTCAAAATAGAGCATTATGCAATTTCTAAAATATGAAGAGCTAGTACGATACTAGAGTTGACAAAATTCTGATAGAGAATAATTGTGGGCAATCACTATGCCCCCTTGAAATTCTTCCAGCCTCAGTGCACCATCATTTAGCATAAGACCTTGTTTGGATAGTTGATCAACATGTTGATTGAGTTCACGATAAACGTGACTGAAGATAATTTCCCGGAATGATGCTCTAATCAAATGAAGATGCTGGACCAAATCGGAAACATCATTGTTAACAATAGACATCTTACCTTGCATGTTTTCAATGACCAGCATTGAATAACCGCATATCTAGAGCTTCAAGATATTCTGGATCTTAGCTAATTTTAACATATAAAATAGCCCACTGAACACTGCAAGGTTATTGGTCCCATAACCAATATTGCCCTTCCCCAGAAAATAATGTCCACTGCTCAAATGTAAACTGAATTCAAATGCACTTCCTCTATGTTGACATGCCCCGTCAAAGTAACCCCAGGCTAGTGAGTCATTAATCACTGGAGGATGTCTGATAAACTTTGGTCTGTTGGGCAGAGCGGGAGAGTAATATTGAAAGAGGGCATAAGACTGAGATACAATATGGAAAACAAGTCTCCTCTTATCATTGAAAATGATGTCGTTCCTTGCCAACCAGATCCCCCAAGCTATAATGATAGGGAGAGGTCTAAACTGCAGTAATTCAAAAGTATTAAAAAACTTCCTGAAACGGGAATCTACAGTAGTCTCTTGTCATAATGGTTGGGAATTTAAAAGTTTAGACATTTCTCTCCATACTTCCTTAACAAAACAACAGTCAACCAACAGATGTAAGCACGTTTCCTACGTTGCTTTACAAAGAAAACATAGTCCCGGACCATGAAATCCAAAATGCATTAACCTATCCCAAGTAAAAATCCTATTTTTTAAAGCCAACCAAAAATGAAAGAGAGCCTTAGGGGGCGCTTTGATTCTCCAAATCCATTTTTACCACCAAGGAACAACTCCCTAAGGAGGAGGTAAAAGAGATAAATACCCAAGTTTCACAGTATAGTTAACCCCTTTTGTATTGTAGACCCAACAAAGTGAATCCTCCTCATTCCTTATATGAATATGACTCTCGATTAGAGAGAATGGAATCCCTACCAACCCGAACTAGTCGACCATTCCCTACCCGCCAAGCTAAGTGGGGTTCAATGACCTGAAAGGCCTTAAGAAGAGCTCTCAAATAATTGGATGAGTTTATGCAAGATTTGTCTCTTCGCCTAATCCAATCAATCAAGGACAAAGGATGGATATATTTAGACAGTAATATCCGTTTACATAGACTATCTTTAGTCAAGAATAACCAAAGAGATTTTGCTGCCAGTGCTAAATTAAAGTGCAATTCTTTTTCAAACCCAGCCATCCTGATCCTTCAGAATCGTTAAATTCAACCATTTAACTAGATGAAATCCCAGATATTCAGAGCTCTATCTGACATAGAAAATTATAGCATAACTTCCTAATAGAGTCCAATACAACTACAGGTATAGAGTCCAGCATCTGCCAATACACCGAGATAGCTTCAAGAACACTTTTAACCAGGACCAATCTGCATCTCCTAGAGAGCCAATGGTTGCACCAAAGATTTATTTTATTCTCAATCCTGGTCACCAACCAACTCCAATCTTTTTTGGTATAACAATTATGTTTCAGAATAAAGCCTAGGTACTAGATTCCATCATCCATACTCACGCATCAGAGGGGAAAAATGACCTCCAAAATCCTACATCATCCTACTGAGAGTCAAGGACATAGATGGCAGATTTCGCAACACCAATCTCCATTCTAGTAGCTTTACAGAATAAATCAAGATTATATTTAACTTTTAAGCATTCCTGAGCATAGTAGAGACAAAACAAGAAAATGTCATCCACGAACATCAGGTGAGTTAGGTTAACTCTATCATTAAAGGAGACACCTATGATATTGCCTAGAAATTTGTCTTCATTCATAATTCGACTGAAACCTTCCATGATCAATAAAAATAGATAGGGTGACAATAGGAAACCCTGTCGTAACCCCCTGGATGATTTAAAATACCTAGAACCAGAGCCATTAATGAGAACAACAAAATGGGGAGAGGTCACACAACACATAATCCAGTTTGTCAATTCTAAGTTAAAACCAAGGTGTAGTAGAACAAGTCTTAGGAAAAGCCAAGAGGCCTTGTCATATGCCTTGGATAGGTCAACTTTTAAAGTAGAAACCTTTAAATTTCCTATTTTGATAGTGTGTAACCCCTCCTGGGCGGAACTCACAGCCTCATAAATGGATTGACCTTTGAGAAAACCAAATTGTTCATTAGAAACATAGCTTGAGAGAAGAGGTTTTAGTTGAAGTGCTAGAATTTTAGCCATAATTTTGTAAGCTCCGTTGCATAGTGATATAAGCCTAAAATCACCAAAATTTCCAGGTTTGTCTTTTTTAGGAATCAATGCCAAGAATGTAGAGTTGATTAAAGCAGGGATGATGCTTGACACTCAGAATCCCTCCACCATTTTTAATAAATCCTCTCCTACAATATCAAAGAAATCAAGAAAAAACTCCAGGGGCCATCCATTAGGGCCCGGGCTCTTATCTCGCTGAAAAGCTTTTTGAGATTTAATCAGTTCCTCCGACGTAACAGCCTGAAAATGCTCAACATTAAGGTCCTGAGTGAGAATCCGAGGAAAATTTTCAATAATGTGAAGTATGCCCAACATGTCCTAATGCTAAGGTTCAAAGTAAATCTCCTTGAAATGTTTAACCGCCATCTCAGAAAGCTCAGTGAATCCTTTAATAGTATTTCCATCGATATTCTTTAATTCCCAAATAGAATTAGTATTTTTCCTGTGAGAAGCCACTTGTTGGAAGAATTTAATGTTTTGATCCCTTGCTTGAAGCCATAATGCTCTGCTCTTGAGATGCCACCCAACTTCCATTTCGTTGAGAATCCAGTTCTTTTCTTGTTCACACGACATTATGCATTCCTTTTGATCTTCAAAGGGGAAAAACAGACAGATTTCTCAAATAAACTCTGAAGATTATTCTCAATACCCAATATCTTTGCCTCGCGAAGCTTCCTACGCTCCAAGTTCCACTTCACCACCTCATATTTAATCATTCTTAAAGATTCAGCCAACTAGGTGCAAGAATAACCTCTCTCAGAAGAAATGTGAATCCAATTCCTCTTAACCAATGCATGGAAATCACTTAGCTTATCCCATTCATAATTATATTTGAAAGGAGTACCAGTATTCTTCATAGACATACCCAACTCAAGGAAAATATGAAAGTTATCCGAGAACAAAGAGGATGCAACCCAGGATCTAAAATGCAAACAACTCACAAGATTGGAGTTCATGAGAAAATGGTCAAGTCTTTTGTATATGCCTTGATGATTAGTTCTCTTATTGCACCAGGTAGGATTTAATTTCGATGGTTTAATATCCATCCAATCTCCATACTCCAGAATAACCTCAATCTGTGGCCCCAAGGAGTCTAATTGAGCCACTTCACCCCAAATTTCATCAAATGATAGAGTGAAATTCAGGTCACCACCAACAATCACATATTTAGCCTTAATGAAATCCCTCTTCATGAGATTTTGCCAAAATTCAATTTTGTTTTCATACGGACCATAAATGTTCATAATTAGTACAGAGCTGTCCATATCCTCTAAAAAAAATTAACCCCCAAAACATAATGAGTAGTAAAGGAGTTAAGTAATCTTACCCTCTTCGACACTGCCATTACCAGACCATTCGATCTTCCAGCAGCATCCAAAGAAAATGTTGACTCAAACCCAGTCGACAGGGGTTCCCATCTCCGTCAACACCAACCCACCGCTATCTCCCTGAGCACCGGCCCAGACAGGTTTTACCCTATCCAGCAACACCTGCGGAGCAGATGAGGTCTCACCTAAGGCGTTTAAGGGAGAGTGGACAGAACCATGTTTCCGCCGAATGAAGGAGGATGTTTGCGGCACCAATTACTTAACTTATCGCGACATTCAAAGACAGATACATGCATTCAGATTTAACATCATTCATATTCATATCATCATTCAACAGGATCTTTATCGCAACAAGTATAACATTAAAGCATTAGTTGCGTCAAGAAAACATAGCATCATTTGTAAATCGCAACATGCATTATCATAAAAGATACACAAGGAATTTCACCAAATAGTTTCGTCATGTCATATTACTTCAGCAAAACCCTTATACAATATCTTCGCAAAACCCTGATACAATATCTTCGCAAAACCAAATCTCACCAATATCTCTTGATCTCAGATACAGACTCAAAGACACACACATTAACATCCAAGGATCCGTACTAAGATGATTCAACACTTACAACTTATGTCTATATATAGGCTTCTGCCTTTACAATGCTTGTCCACTTACTAACAACTTCCTAACCGACCCTTGGACAAATGACCCAAAATCTAACTGACACGGTCCAAATGACCCAAAACCCCGCCTACTGCGGTACAATTAACCCAAAATTACATAACATATGGTCCAAAACCCAAAACCCCGCATTCTGCGGTACAATCGACTAAAAAATACATAAAATAATCTTCTTTCTGCTCAGGTTTCCACCTTCCGCGACATCTTCTAATGTGTTGCAGCATTGGTGATGCTGCGACGCTACCTTACCAAACCGCCTGCCAACAGGCCCCCAACATAATCTTGTGGCTCGCCCTCGAGCCACGTCAGTAGGACATAGTGTACTCTGTGGTCTTGACTTAGAAATATTCGTACTGCTGCTCGACTGCCGTCACCATTTCCTTTTTTGTCGTAGTCGCCTCTTGACTGTCGATGATGTCCTGGGGCGATGGGTGCTCGATGAGCTTCGCGACCACTTGTTGACGATGTCCCTGCACTGCCTGGAGAACTTCGCCAGCCTTTGTCATGAACTAACCACCAACATCCTGTAACTCATCCAGCTGCGCGGCGTGCTTCTTCTGTCGCTCATCGGCCTTGGAGACGCTCTGCTGTAGATCTTTCAAATCCACGAACTTGGAAACCTGCTCCATGGGTGGCATCACGTGCATTGCCGCTTTGAGTGTCGCCAACTGCCCCTCTGCTTCCTGCTGAAACTTCATCAGCTATTCAACCTGCTCATCCTGAACGATCTGCCCCCAGAACTGCACAGTGTCATCTGTGAGCTTCGTTGTTGCTGTTTCCATATCCGCCAGCTGCGTTGCTATCTCCTCAATAACTCATTTACGGTCGTCCACTTCGGCTTGAGGTGTACCAGGATTCACCTGAGCTTTTAGCTCCTGATTCTCGTGCCGCAACTGGACAATGGCAGCCCTCAGTTGCTGCACCCATTGAAGCATATACAACCCTTTAGTGGGCTTTGGCACATGGTGATAAGCCTCCACAATGGCCCAATCGAACCTCACACTGTCATCCCACATATGGGCCTTCTCTGCGATGAGGTGGTCCTGTTCTTTCTTCAGCTCTTCAATCTCTTGAGCTTTCTCAGCTCGTTCTTTCTTGATGTCCTCTTCTAGCTCATCCATAGCCTACTGTGCTGCAGCGGCCCTTCCTGTCAAATATGTAATGGTTGCTTGTGCATCTACCTCGCGCTCCTCCAACCGCATACACTTGCTGCTAATCTCATGCATTCTGTCTGCCATCTCCCGGCTCGCAACCGTTTGCACAGTTGTCAACCCTTGTGCTGGTAACGCGTTAACATTTAGGGTCACCTTCTTCAACTGCTGCAGCAAGGCATCCACAGCCTCATCTTTAGTCACAATCGCAGTCGGGGGAATCTCCACATTCCTGACCTGCAGCTCAGTGCTGATTGTGCCAACTTGTGGTGCCACTACTTCTTCAGGTGCCTTCCGCGAAACCATATCACACAAAGAGTCCATACGAGCAGTGAGAGCATGGAATCCTTCATCTGTCATCCTTGTCATCTTCTGAGCTGATGCGGTGGATGCATCAATGATTGCTTTTATGAGTCGGCCCAACTGCGCTTCCGTCGACAGGGGCAACCCACTAATTGTCGCAGGGTCCTGGTGCCCTTTTGTTCTGTTTTCTTCTAGGGTCCGGTCACTGTCGTCATCTATCTGTGTCTTTATGGATTCTTGATCGGAATCATGATGACTATGCTGGTCCTATGCCGATATGTGATCATTTGGACCTTTTGTCGGTTCCCCAGCCTCAATCTCGGCCAACCCCATGGGTTTACGCCATTCCGCTAGCCAGTCATTCACGATAGCCTCCAACTCCGTCGTTGTTACCTATATGGTGTCAGCAACCATTGCCTATCTGGGTCACGACGGGCTTGTACATAAATTGAATGTTGTCGAATTACGAACACCATGACCGGCTTAAACTGTGCTGTCGTTTCTTCGGACAATCGGGGAACCCTTGTTGCAGCCGCACAGAGCATCTCCCAGTATAACCAGAACAACAATATACATTCCTTATTCCACTCTAGTTCCCGGACAAACCACAAGTTCTGATAGCGCATGCCACGACGCTCTTTCATGGCATCAATCTCCATACCTTGGTACGCGTCGGGCTCCTTCCAGGCCACGAATGCAATCAATAGCAGAAGCCAGGTAGATGTAAAGGAGCCCTTACTTGCTTGAACCGCCGTGGCATCCTCCGCAACCTGATTCAGTAGAAACAATGACTAGTTCATCTGCATTCCGACCGCACATTGCTCGGCACACGCCACAATTCCCGAATTACACTGATTGGATCGACCACCCCATACCACTTTGCAGGAAAGTATCTTGGTGCTAGTGAGCACCGCCTTATCATTGATGTTGCTTGTGCGGTAACCATGACCATCCTTCTCCAAGGCATAGCGCTTGACCAACTGCGCAACCAACTTTTTGTCTTTCTCCTTTCCTCGGAAATACTGCGACGGGTCGACCCCATCCTTGGGCAACCCGATAATCTCTGCGATCAAGTGCACCGTGATGGGAATTGCTTCGTCCAGCCACAATGTACCGCCATGAAAGCAGGCTAGCAGCTGCTTCACACATGCATTGATCTCCGACAGTCGTCCAAAATGGGGCATATTGATAAGGCCCAGCAGACCTGCCTGTTTCAAATCCCGCGCCCAATCACGTGGAACCGGCGTACCACTCAATTGTGACTTTGGCTCATAAGGGTCCTACGTAATCTCCTTGTATACCACCATATCATGGTCATCATATTTCAGATGCGTCAGTGTTGGCCCGATGTCAACAGAGCACTCCATTCCTACCGGTAAGGTAGGCATCCGCAGTGGATACTTTTGATTCATCTGCACCTTCCGGGAAGGTACCCCGGGCCGACTGGGGGGGACATATCCCAGGATATCAACAACCAAGAGTCCTTCCCATGCGGTGTACTCATCAACTCGGAGGCTAGATGGCCCCGCTTCCCCTTGAGCTTCCCCCCTCACAGTAGTGGAGGACCGAAGCTGACCCTTGCTCTACGGCAATTCAGACAGCTGACCTCCCCGATGCTTCTTAGCAATCACCGACGCTCCCACCGGCATGTTTACAACTTTTGCCTCAAGATTTACGTCTCTCACAGACTCAACTTCTTCTTCAACAACAACCGGGATGAAGGGGGACTCTACTTCACTGCTAATCTCAACTGTTTCCAGCTCACCTGACATACCTCACATGGCATTCTCAACTGATGGCTTCACCAGCGTAATTGACAGACCCACTCAACGCTCAGCAATGGCACTCTGAACCTTGCCCAACTCACAACTACACTCACCAGGCAACAACGAGACTCTACAGCATTGCATAGGCATTTAACAACTGAATTCTCGGTGCCTTCCGACCAGCTTTGACCCGTTTCTATAGCGTCCAACGCAATCCTCCGTAATCATCACTAAATCCTGCATTAACTCGACTGAAATTCTGTATTAATGACTCAAATCCGTCGTCGATCCTGTTAGCCGATCGACTGAATCCGCCATTAATGCCCATAATACGAACAAGCGTCGTTAATTAGCTATCTTCACTTTTGGCATTTATTGCTGATTTTACCTGGTCGCGACCCTGCCACTTGTCGCAAACCGCTCCTAACTTGCGGCACAAGCCTCCCTGCTTGCGCATTCTGTTCTTGTTGGTGCACCAACCTGCCACCAATCAACATGCAATTTTTTTTTTCCTGATGCGGTTAAGGGATCGCGCTGTTCCAAGCCCGACCGATAGGGCTTCAACCTGCTGCCATTAATCAATTTTGGGAGCATCGCTCTGTCCAACTGCTGCAATTGGACCGCTCATCCTGAAGTGATACTACTGATGCGATATGGACCCAGCCAATGCATCTGCAATTTTCCTGGATGTTTCATAAACTTGATGTCATACAACAGCACCACGTCACCCTGCTGAAACTGTTTGTTTTTTATGTGGCGATCATGCCAAGCCTTCTGATGGTCCTTCTCCACCCCCTGGTGGAATCCTGTGATAAAGCAATCTTCCTACAACTGTACTAACTGTGTTAGACGTTCTTCTAAGGCCGCTGCATCATCCAGGCCTGTCGTTGCCACTATGCGCAGACTTGGAACGATGTACTCCATTGCATAATCGCTTCTTGTCCATACACCAATTTGAATGGTGTCTGACACGTCAACCTTTTACACGTGGTGCGATACGCCCACAACACTGCTGGGATTTTTAGATCCCAGTCATCGCGGTTCGCATTGCACACCTTTGTCAGCGCATACTTCAATATCTTATTGAAAGCTTCCACCGTGCCATTTTCCTGCGGATGATATGGCGTACTCTTCTTATACTATATCTGCAGATCCTCCGTCAATGCGTTGATGGTGCGATTGAGAAAGTGGCTGCCTTGATCATTCAACAAGATCTGGGGGCAGCCGAAGCAAATGATAATGTTGTCAAATAAGAACCGCGCAGCCGTGACCGTGGAACAATCAACGACTGGTGCCGCCTCCGCCCATCTTGTCAGATAATTTGTCACCGTGTTGATGTATCTGGCACCAGTGCGCTTCCCCGGTGGATTGATTGGTCCCACAAAATCCACTGCCCATCTATCAAATGGCTGTAGTGTTATCTGAGGCATCAACGACATCTCATCTCGCTTGGATGGCTTCCCGATTTTTTGACAGACATCGCAAGACCACGCATAGTCTGTCACATCATTATGCAGTGTGGGCCACCAAAGCCCCGCACGAAGCACCTTCCTGGTAGTCACCTGACCACCATAGTTCCCTCCAGCCACACCTCCATGTGCCTCTGCCAAGATCTGCGCTTGCACATGTGGTAAGACACACCGTCGCAATATTTCATCTACACCCATATTGTATAACTCTCCTGCAATTAGCTGGAAGTCTGTAGCTTTGACTACCAACTGCTTCTTTTGACTAGTGGTGAGCTCTTTTGGTGCGGTACCTGTTGCCAGAAACTGAATGATTTCTTCAAAATAACCATTGGCTACTTCCACTTTAAACAGTTGCGCATCAAGCAACCTGTCTTCAATGTTAGTTGGCTCTTCACCTGTTTCAATCCGCGATAGATGATTAGGGCCAACATTCAACCACCCTGGCTTCACAATTACTTCAAAATCAAATTCCTGAAAAAGAAGTAACCAACGGCATATATCCCCCCCCAACACAGGCTTATTGACCAGGTATTTCAATGCAGAGTGGTCTGTGAACATCTTAAAATGTCTGCCCAATAAGTAGTGTCGGAACTTCTGTAGCGCATAGACCATCGCCAAGCCTTCCTTTTCGGTAGTGGTGTAGTTCCTTTCTGCGGATGACAGCTTTCAACTGGCGAAAGCAACAGGGTGATCAAGATCCCCCTCTCTGGGTTGCGCTAGCACCACACCAAGTGCAATCGACGATGCATCAACATGGACATGGAATTCCTTACTCCAGTCTGGAAATACTAATATCGGGGCCAAAGCCATCTTAGCCTTCAGCTGCTCAAAACTATCCTGACATTTAGTGCTCCATTGAAATACTGCATCTTTCTTCAATAGCTTCTCCACAGGGGCGGTGATTGCTGCATATCCCCTGATAAACTTGCGATAATACCCAGTATGCCCCAAAGTTGCCCTCAATTGGTTAACTGTGGTCAGCGGTGTCAAGCTCAAAATGAGCGCAATTTTTGCTGGATCGACTTACTACCCTTGTTTGCACACAATGTGACCGAACAATATCCCAAATGGTGCACAAAAGATACACTTCTTCAAATTCAGCAATATCTGGTGCTGTCGACAACGCTCCAGCATCAATCACAGATTGGCCAAGTGATCGCGGATCAACCCATAGACTGTCCAATCATCCATGTATACCTGCAAGAACTTCTGGATGAAATCCTTGAATGCAGCAACGACAACCCGCAAAAATATCGCAGGTGCGTTCTTCAACCCAAACGACATCACGGTATACTGAAAAAATCCCCATTCTGTCACAAAAGTTATCTTGTGGTGGTCTTCCTTCGCAATGCGAATCTAATGATAACCCGAGAACCCATCCGTGAAAGAATACATCTCCTGGCCGCCCACACCGTCAAGTAATTCATCAGTAAATGGGGTCAGAAAGGGATCATGCAAGCAGGCATCATTCAACTTCCACAAATCGACACAAATGCGCACCTCGTCGGTCTTCTTGTCTTGTACCACCATAGGACTGATCCATTCTGACTCTTCAACCGGTTCAATGATACCAACATCCAACATGCGATCAAGTTCTGCCTTAACCTTCTCCTTATGTCTCGGATTTAGCCGATAGGGTCGCTGCCTGATCGGTTTAGCATCTGGTTTCAAGGGAATCTCCATCTCTCCTAAATCACCCAAAATCCCTTTCATTTCAGAAAATTTAGTAGGAAACAGGTCCTGGAATTCATGCAACAAGTCAGTCACCTTTCCCATCATCTCATCATCCCAATAATCCCCAAAATTCGCGAACTTGGGAGTGGCCTCCATCCCAATATTGATCTTGCGAAGCTTCAAGGGCTGACTGAACGGATCACTTGGCGCATCAGGTTGTCCCACATTGCGACTTCCTTCAGACTCCAGAATATTATCATTCTGTGGATCATCACCATCTTCAGGCCCACTAGTGATATTATAACATTCCATTATGGATTGCATCTGGCAGTGCGTATGCGGATCCGCCGGGTACGCCACTGGAACAACCTGTAGAACCACATCGCGGATGATCCGCAGAGCGTTATGGACATCCAGGTTGGGATCAATAAAACTGAACGTATGAGTAAAACATATTGTCAACTCCAACCAAGTAGTGATTTCTCCCCATAATTCAGCTACAATATACCATCACCGCGGCATGTCATCCAAGGTATGAATAAATGCATGGACCCACTCGTCTCTTAGTCGCGATGCCCATAATGTCTAACACTCCATCAAATGGCCTCCAGGGTCGTTTCGACCATCATGTTTCCCTGTGTGGTAGACCTCGATATTGCCGAAGCGAACCGTCATCAATCTTCTGCATTTCGACCATCCATCAATTGATTCCTTGTGTGTTTCCCACCAGCATGTTGGAGCAGCCTTCAGTGCTTCGTCCAATGCCATCAATCGCTATGGTTTTGAAACTCTTTCCTCGAACTCCACCAGAAAGTCAGACAAGCCAGGCATCCCTTCGTATACTAGTAGTGTGATTGTTTCAGTCGTAACGTGACACATCGATTGCGTGATTAACCCACACTTGCAGAGACACACCTCATGCAAGAAGTTCTGCCAATGTTATAACGTGTCATCAGATTCGAAAGACGCAGAGCTATCACTGCGCCATCCCAGCTCACCGTTGGCAGTCGAATGAATATAGTCTTCGGAAATGTTGAATGCATGGTCCCATCCACTGGGATCGTCGTCCTTCACTGGCTCAATGTATCTGCATTCTTCAGCCGGATCCAACGGGGCTATGACTCTGAGATCACGATTTTCGAAAGTCATCATCCGCCGCTTGAAGTTGATTACCGCTCCACTGTCGTTAGCCCATCCGATCCCCAGCAATGCGGGATACGAACTTCCTCCTTCAACCACTTCGATGACATTGAAGTCAGCATAGGTCTTCATGCCCTCAATATACACCACCAAACGTGGGACTCTCCCAATCGGCGTCACTTTAGCATGATTAGCTAACCGGAGCTGTACAGGAGACCAGCTCAATGGGGGCCTCCCCAATTTCTGCCATGCCTGCTTGGTTAAGATGTTGACATCCGAACCAAGATCCAGAATAGCTGAATCAACATCATAATCCCCGATTTGGATATTCATTCGCATCTCCTTACCTGTCTTCCACCGCTGTAAGGAGTTTATCGCGGACTCCTACCGTTCTCTAGCTGGACGCTGCAACAACCCTTCAATCTCAGCAAGGGCCACGAGATCTCTTGCCAACAATAAAAAACTCTCAAGAAACTTCTGCAAGGTTCCAGACTGCGCTGATGGACCTGCCTCTGAAGTCGCATTAAAAACAGGGGGCATGTCGCAGATGATTGCTTTACCGCGATCCTGGTCCAACGCACGATGTGCCTGAAAGTACGTATCACGCTCAGACTCAACATCAAATGATACCTTCTTCTGCCCGGCCTTTTGAATGTCCCCTCCTCTTGCTGCACCTCCAACTGTGATGACTGCGACAGCCGCATCTTGTGGTCTTGGCTCCGCAGAAATTGTCGCAACATTCACACCCTGATTCTGGTTTGGTGCCGGATTCCCTTGTGGGTTCACATTTTGCTTAGCATTCTGAATTGGACGTTGGTTCTGGTTCTGCATTGGTTGCTGCACCTGATTCTATACTGGCTGCTGTTCCTGGTTCTGATTCTGCAACTATGGAACATTCCCTACCTACTGTTGTGCAATCAACTATGGGCAGTTTTCCACGGTGTGGTCTGTAACAAAGCAAAATGTACACTGCGTCTGCAATAGCGGGAAATATCACTGGTAATGTCCCCATACCGCACAGTGATAACACTGAACAGGTCCGCGTCCTCCTCCACGACCAAATCCTCCACCGCAACCACCCTGAAATCCTCCACGGAATCCACCCTACTGTTGGTACTGCGGTTGATTGTACTGTTGCTGCATCGGGGCTGGCTGTATGCCCTGCCCTTGCTGCGCTACTGCGGTTGTTGAACGTACTGTGGCTGTTGTGGAGCCATTTGCATTGGAGCATATTGCGGCACAAACTGCTGTGGTTGCTGCTACGGTACAAACTATACCTGCGGTTGAGGTAGCGACTGGGCTACCTGCAGCTGCAGTTGCGGTTACTGTACGACACGTTGGTCATCCCTTACATAGAATGGATCGTACATTCTCTCATGAAGCAACCCATATGCCCGACAATCTTTGTCATCGTGTCCCACCGATTTACATAAAGTGCAATACAGATTCATCGGTTTGGTGCCCATCTTCTACATGTATGGACATTCTTCATGGCGGTGCCCAAATACCTGACAAACGCGACACCATGGCATGCCACCACCATTCAACGGGTTTGGTGCTCCTGAAACCAAATAGTTGTGGAAGTCAGGGCAGTTGTCCTTAGTATGCCCTTCCCATTGACATCGCGTACACCATACTTCTTCGCGCTGCTCCTTGCCCTTCTTTAGATCTTGCAGCTGTATGGTCAAGTTAGCTAGCTGTGTCTGTATCTGCGTCATCCCAATTGAATTTTCACCAATTGGCGACGCCTCCAATCGCATTGCAATCTCTAGAGCTTCACTGGGCGTTGTGCTGTTCTATTGCATTAGTGGTAGCCGAATGTGCGGTAGCGCTGCTGCGATGAACCACTCCTTGTGTTGGACGGTGCTCACATCAAGACTAACCCTCGCCATCAGCGTCTTGAACTGTTGGTTGAAATCCCATACAGTCTCATTGGGATATTGTTTAATTTCTTTCAATTCTGTGATATATTATGCTTCAGACTTGGGTTTTCTGAATTATGCAATCAACCCATCCTTGATATCATCTAGTGACTTCTCTGGAGCTCTTGTAGGGACTAGAACAAACTTCATAAACCAATCTAATGTGCGACCTCGCAGAGTTGTCGCTAACTGTCCTTTCTTAGCGGCATCATCAGTGATCTGTTTTACGGTCCATACTGCTTCACACAAAAACCAATACTGCTCTGGGTTATCTGTCCCATTCCCATGGAACAGTGGCAACTTAGCATCATCGCCCGCCATCCCGGGCTTCCTTCTTGTAGTCGTTGAACTACTAGCAATTAACTTTTGTTGACACGGTGGAGTTGAAGTGGTGTTTCTCACTGGTTGATAGATAGTGAGTGGAGGTGTGGGTACGTTGCTGTTGGGGTTTGGTCCTGCCTCTATCCTGGGCGTAGCCTGTGCGTCCTTGTCTGGATTGTGAGGTCGCTTCGTCCCATGTGGTCTTCCTTCGCAAACTCGCGGTTCGATTGCAGCAGGACCTTCTCCTATCCTCTACCTCTTTTCCCGTCGAAACCTCGCTCCTCCCCTTGTAAGACCACTCTCTTCCTCGGCTTCACTCATAGTTTCGTCATGAACTGCACCCATCTACCCCTGATCATTCCATGTACCTCCCCCTGCTCTCGCGATACCCACAGCCTCCGCCCACCAGGTTGTTTACTGATCTAGATGCATCTTCAATATACCCTTTTCGCAAATAAGCATCTTAAAGGACAATTGGAGCGACAACAGAAACCGTCCCCGGGGTTCGTGGAAGAAATACCTTTTAGCTTCACTATAAGATTTTTGTATATCAACCGTGAATTCAATGATATATCCTTCCGAGATGCTATCAAGCCACACTTCGACAACCCGCGACGCTTTATTATCGACTTCCTGCAGTTCTTGGATCAACTCCGGGGTCCAGGTCGTCGACTCACCACCTTGGGGGTTCCTCTTCTGATAGGTCAACTTTGCCAACCACTCGAACAAAAGGATCGGGAATTCACAGAAAAACCATTCGTGCGGACCGTCGTGGATATATCTATCCACCCACTGATCTACTGTTAGTCGACTGTTCCATCTTTCTTCTTCAGCAAACTCCTGCAACTTTTGATCAAACCAGCTCTGTATCTCCGGTTGTGTCGGATGACACAACATATCCTCCTTTCACTTCGCACACGGTCCCAGCAACGGAACCATTTGTTGACTCAAACCCAGTCGACAGGGGTTCCCATCGCTGTCGACACCAACCCACCGCGATCTCCCTGAGCATCGACCCAGACAAGTTTTACTCTGTTCAGCAACACCTGCGGAGCAGATGAGGTCTCACCTGAGGCATTCAAGGGAGAGTGGACGGAACCATGTTTCTGCTGAATGAAGGAGGATGTTTGCTGCACCAATTACTTAACTTATCGCGACATTCAAAGATAGATACATGCATTTAGATTTAACATCATTCATATTCATAGCATCATTAAACAAGATCTTTATCGCAACAAGTATAACATTAAAGCATTAGCTACATCAAGAAAACATAGCATCATTTGTAAATCGCAACATGCATTATCATAGAAGATACATAGGGAATTTCACCAAATAGTTCCATCATGTCATATTACTTCAGCAAAACCTTGATACAATATCTCCGCAAAACTAGATCTCACCAATATCTCTTGATCTCAGATACAGACTCAAATACGCGCACATTAACATCCAAGGATCCGTACTAAGATGATTCAACACTTAAAACTTATGTCTATATATAGGCTTCCGCCTTTACAATGCTTGCCCACTTACTAACAACTTCCTAACCGACCCTTGGACAAATGACCCAAAATCTAACTTACGCGGTCCAAATGACCCAAAAACCCGCCTACTGCGGTACAATTAACCCAAAATTACATATCATATGTTCCAATGACCCAAAAACCTGCAGTATGCGGTACAATTGACTCAAAAATACATAAAATAATCTTCTTTCTGCCCAGGTTTCCGCCTTCCGCGACATCTTCTGACGTTGCGCAGCATCGATGATGCTGCGACGCTACCTTACCAAACCGCCTGCCAAAAAAAAAAAAAAAAAGGTAAAATCTTACTTAATAAACTAGATAACTCCAACGCATTCATCATAGTTTCCTGTAACATCAAAATATCAGGGTGCTCAACTACGATGAATTGCTTGAGGGCTAACGATTTGGCCTACCCTCCAAGGCCATGAACATTAATATAAGAGATATTCATTTCAGAAACCCCTGAGGGGGTATTCCTACTCTAAGTACCCCATAAATTTTCATTTGTCTACCCTCCGAAATCTCCCGCTTAGCTCTTTGCTGGGCCTGAGTCATTTTATATTTGTGACCTACCTTGGAAGTACTAGGATTCAACTCCATTTCCAAGCCCCTAGAGGAAAGGATCCCTTTCAAGCCTAAGAAAATAAGGACCACGAGAGCTAGTTCTTGAACCACTACCTCCCTTCTCCAAAGAAGAATTTCCAAGAGACTCTAGAGAGTTCTCTGAGGTTAAGCGAGCAATTAGAGGCTCCTATAGAGAAAACCTGACATCACCAGGAGGAGAGAAATTCAAATCCACATCATCATTCGACACCAGATCCACCTTATTCTGAATAATAGGAGACTCATCCAACATTGCACCCAACATTGCATTACCACTCTTCTCCCATAACTGCTGAAGAACGTCCAACTAGCTAGCAGGTAAATCCATGTCCTTAAAAATATCAGTACTAATCAACATGCAACTAGAGAGTCGCGGAATCTCCATCATGAAAATATCGATGCCCACCACTAACGAGCGTCTGGGACCCTTGTTATACAGAACCTTAAGTCGTTTTTTGCTTATCGCTTTAACTGAGCAGGATTCATCTTGTAATTCTCTCAGACTCAGGTTCCTCCCAATGAATCCACCACCTCTAGTGGTAGAGCGCACGTAGGAAGTCGATGCATACCTAGAAAACTCAGAGGATTTAAACAAAGTCGTCCCAGAAGGTGAAATTGAGTTAATATCACTAACCTTCGTACTAAGATTTGGCATGTGCGGAATTCCTTCCATCACCACTAGCGATAATGAGTGTAATTCATACGGGGTGAGGTGGTGGATCGATGCTACAGATATGCTCGTGAGGGAACCAACATCCCACCACGAACAATGAAACTCCCATCAACGTCACACGAGCGCTAAAACACAAGGGTCCCAAGGGAAAAACCCGTTGTCATGACAATTGGGGAACGCCATCCCGGAGATGTACAAGATCTGACAGGATAAGACTGCAGGGAAGGGTCCCTACCAATTTCCATAACAACATCCAGATCCTTCCACCTTCCAACCTGCTCTTCGTACCGTGCGTGCAAAACTCTCGAGGAGGTATTAATCTCGTCGTCCTGACAGAAGATACAATCACTTTGTTGAGAGTCAACAGTGTAGTCAACCAGGGTTCCGCCAATGCCCTCCATGGTTGGGGGGACCTGCAAAACAAAACCCTAGGTACAAACCCTAGTTGAAGTCGACGCCATGAAACCCTCCTGCCAAGGTTATTGAGTAGTTATTTTAATTATTATACAAAATAAGTTCAAAATCTGACTTCTATTTGTTTTTTCGAGCGTTCTTCCTCCATGGAGTAATTTATGGCTAGTAACATCGATTATTTTGACTATGATTCTTCATATATTGATACTTTATACACAACCATTAGCCATTTTGTTTTCAGTAAGTAGCATTTTCATTTTGCGAACAGTTCTATGTCTATCGTAGGGTCCTTATATAAAATTTTGGTACTTCAATTTTCAAATGTAGTTTTGTTTGTTCATTCAGGTAATATCATTGTCATGGACTGAATGGAAAGTTGTTCTGTCTCTTTCGTTTATTGTAAGTTAATCCATATTTTTCGAATTTGCTTCATAAATGACTGAGCCAAGTTTCTATCATGTCTACTTTGGCAATTCTAAATAGAAACAACACACAAATGAATTTGACATTAAACAAGGATATTGGTTTACTCCTCATATCAATTCCCATTGCATCATTTATATGATCGTGCTTAAAATTGGTCCTCCACATCACTATGACCTCTTTGCAACCACTATTTTGGTGTAGCTTATGTGAATTGAATCAAATCTCATACAAAGGTCCTTTGCACCGGTCATATTATGTTGATGAAGTTTTGGAAGACAATTTCTTGACTTTTTTCAATCACTTTTATCATTAACCTGCAATGTCAAAGGTTATTGGATGTACAATGTTCTTATCTCTAATTTGAGAATGGTGATCAATTAAAAGAAATCAAGTGGTATTTCTAAATTTTTTAATTGTTACCAGTCACGTGATAAAATTTTCTTGAATATTGTTTGAAGATGCTTCTTATCTAGAGTATACATAAATTAGTGCTAACCATGTATTACTTGTATGGTCTATGTAGGTAATTTTAGTTGATGAGATCCTAATGTTTCCTCCAGAAATCTCAAAGGTAATGTTAACAATCTTACTTTCTCAAGTTATCCTAAATGGCATGCAGTCTGTTTTCTCAATGTTTGAGTAGTTGCACCTCTCTACCATAATCATGAGGGCATCAAGTGGGTTAATAGCTTAATTTCGTACTGGTATAATTGACCTTTCCCTCAATAGTAAGCATGCGTTCTTTGATATTAGTTTTCTGTATTTTCATTTCCCTATGAAACCCCTTGCTTGTGGATAAGACAATAGAGGTTTTGGATTCAAAGTCAAATCAACCAAGTTTATAAAGTATGGCAAAATGAAAAATCAAAACCATTGACTTATAGAGGCCACACTTATGTATCATATAGATACCATTTGTGGTAGTGTGTTAGGGTTTTTAAGAGTTTGTGATATGTTTTATGTTATAGTTGGAATCATAATGTATTAATATTTGTAAGAGTTTGTGATATATTTTTAGTGTGAACTCTGATTCTATTTAATGGTGCTAGCTCGATGGAAGAGCACCTGCCTTACAGGAAAGAGGTTGGTGGTTCGATTCCTCCATGCCCTATCTACATAAATCAATGACTAATTAAATGACCAGTTAACAACAATTAATGACTAGTTAACAACAGCCAATGACTAAATAAATGACCAGTTAACATCAATCAATGTCTTAATAAATGACTAAATGTACTACCAAACATCGATAATTAATAACCAAATAGTGACAATTAATGACCAAATAGTGATAATTATGACCAAATAAATGACTAAATACATGACCAACGCATGAAGCAATTCAAGTAATTTATGACCAAGTGATAAATGACCAATTTGGTTGGGTGATAAGTGACTACTAATTTATGACCAACGGTCACGTGACCAAATTTAGTCATTTATCACCCATTTTTAGTCATTTTTTAGTCACTTATCACTCATTTTGTACTAATGCATGGTTTCCTTAAATGTCAATTAATTAAGATAAAATCTCATAAAATTTTCACAGTTAAGGAGTCAACCTTTCGTTAGTCCACCTAACATCAATATGACACATCTAAACAATTAAGCTAATACATGTCCCTAAGTTGTTACATTCAGATTTTTAGTTTCCAAGCTCTTGATTTGTTCAAAATTATTGCCAGGATCAGCTCTAGGAAGTCTTTTCTTCTTATTTGGTTTAATTTCTAACCATTACAATATTTTTGGTAAGGTTTTTCTAGCCATCTCGTTGTTGTTTATAATTTCCAATTCATTTATTTCAACTCATCCCATTTCACAACTTTCCCATAACACTTTCTGGGCAAGTTTTGGGTTCACTTTCAAGTTGAATTTGGCCTAGACAACTTGTTTTCCATAACTTTTGTTCACTATCCTAATTTTCCAACCACATTAATAATGCGGTTACTATTGTTAGCTGCTATGTTTTGACTAAATTTGACAAGGCAATTCCATAACCAAGCATGTTGGAAGGAGGATCCTTCACATGGCTGTGGATGTAAGCATTGGATGATGAGTATTAGGGCGATGCTCCAGTTACTGCTTTGTATTTGTATGCATCATGTTGGATGCTGGATATGATCAGTTGGATCATTTATGTATGTATGCATCATGTTAGATGTTGGATATGATCAGTTGGATCATTTATGTATGTATGCATCATGATGGATGCTGGATATGATCAGTTGGATCATGTGTATGTATTTGTATATGTATCAGGTGGATACATTGCATGATCAGGTAGATCATGTATGATTGATATGTATCAGGTATGATCAGGTGGATCATGTATTTGTATATGTATCAGGTGGATACATTGTATGATCAGGTAGATCATGTATGATGATATGTATCAGGCAAATACTATGTATGCATCAGATGGATGCATTGTATGATCAGGATGATCATGCATGATGAGCTTCAAGATGTTGCTCCAGATGACATGCGTCAGGATGATGCAGTGATGATGATCAGGATGATCATGTGTACATCAGGATGATGTATGGTGAGTATCAAGTTGATACTCTATGGCCGTGGACAGGTTGTGTAGATAAGCATATAATAACACCCTGGGAGGTTTGCAGATTCTCTTGCTAGGTTTTGCCGCTGGCATATAATATCTCCCTAGGAGATTTGGCAAATGCTCTTTCAAGGTTTTGCTTCAGGAGGACATATAATAGCGCCCTGGGAGGTTTGCAGATTCTCTTGCTAGGTTTTGCCGCTGGCATATAATAGCTCCCTGGGAGATCTGACAAACGCTCTTTCTAGGTTTTGTCCTATGGCATGTAAGTAGACCTGGGAGATATGGACAGGATGAAAAAGGCCTCAGATGCTCTTTCAAGGCATTGCCATGACCACATGTAATAAGTCTTAGAGATCTGGATAGGATGAAAAAGGCCTCAGATGCTCTTTAGGGTTCTTGCTTAACAAGACACTCTTTTAAGGTTTTGTGGTGGGGGTCACATGTAATAAGTCTTGGATATATGGACAGGATGAAAAAGGCCTCAGATGCTCTTTAGGGTTCTTTCTAGTGAAGAGACTCTTTTAAGGTTTTGTGACAGTCACATGTAATGTGCTCTTGGGAGATCCGACAGGTAGAGCTATGTGCTCGTAACAGCCTGGGATGCTGCAGCCAGGTTTTGTGATGCACGTAATAAGTCCTGAGGATTCCACAGTATGGCCAGTGATGATGAAGACCTGCAGATGGTGGGCCTACATCCAGTATGAAAAAGGACTGGCTTTGTAGAACTTCCTATGATGAGTAGAGTCAGAGATTGATTGAGATAGCAGTAGCAGTGACGATGATGATGACTCGATGGCGATTATCCAGTGACGATGATCCAGAGAAGAAGACTTGTGCTAGAAGACCTGTGTCGAGAAATACCTTCCTAGTTAAGAGGGAGTGTTGATGTATATGTAACTTCGGAATGTATTTCATATATGTATATTGTACTCCTATAGAGATGGTATTATTCCTCTATACGGAAGTGTTTGTATTCCTATAGAGATGTTATTATTCCTCTATACGGAAGTGTCGTCATTTATATTGCAAGTGTCGTAACTTATACTTGATGGGTTATTAGACCACCTTGTTGGGGTCGGCCCTCTATAAGTCATGTGGGTCGAAGGGTTATTAGACCACCCTATTGGGGGTCGGCCATGTGGGTCAAAGGGTTATTAGACCACCCTATTGGGTGTCGGCCCAGTCAACATTATGTTATGTGGTTAAGTTAAGGTCGACCTAGTAAAGGTTATTAGGCAAGTCAAGTCAAGTATAAATAGAGTGCGGGAGGCACTCTATTTGATCATTCTATTCTCACACACACTCTTTGGAGAGTGGCGCACTTGTGGAGGAGAAGAAGCTCCTACTAGGATATGTCTATCTGTTATGCTTGGGTTGTATCATTGCTCTATCTATCTCCGACGAAGTTATTGGGGTTTTTCACCTTTATGGTTTTCCCCAAGTAAACTCTGTGTCTCTTGTGTGCTTGCATTATTGTGTCCATGATTGATATGCTATAGATATGCTGCACATGTTGTTCTTTCAGTTAAGATCCTAGATTAGATTGAAGTAAATTCTGAAAAACTAACACCAGTCGAACCCGAAATTAAATATAGTTCAATTTTCGAGCTTATAAGGGAGATTTCAACTTGTTGTTCACTCTTATTAGTTTTCTATCCTAAACATCAACGAGCTAATTTTACACATCCCTTCCCCAATTATATACATTTCAGGATTTTCGGCCCTCTAGGGAGCTAAGGGAGGACACTACCTGAGCAAGGTGGTCCTAAGAGGACTTGCATGTAAGTCCATCGACCCCTCTCCATCTTGCCCATTTTTACCACCTAATATACAAGACTGTTTGAGGTGCGAGTAGCCTCTACCTTGTGTCAAGCTACCAAAGAGGATGTAATCAGTTTGACCACTGGATAGGTGGAATTAGTCCCGATGCACATAACTTTCTTATAACAGATACAACATTATTGCAGTGATGCAAACCAATCTTTGTCTAATTTTGGTGTCCTTCCTCATTTGCATGACCCTATTTCATAATTTAGTCCAATAGGGATGGAGCTTCTTGCATTGATTCACTTTATTTTTTATGTCTCCTTGTTTTGGTTTGTGGCCAAACACAAAGGAAGACCTCGTGGTATTGATGATGAGATGTATAGGTTGTTGCATTGGATTTATGATTTCACCAACTTCATCGATCTTTCTATGTTAGAGAATGGTATGATGAATAAGCTCCTGCGAGTATTATAATAGGAAAAATAATTTATAGTGAGCAATAGATTTCATTTTCATTTTCCTTTGGAATTTTTGGCTTATGCCTTGCTTTGTGAATCCAATTTTGGAGACTTTTTTGAACATGGACATTTTTTACTATATGTGGAGTTATGGGATGTAAATGTGGTTCCATCCCACTGTATGTTTTTCTCACTTTTGATGACATCTCTTATCAAGTCCAACAAAGATTTATGGAGTTCTCTTGCACGCTTGGAAGGGTACAAGTTGTCATATGGAGCCAAGTCCGCAAAATGCCTAGGCATTTTGAGATCTCTTGCCAATAGTATTATGACTTGTAGAATAGGAATATTCAAGTTCAATTGGTATAAGGGTGAAGTACTTTCAAAGGATAAAAAAAGGGCCTTTATGACCTTTGTCTGTAAATTTTGGCACGGGAAAGGCATCCATATGAATATGTTTCTCTACAAGATTTACTTGAAATAATATTCCAAAATCTCACAGATAATTTTGGAGCATATCGACCCCTCTACTTTTCTTATATCACATATATATAGACCTAATTTTTTAGTATGGTGAAGGGATATGGCACAACCAACATGGAGGCACAATCTAATCTTGTAAAAAGAACACACTATAAGCATCAATTACAAGTTGTTTGCAACCTAAAATTGAATAGTCCCGGGTCAATCTTTGTAGGAGAAGCTCTTTCTCTATAATAACACAACAAAATTGCCTCTGCTAGAGATAATTGTCCTTCAAGATTTCAGTGTTGCTTCATGCTAATAATGAGCCCTTATTGCTAGTTTATTCATAATGGGTATTTTGGGGTGTTGCTAATCCCCTTTTTCTTTACTAATTTCACCACCGAATAATTAGTTAAACTCCCTCATGTAGCAGCATTGTTGGTATTGAGTTTGTAGAACATGTGGGTTTTGTAGATATTGTAATAATATATTTCCAACATAGGTTGCACATGAAAATACTTACAAGTATTGATGGATGAAGTAATAAAAATAATCTTCTTGACATATCCACATATTGAAGCGAGAGTTAGAATTAGAGTTCATTGGCTTTAGTTTCTTCGCCCATGCGTTTGGCCAATGTGTATGAAGATAGACTTGACATGGCGTGGTAGATCATGTCTTCTTTAAAGCATACACCACGTGTTAGATCGATCTACCAACTTACCAAGGATACCAGATAATGGCTTCACGTTCAGAGATAGAAATCCAGAGTATTCAGATTGATCAATGGTTAGTTACGTCTTCATATATTACGTAAGAAATCATATATGTAAATATGTGTTTACAAGAAATTTACCTAAACCTACATCAAAATCCTAATTAATGAAGACGGGGCAAGCCATGAAGCAAGAAATTTACTAGATTCCTATTGGTCTATCAATTCCCTTTGGCTCATTTTTGCATGGTCTTCTATGTCTGCCTCCTAGCCTCCTCAATTTTATGCTCTTCAATTGTAATCTTTGTCTTCCTGGACTACACTCCTTTAAATAGACTCTAAGACTAATCCAAAACCTAAATGGTATCTATTATAATTTGGTTCTAGTTAAATTGGTTCAGCTACCACTTATCCATGCCTAGCTACATGTTATCACCCACCTTCTTCGGTTATCAACCATGAATTGCCATCAACTAACAATATGAATTGTTTAGCTACGAGTTATCTATATATGCGTAGCTACATGTTATCATTAGGCGTCTTCCAGTTAACTGCCATGAACTTCCCGAGTTATCCATGCATCCATGCATCACTACCACTTATCTTTTACATTTTTTTTTAATTGTTTATTTAGAATTTTGAATGATTGCCATAAAATCAATCTAGACAGTACACTTGTCATATCCTCCTTCAATCTAGCAAAAGCATAGATGGCAGTCCACCCCCAAATTCTAAGATATAAACACTTGTCTGTGCAATTATTATTTTTTATTCAATCACTGTGTGCTTAGGATTTTAATGGGTATGTGTTTTCATTCTCTTCCACAATTTAGGATCTTTTGTTATTTCATTTGGTGGACACAAGATTACGATTGATATATCTTAAACAATCACTTTATAATATTAGCATTGGTGTTATTCCAATTCATTTGTAAAATAAGTAGTTGTGATGGCATTGTGATTTCATTATTAGTATTAAATTAAATAAGATGCAATTTCATTAAAGAAAGTTAAGAGGTGTTTATGATCAAGGTTATTGAGTAGATTTTTTTTCCAAGAAAAAAAATGGATTTTATTCATTTCTGTCAAAAATACAATCCTCAGTGCTGTGAGTAAAAAAAGAAGGAGATCAGAGACTTTCTGATAATAATTTTCTAAAAGGGATCCATAATCATCTCAAAATAGAGCATTATGCAATTTCTGAAATATGAAGAGCTAGTACAATACTAGAGTTGACAAAATTCTGATTGAGAATAATTGTGGGAAATCACTATGCCCCCTTGAAATTCTTCTAGCCTTAGTGCACCATCATTTAACATAAGACCTTGTTTGGATAGTCGATCAACATGTTGATTGAATTCACGATAAACGTGACTGAAGATAATTTCCTGGAATGATGCTCTAATCAAATGAAGATGCTGGACCAAAGAGGAAACATCATTGTTAACAATAGACATCTTACCTTGCATGTTTTCAATGACCGGCATTGAATCACCGCATACAAGGAGCTTCAAGATATTTTGGATCTTAGCTAACTTTAACATCTAAAATAGCCCATTGAACTCTTCAAGGTTATTGGTCCCATAACCAATATTGCCCTTCCCCAGAAAACAATGTTCACTGCTCAAATGTAAATTGAATCCAAATGCACTTCCTCTATGTTGACATGCCCCATCAAAGTAACCCCAGGCTAGTAAGTCATCAATCACTGGAGGATGTCTGATAAAATTTGGTCTGTTGGGCAGAGCGGGAGAGTAATATTGAAATAGGGCATAAGACTGAGATACAATCTGGAAAACAAGTCTTCTCTTATCATTGAAAATGTTGTCGTTCCTTGCCAACCAGATCCCCCAAGCTATAATGATGGGGAGAGGTCTAAACTGCAGTAATTCAAAAGTATTAAGAAACTTCCTGAAACAGTAATCTACAGTAGTCTCTTGCCATAATGGTTGGGAATTGAGAAGTTCAGACATTTCTCTCCATACTTCCTTAACAAAACAATAGTTAACCAACAGATGTAAGCATGTTTCCTACGCTGCTTTACAAAGAAAACATAGTCTCGGACAATGAAATCCAAATTGCATTAACCTATCCCCAAGTAAAAATCCTATTTTTTAAAGCCAACCAAAAATGAAAGAGAGCCTTAGCAGGCGGTTTGATTCTCCAAATCCATTTGTACCACCAAGGAACAACTCCCTAAGGAGGAGGTAAAAGAGATAAATACCGAAGTTTCATAGTATAGTTAACCCCTTTTGTATTGTAGGCCCAACAAAGTGAATCCTCCTCGTTCCTTATATGAATATGACTCTCGATAAGAGAGTCTCTAAATAAATTCCATTCCACCAATACAACTCCTTCCAACCCAAGAAGTTCACCTGTTGTCCAATTCTGATGCCAGACCGATGAGTCTTGTTCGCAGCCAAACTGATCCATAGTCTGATATCCACGGATCCTCAACACAGAATTAAGTTCTAAATTGATGTTTCCAACTTCATGAAGTCCAAGAATGGAATCCCTACCAACCCGAATTAGTCGACCATTCCCTACTCGCCAAGCTAAGTGGGGTTCAATGACCTGAAAAGCCTTAAGAAGAGCTCTCAAATAATTGGATGAGTTTATACAAGATTTGTCTCTTCGCCTAATCCAATCAATCAAGGACAAAGGATAGATATATTTAGCCAGTAATATCTGTTTACAAAGACTATCGTTAGTCAAGAATAACCAAAGAGATTTTGCTTCCAGTGCCATATTAAAGTGCATTTTTTTTTTCAAACCCCAGCCACCCTGATCCTTCAGAATCGCTAAATTCAACCATTTCACTAGATGAAATCCTAGATATTCAGAGCTCTATATCCATAGAAAATTATAGCATAACTTCCTAATAGAGTCCAATACAACTACAGGTATAGAGGCCAGCATCTGCCAATACATCGGGAGAGCTTCAAGAACACTTTTAACCAGGACCAAATTGCATCTCCTAGAGATCCAATGGTTGCACCAAAGATTTATTTTATTCTCAATCCTGGTCACCAACCAACTCCAATATTTTTTTCCATAACAATTATGTTTCAGAATAAAGCCTAGGTACTGGATTCCATCATCCATACTCACGCATTCATAGGGGAAAAATGACCTCCAAAATCCTACATCATCCTACTGAGAGTCAAGGACATAGATGGCAGATTTCCCAATACAATATCCATTCTTGTAGCTTTACAAAATAAATCAAGATTATATTTAACTTTTAAGCATTCATGAGCAGAGTAGAGACAAAACAAGAAAATGTCATCCACGAACATCAGGTGAGTTAGGTTAACTCTATCATTAAAGGAGACACCTCTGATATTGCCCATAAAATTGTCTTCATTCATAATCCGACTTAAACCTTCCATGATCAATAAAAATAGATAGGGTGACAATGGGAAACCCTGTCGTAACCCCCTGGATGATTTAAAATACCTAGAACCAGAGCCATTAATGAGAACAACAAAATGGGGAGAGGTCACACAACACATAATCCAGTTTGTCAATTCTAAGTTAAAACCAAGGTGCAATAGAACAAGTCTTAGGAAAATCCAAGAGGCCTTTTCATATGCCTTGGATAGGTCAAGTTTTAAAGTAGCAACATTTAAATTACCTATTTTGATAGTGTGTAACCCCTCCTGGGTGGAACCCATAGCCTCATAAATGGATTGACCTTTGAGAAAACCAATTTGTTCATTAGAAACATAGCTTGAGAGAAGAGGTTTCAGTCGAAGTGCTAAAATTTTAGCCATAATTTTGTAAGCTCCGTTGCGTAGTGATATAGGCCTGAAATCACCAAAATTTCCAGGTTTGTCTTTTTTAGGAATCAATGCCAAGAATGTAGAGTTGATTAAAGCACGGACGATGCTTGACACTCGGAATCCCTCCACCATTTTTAATAAATCCTCTCCTACAATATCAAATAAATCAAGAAAAAACTCCAAGGGCCATCCATTAGGGCCCAGGCTCTTATCCCGCTGAAAAGATTTTTGAGATTTAATCAGTTCCTCTGAGGTAACAGCCTGAAAATGTTCAACATTAAGGTCCTGAGTGAGCATCTGAGTGAAATTTTCAATAATATGAAGTATTCCCAACATGTCATGATGCCAAGGTTCAGAGTAAATCTCCTTGAAATGTTCAACCTCCGCCTCAGAAAGCTCAGTGAATCCTTTAATAGTATTTCCATCGATATTCTTTAATTCCCAAATAGAATTAGTATTTTTCTTGTGAGAAGCCATTTGTTGGAAGAATTTAGGGTTCTGATCCCCTGCCTGAAGCCATAATGCTCTGCTCTTGAGATGCCACCCAACTTCCATTTCATTGAGAATCCAGTTCTTTTCCTATTCACACGACATTATGCATTCCTTTTGATCTTCAAAGGGGAAAAAACAGACAAATTTCTCAAACAAACTCTAAATATTATTCTCAATACCCACTAGATTTTCCTCGCAAAGCTTCCTACGCTCCAAGTTACACTTCACCACCTCATATTTCAATATTCTTAAGGATTCAACCAACTGAGTGTAAGAATAACCTCTCTCAGAAGAAAGGTGAATCCAATTCCTCTTAACCAATGCATGGAAATCACTTAGCTTAGCCCATTCAGAATTATATTTGAAAGGAGTACCAGTATTCTTCATAGACAGACCCAACTCAAGACAAATATGAAAGTTATCCGAGAACAAATAGGATCCAACCCAGGATCTAAAATGTAAACAACTCATAAGATTGGAGTTCGTGAGAAAATGGTCAAGTCTTTTGTATATGCCTTGATGATCAATTCTCTTATTGCACCAGGTAGGCTTTAATTATGATGGTTTAATATCCATCCAATCTCTAGACTCCAGAATAACCTCAATCTGTGGCCCTAAGGAGTCCAATCGAGCCACTTCAACCCAAATTTCATCAGATGATAGTGTGAAATTTAGGTCACCACCAACAATTACATATTTAGCCTTAATGAAATCCCTCTTCATGATATTTTGCCAAAATTCAATTTTGTTTTCATACGGACCATAAATGTTCATAATTAGTACAACGTTGTCCAATTCCTCTAAAAAAATATCAACCCCCAAATCATAATGAGTAGTAAAGGAGTTAATTACTCTTACCCTCTTCGACACTGCCATTACCAGACCATTCAATCTTCCAGCATCATCCAAAGAAAAAAACAAAAAACTATGTAAAATCATGCTTAATAAACTAGATACCTCCACTGCATTCATCATAGTTTCCTGTAACATCAAAATATCAGGGTGCTCAACCACGATGAATTGCTTGAGGGCTAACGATTTCGCCTACCCTCCAAGGCACCGAACATTAATATAAGAGATATTCATTTCATAAACCGCTGAGGGGGTATTCCTACTCTAAGTACCCCATAACTTTTCATTTGTCTACCCTCCAAAATCTCTCGCTTAGCCCTTTCCGGGGCCTGGGTCATCTTAGATTTGTGACCTACCTTGGAAATGCTAGGATTCAACTCCATTTCCAAGCCCCTAGAGTACAGGATCCCTTTCAAGCCTAAGAAAATAAGGACCACGAGAGCTAGTTCTCGAACCACTACCTCCCTTCTCCAAAGAAGAATTTCCAAGAGACTCTAGAGAGTTCTCCGAGGTTAAGCAAGCAATCAGAGGCTCTTGTAGAGAAAACCTGACATCACCAGGAGCAGAGAAATTCAAATCCACATCATCATTCGACACCAGATCCACCTTATTCTGAATAATAGGAGACTCATCCAACATTGCACCCAACATTGCATTACCACTCTTCTTAACTGCTGAAGAACGTCCAGTTGGCTAGCAGATAAATTCATGTCCTTAAAAATATTAGTACTAATCACTTGCTGAGGGGCTGGAGCGGCCTCACAATGCACCATAAAGTCCCGAATCACTTCATATTCCTAGGCCACCTTTTTTGTATCCTTACCCTTGTCACCCTACATGGATACATCATTCATGTAAAAGGTGGTACTATCATCACCAACATGTGCCTCGTTTTTGAGCCAAATCTTCTTAGAAAAGTTTTGGGCATAGTCCTCCACCACGTGGTCATGTAAGTGACAACGGGCACATCGAAATGGAACATTCAAATAATCCAGCTGCTGCATAAAAATCACATCCACAGGAACTAGGTCAATGGATTCAAACAAACCTTATCGAGCATCAACCTCTACCAATATCCTCGAAACCGACCTCCTCTCCGAGTTAAAGAGATATGCATCTTCAGCCACAAATTTTCAGATAGCATCACCTATCGCTTTAAAACCCTCCGGAGGCCAGAATTCCAATGGCAAACAAGGTAGTTTAACCCATACCAGAAAATGCTCCAAGGTGTCCGACCTCAAGTCAAAGAGCGGATCGGCCAAGTTTTCAGGGCAAACAGGGAAGCCCCTAACAACAATACTCTGTGTAAAATGCTTTCAACCTCCGCAGGTGAGTGAAATTCAAAACCTATCCATCCACGGGAAAGTAAGAGAACCTTAGGAACCAATTGAACCACAGAGCCCCAAGAGCTCGCCACCCACTTCTTAATCGTTCCTTCTGAAAAACGACCGCCATAGAATTTGCCTATCAACATGCAACTAGAGAGTCGAGGAATCTCCATCACGACAATATCGATGCCCACCATTAACGAGCGCTCGGGACCCTTGTTATACATAACCTTAACTCGTTTTTTGCTTACCGCTTTAACCGAGCAGGATTCATCTTGTAATTCTATCAGACTCAGGTTCCTCCAAGTGAATCCACCGCTTCTAGTGGTAGAGTGCACGTAGGAAGTCGATGCATACCTAGAAAACTTAGAGGATTTAAACAAAGTCGTCCCAGAAGGTGAAATTGAGTTAATATCACTAACCTGCGTACTAAGATCCGGCATGTGTGGAATTCCTTCCATCACCACTAGTGATAATGAGTGCAATTCATGCGGGGCGAGGTGGTGGATTGGTGCTGCAGATATGCTCGTGAAGGAACCATCATCCCACCATGAACAATGAAACTCCCATCAACATCACACGAGCGCTAAAAAACTAGGGTCCCAAGGGAAAAATCCGTCGGCATGACAGTTGGGGAACGCCATCCCGGAGACGTACGAGATCTGACAGGATAAGACTGCAGGGAAGGGTCCCTACCAATTTCCATAACAACATCCATATCCTTCCACCTTCCAACCTACTCTCCGTATCGTGCGTGCGAAACTCCCGAGGAGGTATTAATCTCGTCGTCCTGACAGAAGATACTATCACTTTGTTGAGAGTCAACAGTGTAGTCAACCAGGGTTCCCTCGATGCCCTCCATGGTTGGGGGGACCTGCAAAACAAAACCCTAGGTACAAACCCTAGTTGAAGTCGACGCCATGAAACCCTCCTGCCAAGGTTATGGAGTAGTTATTTTAATTATTATACAAAATAAGTTCAAAATCTGACTTCTATTTGTTTTTTCGAGCGTTCTTCCTCCATGGAGTAATTTATGGCTAGTAACATCGATTATTTTGACTATGATTCTTCATATATTGATACTTTATACACAACCATTATCCATTTTGTCTTCATTAAGTAGCATTTCATGTTGTGAATATCCAATTCTATGTTTATTGCAGGGTCCTTATATAAAATTTTGGTACTTCAATTTTCAAATGTAGTTTTGTTTGTTCATTCAGGTAATACCATTGTCATGGACTGAATGGAAAGTTGTTCTCTTTCTTTCGTTTATTGTAAGTTAATCCATATTTTTGGAATTTGCTTCAAAAATGACTGAGCTAAGTTTCTATCATGTCTACTTTGGCAATGCTAAATAGAAACAACACACAAATGACTTTGACATTAAACAAGGATATTGTTTTACTCCTCATATCAATTCCCATTGCATCATTTATATGATCGTGCTTAAAATTGGTCCTCCACATCACTATGACCTCTTTGCAACCACTATTTTGGTGTAGCTTATGTGAATTGAATCAAATCTCATACAAAGGTCCTTTGCACCGGTCATATTATGTTGATGAAGTTTTGGAAGACAATTTCTTGACTTTTTTCAATCACTATCATTAACCTGCAATGTCAAAGGGAATTGGATGTACAATGTTCTTATATCTAATTTGAGACTAGTGATCAATTAAAAGAAATCAAGTGGTATTTCTAAAAATTTTAATTGTTACTAGTCACGTGATAAAATTTTCTTGAATATTGTTTGAAGATGCTTCTTATTTAGAGTATACATATGTTGACACCAGGTCTGAAGAAAATTGACATTTTTGATAAAAGGTCCTAAGAAAAAGAATCATCTCTAAAAGGGTTGAAATAAAGATTTTTATATAAAAATACATTATAAAAACCCATGTTTATAAAGTCCGCCAACAAATTTATGGATAGGTTAAGCCCCGGTCAGGTTTCGTCGGCGGAGATAGCATAGATCCAAATCAACGGTCTATATTAACCCCGCGTCGCCAAAGTGATCGTCAACAAAAGGTGGAGGGTGGTAGCGGACATAATACCACCAAGGCACGTGTCCCACATTCATTCATCCGCGCTTGGAGAGAGTGGTATCGGAAACCACCATAACACCGCGCGGAACCACCCATTACAGAAAGATGGGAAAGATCTCTTACGTGGCAAGGTGGGACCTAACAGGTGGCGAACAAGGAATGGATTGATAAGACCGTGGCACGTGGCACTATACTTCGCATGGATCGGAAGGCCAATACATGTTTCAATCAAATCAAAGGCCAGCATTTCATCCGCGGCCAGGAACATGCGCACGGAATATAAAGGAGAGCGGTCGCGGAGAATAAACCGCCTTGACAGGTGTCAGCAGATGGTGTATCCGCGCGGGTAACAAACCAGAGAAGGAAACCACCTTTTTGATCGCGGATACCGCCGGTGCAATAAAGATGGACAAGATCTGACGGTTCAAAATGATGGTTCAAAGATCGATGGTTGAAAATGACCCACGTTCGTAAAAGTGCAAGAAGGTTAAGTTTAAAAGGCTTATATAAAAAGAAAGGGCTCCACATAACGGCATTTTATATGTGTCGTTATCCTGGAGAGCTCCGAAGACTGGTGGAAGCCGGCGATTGCGACAGAAGGCGAAAAGCAAGCACTTACAGGTAGGGTCTGGTGACCTGTCACTCTCTTTAAACGGAAATTTGTTTAAAAGAAGCATCTAGATGGAGACTGTACAAGATATAGACATTTTTAGGTCGAAAGATGCCCTAGAAGACCGAGATGAAGACGTTTTCGATACCCTTCTTAGGTTTCCAGTCTCCTATGTAAAAGAGAAGTTATCTGAGCTGTTAAAAGAGGTTATAGACCCGCATAGAATTCACCAGTCGTCTCTAATAGCTTTTTGCCCTGACCAATTTCCTGTTTTCCCAGAATTCGTCTCCTGGTGTGCTGAAAACTATTCACAGGAAGAAAAAGTTGTTTTAAACAGTCAGAAAACTAGAGCCATCTGCAAAATTGAGCCAGCCGAAGTGTTTAGAGCCCTAGAAATAGATTTGCCCCGAACCCTCGACCCTGAAGTTTTTTCTGAGGTATCAATTATTGAAAATTTTCACCATGCCTCTCAGAGTGATAGAGAAGTGTTTCTGTCGACGTGTCTCAGACCAGAAACTAGCCTTTCTGAACTCCCTTATCCTTTAGATATCAACCTGTTTAATGTAAATACCCAGTTGGTCTTGACACTGTTGGCCGTAGTTTTAGGGTTAGATTCGGATTTGTATATAACTGAGTTTCAATTGAGTTTATTGTACAGAATAAGTATAGTCCAGTCGGGAATTGACGAAAGTCAAATTCCCCGACTAAATTTTGAAGCTTTCATAGCCGAAAGGATACATGACCAGATGGTCAATTTTTCCACACACAGACATTTCAGGTTTCAAGCATTTTTAATGAAAATGATTATGGTATCCAGCCAGGAAGAATTACAGTTCCCAGAGATTGTTTTTGCAACTCCACTGGAAAACAATATTTTCAATTTCATCAATTACATGCTCTCAACGATATTTAAGATGATTTTCGGAAAAAGTCTGCCTAGGGTATTGCCAGAAATGCAGGTATCAATGCAACTGAATACAGAGTATGCTACAGGAGACTGGTTTTTATCAAAAGATAGTACAGTGGTTAGATTGTATGGGTTCAAGCATAAACCCTATGTGCTACCAGCATTCCTCACCTTGAGGATTTTTGCCTTGGAGTTTTTGAGACAGAAATTGATTGTAGAAGATAACAATTTTTTAGTCCACAGACAAGCAACGGACATTAAGTACCCTTTCAAATTAGGTCCGTTTACAATAAAGAATAAGAACGCTGCTATATATATAGAGAAATTGTTAAAAGATATGAATTTCGAGACAGATGCAGCATTTGAATATGACCCATTAAATATCATATCCAAAAGAAGAATTGAACATCGTATTAAGCCTCTGAATCATCAAACTGTTGAAGGGATGGCAGACAGAGCCAACTGGCTCAAATACAAAGAAGAAATTATCCCAGACAAGTCCGACATAGAAAGGTCATTGGAAGAAGCAATGGTAGAAACAGAAAGCGAAATCAATACTGCATTAGTAGGGTCCAAAAGACCTATACAGGACGTTATGATTATTGATGATGAAGAGAGAGAAAAGGGAAAACGATTGAAAACTGATGAGTCACAGGAATTGGCAACCATTTCAGAAGAAGCAAAAGCTACAGAAAATGAAATACCCGAGGTTACAGTGAGGGAATACAATATTGAAGAGACCTCTGTAGGGGATGATGTAAATAGACCTAAAAATTTCATGGATGTATTTAATGAACATAGTAAAAACAAACAGGAATCTGCGAAACAAACAAGTCTATTGTTTCCAAAGGTCAAAAATATATCAAACAATGAAGTGAGCTTATTCACCAGCAGGAACATCAAAGAAAATTCTTTAAAATTTTCAGTTGTGACCAAAGACAAGATCTCAGAGATGAGTGTAGATTTGTCGAAGATAAATGCCCCTGATAAAATTTTGTTACATAGACAGGCTGGAGAGGTTATATACTCAGACTATTTGGGAGCCACATTGAGAGCAAACAAATTAAAGAATTCAGTAGAAAAATTAAATAATCAGTTGAGGCAAGAAAAGGCAGAGAATAAGTCTCGACAACATCAAATTAAGAAGCTGCAAATGGACCTAACTAATAAAGATGGAGCTGCAGCTACCAAACTGCTCCAGGAGAAGGAAGAAATGATTTTAACATTGAGACGAAAGTTAAAAATCCCAGATGCTGTACTCATTCAAGGTGCAGAATTGACTATATTAGAAAAAGAGAAAGAAGAGTTATCTAACGAAGTCAATGATGTCACAGCTAAATTGTTAAAGCTGTCTGACGAAAAGGACTATTGGGAAAAAGAAAGGTTCATTTTGGAAGAACAGTTGGCAACAGTGAGAAAACAACTAGCAGAGAACAGTCAGTAGCAAGTACAGGCAGGCCCAGAAGAAGATAAAAATGGTGTAGATGGGATTTTACAAGCAATGTCACAAATAAGTTTAAAGGATAATGAAATCAAATTATTGAAGGCAGAAATACAGAAATTAAAAGAAGAAAATGAAGCAAAAGAAAAAGAAATAAAAACCTTGCAGGCAAATAATCAGGAATTGAGCAGTAATAATAAAGGATTGGCTGCTCATGCAACAGGACAAGCTGCTATGCAGGGATGTAAACATATGGTATGGGACCAGATCATTAAAGAAGTTGAAAAACTTAGGCCGTATCTGGATTATATAAGAGTTAAGGAAAAAGTAGCCAAAGATGCCTTCAACAGTTGCCAGGCAGTCAGGGAAAGCTTAAACAGAAAGCCGAAAGAAATAGCCCAGAGAGCAATTACATTTTTAAACAGTTTATCCGAGGCAGACCTGACGGCCATGAGTATAACAAACAGAATTTCTGTCATCACTTGGGCCAGAAGGATCTTGGGAAAATACTCCCATATCGAAAACATCGAGACCAAAGCAGGAGAAATAAGGAAGGAAGTAATCCAGTTCAAAAAGCAATTTGACAAGTTAGTGAACAAGGGATTCCCATCTTTCTGGGACGAAGATAATGAATTAATTCCTCAGAATGATTATAAAAGATTATTGTTTGATATCAGGATGGATCACCGAAAATTCCAGCAGATAGATCACATGCTCACAGGAAAAATCCTAATGGAGAAAATGTCAGGGGAATTTGAAATTTTAAATATGCTGATTTCAACTTGCGCAAACCTTCTTCCTATTTCTTATGCAGGTCATATCGAGATGCGAGTCTTGGTGAAAGAAATGACCAGTTATGACCTACCCACGGCTGACCAGTGGAATTATGTAGAGAAGTACGGAAAGACCAGATATTCTGTTCATACTTAAATGCATTTGAAATTCTTGCCATGTGGCAAAATGATGATATCCAAAATTCTTGCCAAGTGGCAAAAAGACTTTTTATTTTAAATTTGTAATATTATTTGAAAGACAGTTATGGGTTACTCGAAGACAGTTATCTTTAGTTAAATATTTTTAATTATTAGTTAGAAGAAGCAGTTATGTGGAGCTTCTTCTAAAAATTTTGTATAAAAGACAATGGAGGTCATTGTTGAAAGGGTTGGAAAATTTTTGAGAAACAAGTATGTTTTGAAGTTTATTTTTGAAATAAAGGCAGTACAGTGATGATACCTATCTTTTGATACAGAGATTCATGAGTTAATCAGTCTTGCAGTCTGTTATTTTCCTTATCCTTATATGTGCATGTTTATCTTCTTCGTTATATCTCCCATGGTGTTTTTCTTCTATATTTAAATGAACATTTGAAATAATTTGAGATTCATACTGGTTATGCCTCATTTTATCTGCATTTAAATATCCATTTTATTCTCCAAAGTTGACAATAGATTTATCCTGGATAGATACCTGTTGTTGATGGAATGTCTTTACTTCTTTCTATGTCGCCTGAAAAATCAAATTGACTGTAACATGATTACTATCTTGCCTCTGTGAAAATCTATATGGTGAAATCTCTTGCTGGTTTATTATACCTTCTGAAAGCTTTGACTCCATGCCCAATGTTTCTTGTTTACCCTTTTCGACCAGAAAATATCTTTTGAGAAATTTTAAGGAAACCTTTATATAATTTAGCCTTCATATATATATCCTGAGAGAGCCCTCTCTGGTAGAGAAAATGGCTAGTTCTTCTACCTAAAGCTTGGTTTGAAATAGGTTACCTTAGGTCTTATTTTCTTACAACCGGAATAAAATCTAAGTGCTAACAACATAAATTAGTGCTAACCATGTATTGTTTGTATGATCTATGTAGGTATAAATTTTAGTTGATTAGATCCTAAAGTTTTCCTCCAGAAATCTCAAAGGTAATGTTAACAATCTTACTTTCTCAAGTTATCCTAAATGGTATGCAGTCTGTTTTCTCAATGTTTGAGTAGTTGCACCTCTCTACCATAATCATGAGGGCTTCAAGTGGGTTAATACACTGGTAGAAAATGAGAGATAAATGACCAGGCGACCAAAAAATTTGGTCACCACAGTTTTTCCAAGGCATAAATTACCAAACTTGAGTGAGCCAACTAAAAATAACCAGAGGAATGACCAATTGGGTCACGGGATAAAATATATGACTAGATAACAAGTAACTAAACTAAAAATGACCACATAACAATAACATTAAGAATATGAATTGGTCATTTATTTGGTCATTGTTAGTTGTGTCACTCCGACAATGGAAAATTGCAATTTTTACAATGAATTTGTACGGTTTACTAAATTTTGACAATGAATTTGTACGATTCCATCTGCAGTGTTAAAATTTAGTAAATCGTAACATTGTAGATGGATTCATATAATATCTAGTTCAATGTGCTTATCATGTCCATATATTATTTTACCATTTTTTTCTCATATTATCCCTTCGACAAATCCACCAAGTTGCATCATGTGCGTCATCATAGTGTGTCGATTGAGTTGACTCTTGGATATTTGTAGTCCTTCCCTTTTGGATTTGTCATGTCGTGAAGTTGGTGTCATTGTGTTCGGCTCATCGTACTGGTCGTGTTCATTTTTTTTGAACAAAATTGTGGTTGTTTGACCTGCTCGACAGTCTATTAAATTAGTTTCTAGTAAAGTTAATATATTTTTTGTCATGTTAGCTAAAAATTGTCAAGTTCACAACTTACATTAATTCTCCATATGCATCCATTCGTCATGGTTCTGCTCACACATGTCCTGTTGTGAAGTTGGTGTCGACATTTTTTTTGCCTCGTCATATTGGTCACTTTCATATTTTGTTTAAATAAAACCATTGTTGTTTGATCCCCTTGGCAGTCTATTAAAGTTTCGGTAAGTTCATATGTCAATTTCACAAACTTCATTAATTCTCCATATGCATCCATTCGTCATGGTTCCCTTTCCGCCTCAGTTCAGAAAGTTCTAAAGTCTCCTCGATCCCTCCCCTATATATATATATATATTATAATGTTTTGGATTATACTTGGTCCAATATTATATTATCAACATATTTTTTTGAATTAATTCTAGATTGATTGGATACATATTTTTGGATAGTTTTTTTGGAATGGAAATGCCTTTCATTTTTATTTTAGAATTAAAGTTTTGTTTTCTTCAACAAATTCACAATTCAATTGAAAAATAATTTTCATTTATAAATTAAATTTAATATTATAATTATATGTATCTAAAATCTTATCACAATTTAATTAGAAATTAGTTTCCATTTGAAAATAAAGTTATATTTAACCTTTCTCTAACATATCCAACTATAAAATAATAATTAATATAATATAACTATATAGAAAATAAATAACATATATATAAAACAAATAACTAAAACATATATAAGAAAACAAAACAAATAACAAAAACATATATATAAACCCCCCCCCAAAAAAGAAAAAGGTACTCAATTTTTTCCAAAAGAAAGAATTGGTGTAACCTCGTTAACCTCAAACCCTTTAAACCCTTTAGGTTCAATCCCTTTAAACCCTTTAGGTTCAATCCCTTTAGTGAGGATCGGATTTTTAATCCCTCGGTGTGCGGTAGAACCTGGAAAACCACCCTTTGGTACCAAATTTTACAAATTTCTTTGCAGCGAATGTAGTGTCTATCAAGGTTTGTCATTGTTCTTTGATCCTTGGGGATTTATAAGTTTTTTAGCTTTTTTTCATTTGTATGTAGTTCTTTTCCTGAGTTTTGATTTTCTTCGGGGCTTATGATTTAGGGTTTTTTTTGTGAATATTCTTTACTGAATAGAGTTCAGATCTGGCAATTCATTCTTTTCGTGAGTTTTGATTTTCTTCGGGGTTTATGATTTAGGGGTTTTTTTGTGAATATTCTTTACTGAATAAAGTTCAGATCTGGTAATTCATTTTTAACCAGGGAAGATGAATGTCCTATAGGTTCATGAAACGAAGCTCTTCATGCATGCCGACCAGAGAGATCTACTTTACTTGGGTCGATTCAAGATGAGATGCCGCACTCCCAATCAATAAGAAATAAAAAATTAGTTATGTCCGATCATGCGAGGCTGGTTAGAAGAAAGACACTTACTGATTCTTGTAAGTATAGTCCTAACATGCTATTTGATGAAACTATTGAGAAATGGATTTTCATATGCAAGTCCTTGTCAATGAAATCTAATGAGAACAACAGATGGTTCCCTTTGTGTTTCCTCTTTTAGGAGATCACCAGAGCACACATTCTTCACTGATTAGTTCATCTGTAACTGAAATTAATAGATCTAATTTTATTGGTTTACAGCGTAAGGGTGCATCGTGCACTCAACCTATAATTTGTGTGGAACACAAACATGAATTTATTGCATATTTGTGCCATAGAATGCCATTTAAAATTGGTTTAGATGCTTTAAAGGTGGTAAATAGGTCAGAATCAAGCTGCTGAAATGTATGGTTAGAAACTCTGCTTAAAAAATAGAAAAACTGAACCCTCACGAAGTTATGGGAGTAGCACCAGTTAGATCCCCCATCAATATCTGTTTGTGATGCAAGGAAATGTACTTCTCCCGCAAGTTCACCTTCTCTCTTTCTCTCTACACGCTGTAAACTTCTCACTGTCTATGCAAACCATATCAATTTGCATTTCCAAATCCATTTTACCTATATAACATTTTCTAGCTTATATAATTCTGGGTTAAATCTCAACTGGCATTAGACCAATCGTTTACTACCATCCATTATGCATTGGACATATTCACACCTTGCAGACATTAATACCAATTGTTAATATTGCCTTCATCCATAATGAATTTCCAGATTTCCCAAATAAACAAACTATTTTCTTAGAGGTAATTGTTCTGTTCTCAGAGAGCAATACCCATCACCATCAATGAAATCTTGAAGGCATTTTACTTCCAAGTATTTCAAGTTTACAAGCAACAACAACCTACCACTTGCATCTGCTCCAGATTTCATAGATTGACCATGCCTTGGTTAATGGTTCAATGCCTAGGTATCAATTTCCTTGTTGGATTCCCTTTTGAACATTCAACTACTAAGAAGATTCAAATCTCCAACGCAATTTCCAATCAACCGAGTCACATCGTTGATTTTCACAATCCAACGATTTACACCAAACAAGGAATCGCCCACTAAACTCTTGATTCAACTTGCTATGACTTGAATCTACCGCTATTAACTTGATTGCTCATCAAATTCGAGTTCAATGGTTCCATTATCCCAATTTCAATGAATCCATCAATTGCACACATGGATAAATGTTTATTCTAGCATTGATCCATATCACTGTGCGAACCTACAATTCATCTTGATCACTAATAAGATGAACCCTTCTCCAATTAATACATAGTTTATATAAATCCTTGTTTTCCATTTTTGGGTTAATTCCTCGTACATAAATACCTTGAGCTGGACATTCTAGTTCGCTTCCAAGGTAATTTCCTTTCTAGTGCGTTCTTCCTA
Organism: Larix kaempferi; assembly: GCA_027924585.1. Lineage (NCBI taxonomy): Eukaryota > Viridiplantae > Streptophyta > Pinopsida > Pinales > Pinaceae > Larix > Larix kaempferi. The sequence continues at coordinate 2,145,110 of BSBM01000100.1, forward strand.
TAACGATTACCACCAGATCTTTACACCTTCAGCTGTTCGAGATATTGGTCCCAGATTCCAAGGCGATTTAGACATTCATTATCTACTCTTCAACGCTGGGTCAAATTGCCATATTCTACTTCGATTTGGCGTCCCTTTGCTAATAATTGGATGCTTTCTTTACACACGGTCACATTTGGAAATACAAAGATTTATAACCATGCACATAGATCTCTTCACGAATTCCAACTTGAATTCGATCTTCACTTTGTTCCTACAAAATCTCCTTATAACTGTCTTGCAGAACAAATGCACATGCATAGAACTAAGTTTTCTCTCACTTAATTGTCTTAGACCCTTCTGTACTGACCTCATTCATATAACATATTCATTTTAATCTATCATCTATTCCAGATATGTACACAAACTGGAATTCATCAATTACATACACAAAGAGACAATTATCATAATGAAAACTTTCTTTCGTTAATAAAATTGTACATACCTATACTCAGAAACATCTCATGTTCTGGTCTTCACTTCATGGCCCGATTCATACTTCATCTGGCCACACTAAACTTGCCTACATGATTACATTTTATACAAGGAAGCCTTCACTTACATCTCACAAAACAACTACCTATATAATAAGGAGTTGCTCCGCTAGTTATCGAAGAAGATGTGAAGGTAATGCAAATCTCAAAGTTGGAGGAAAGAACCCTCATTGGAAACTTTACTTGCAGAAGGGTTTCTTTTTCGGATCCTTGTATGGATGGTCATAAGTGAATTGGGTTTTGGTTGTGGGTTATTGTTAGGTTCCCTTTAGGGAAAATAGGCATAAACCTCTCCCCTCTCCTCACACAGTAGTTTGAAGATCCCAGGGCCATTACTGGGCGCTTGGTTATGAATTCAATCTTCGAAATATTACAGAAGATCGGATTGATACGGTGAAGTGATGATTTTTTTTTACAGCACAGACAAGTCCTCTGTCTGTCCCAACTACTAATTCCTTTCCTCACTTGCATATGAAAATAACCTAGGTGCTAGTGGAAAAGTCGATCACAGCATTGTATGGCAGCTAGGGCATGCAAACTGAATACATAAATTTCAGGATGGGAACTAGCTCCAAGTATCTAACCATCACTGGATAGCTCGTTCTTTATTAAAGAGTATAGAGGGAGTCACGATCCTATGGAGCGGATGCCATTGAATTATGCATCAATCCAACGAAGGTAAGATACCTTGCCTGTCATTGGACATTTCGATGGACTGAAGCTTAACTTGTTTTCCAGATGATAATCCTTACTGATTTAGATAGACAGAGATTGGCTAGCCATTTTACTGGAGCTTTTTTACATTTGCATTATTTATTTTTGTTGTTTTGTGTTTATTATTTTGTTTCTTGTGATGAATTTCCATTTTGTTATCTTGATAAGAAGTAAGAACTACTTTACAACAGACTTAGATGCCTCTGTTCTGAATTCTTTTATTTGATTTACTTATTCTCTATAACTTCAAATGACAAACTATTTTATTTTAAACAGTTGAAGGTACTTCAGCATGACTACAACCAAATGTCTGCAATGTTTAAAATTAAAACAACAGATCTTGAGGTGTGTGTGCCTTTTGGTTCCTATCTTCTCCACTTTCACTGCATCCCTTCATACACACTAAATAGTTTCATTATCTGATACAACAAAAAGTGAGCGATTTGTCCAAGCAACTGCAAGATAAGCACCGAATTGGAACCAAGGTACATCTAAATCTCATACTGATTAGATATTTAATTATATTTGAGTGAAAGTTGCTCCTTTGATAAACCTTAAATAACTTAGGTTGCATTTTTAGAGAAGTGAACAATATGCAAATTTTCATCTTTCAGGAGCATGACAGAATTGAGAACACAATGCAGGCCCCACCAAAATGCTTACGTCCCAAAGAGAAGCAGAATTGTGCATTCCAAAAACTTGGTAACTCTTTGCAATTTAATATTTAGACTGTTTTTCATTGTTTTCCTTAGCAGCATCTGACAAAGAGAAAACAAAATAGGTTGGGAGTTGATAGGAGAGAAATATTCAAAGATTAAGTTGTTTGCAGATGAAGAGATAAATGGTAAAAGGTATGGTTTACAATAAGATGCTCAATGCTTATTGAAAACTCTGTAATTCTTTCTCTTCGCTATGAATAAATTAACTTAGAAAATTTTAAAGTTGTTAATCCAGGGTGTGTACCAACAGATCTCTTGTCAGTAGCAGAGATTCGAAACTTGCTACAAATTGCAGATAGGAAAGGAAAATAGTCTTTACTCCAATGTTGAATCAAATTGATCAAAGCGATGCTGCTTTCAATGCTAGTAACTCCTTATTTAAGTAGGTAATATCTTGGTTATTTATCTTGATACCTACAGATTTTGACAATGTCAAAACATTACAGGTGACCTTTCTAATGAAGTCAACAGCTCATCAAGAGAAAATTAGTCCATAAATGAGGAAGCCTTAAATGTGAATAGGTAACCAAGACGGGTGGTCCTTGACGCTCACTATCTTATGTTGATGTTATTATTGGGAGTTCATTTTGAGATTGGTTGAATCTTTTTGAATATTTGAACTTAGAAAATTGTTAATGCAGGGTCTTAACTGGAAGATGTCTCACCGGTGGCAGAGATTCAAAACAAGCTACAAAGCGCAGACAAGAAAGGAAAACAGTCTCTACTCGAATGATGAACCAAATTGATCAAAACAATTTTTCTTTTAGTGCACTAGAGACTCTCGAGGGAGTTTGTGCTGGTAACTCCCTATTTATGCAGATGATGTCTTCATTGTTTTTCTTACTAGCTACAGATTTTGTTCATTACAAAACATTATAGGTGACTTGCCTAATGAAGTCAACAGCTCATTAAGAGCAAATGGATCCATAAATGCAGAAGCCTCAAATTTGAATAGGTAATAAAAACAGTGTGGTTAGTGAGTTTTATTCATAGTTCCATATACTTAAATAGCCATGGTCTTGAGTTTTATTCATAATTCCATATACTTCCTCAGTGCATATGTTGATATTACTGTGAGTTCATTCTGAGATCGATGGAATCTTTTGAACTTAGAAAAGTGTTAATGCAGGGCGTGTTCTGGAAGACGTCTCCCCAGTAGCAGAGAATCAAAACTAGATACAAAATGCACACATAAAGGGAAAAGAATTCTTACTCCAACGTTGAACCAAATTGATCAAAGTAAAGCTTCTTTTTGTGCACCAGAAACTCTGGAGGAAGCTTGTGCTGGGAACTCCTTATTAAAGCAGATGAAATCTTGGTTGTTTTTCTTACTAGCTGCAGATTTTGACCATGTCAAAACATTACAGGTGACCTTCCTAATGAAGTCAATAGTACATCAAGAGCAAATGGGTCCACAAATGAGGAAGCCTCAAATGTGAATAGGTAACCAAAATAGTGTGGCCACTGAAACTATCTTACAATATTTTTGAGAGTTGGTTTGTAGGAAGATTTCTCAAACTATCAGTTTGAAAAAATGTTTCTATGATTTATGCAGTGCATATCTAGGAAGACCTTGCACTGACATTCAAGACAAAGAACCTTCTTTGCATGCAATATCTGGGCAGGAAGACAAAGCAGTATTTACTTCTACATTGACCCAAATTGAGCGGAATGGTGATTCTATTGGTGGACTAGAGACCACCCTGCAGAAAATTTGTGCTGGTAACTCATTAACACATGCAATGTTGGTTTCATTTCTAACTTGCTGCAGGGTTTGACCATGTGGAACATTGCAGATAACATTTATACTGAAGCTACTTGCTCATCAACAACAACTAGGTCTGCAAATGAGGAAGCTTCAAATGGGAAAAGGTAGTCCAAAGATGATGCTCATTGATATCTGTCAATTATTTTTTCTGAAAATTAGCTTTTACCTTGAGAAGATTTTGTGGCATCAGCTTGAAAAAAATTTCATGCTTTATTCAGGACAAGTTTAAGAAGACGTTCTGCAAATATTTGTTACAAAGAACCTTCTTTAATTAAAAAGCTTAGGCAGCAAGGGCAGGATGTGTTTACTCTGAAGTTGTTTCAGAAAGCTTCAAATGGGAAAAGGTTGTCCAAAGATGATGCTCATTATAGGAGGATTAATTGTTTGCTTATTATAGGAGGTCATTGTTGGACAACAATCCCAAACAATTTGAGTGTACTTGAAGTGACAAGTGTAGACTTGAAGGAACTGTCTTCTGTGTTGCTCATTGGACAATGATTTTCTCTCACGAGTTCCTCCTTTAGATCATACAGATCCTTTTGTACTGTCTTCTTTGGATTTGGAAGGCACTTCTGAGTTTCTTTTCCCACCAGTTCCTAATTCTAATCCTACAGATTCTTTTGCACAGTCTTCTTCAACTGCCACTTTTGAAGGCATTTTTGTTTTTTCTACTTCTTCCTTTTTGATTTCTTCTATTTTATTGGAGAATGATTTGGGTTAAAGGGCCACTAAGTCATTATTTTTCTCCTTTAATCCCCTAACCCCTAAATCCCCTAATCCATAAACCCCCTACCCCTAAAGCCCCTAACCCCTAACCCTTAACTTGTAATCCCTAATCCCTTAATGTTTAAACCCCATAGCCCCTAATCCCTTGACCATTAATCCCTTAATCCCTAATCCCAAATCCCTTAACCCCTAATCCTTAAATACCCTACCCGTTTAACCCCGATGACCTTAACACCTTAACCCCTAACCCTTAAACCCCCTAACTCCTAATTCCTTAAACCCTAACCCCTTAATCCTTAAGCCCTAAACCCCTAATCACTTATTCCTCTAACCCATAAATACCATAACCACTTATCTCTTAGACCACTAACCCCTAAATGCCTTAACCCCCAAGTCCTTAACCCTTATCCCCTGCTCCATAACCCCTAATCCTGTAATTCCTAACCCCTTTCCCCTTAACTTCTAATCCTTAAGCCCTTAACCGTTTACCCCTAACCCCCTAAACCCTAAAGTCCCTAGTCCATAAACCCCCTACCCCTAAGCCCTAAACCCCTAATGCCCTTAAACCCTAATGCCCTGAGCTCTAATCATTAAGCCCTCAACCCATAATCCTTAATCCCTTAACATTTAAACCCCCTAAACCTTAATCCCTTGACCCTTAACCCCTAATCCCTAATCCCTTAACCCATAAGCCATTAACCCCTAATCCCTAAATCCTCTATCTATTTAATCCCCACCAGCTTAACACCTTAACCCTTCAAGCCCGTAACACCTAATCCTTTACCCCCCTAACCCTTACACCCCCCAACTCCTAATTCCTTAAACCCTGACCCCTTAATCCTTGAGGCCTAAACCCCTTAGCACTTAGCCTTATAACACTTAAATCCACTAACCCCTAAATTACTTAACCCCTAAGTCCTTAACCCTTTTCCCATGAACCCCCTAACCCCTAATCTGCTAACCCTTAACCCCTTAATGCCAAAGCCCTTAAATGCTAATTCTTAAGCCCTTAACGCCTAAATCTCTAAACCCTTAACCTCTAACCCCTTAAGCCCCTAACCCCTAAAGCCCCTAACCCCTAAAGCCCCTTATCCATAAACCCTAAACCCCTACTACCCTTAACAACTAAGCCCCTTAAGCCATTAACCCATAATCACTAATATCTTAATATCTTGACCTTTAAACCCCATAACCCCTGAGCCCCTAATCGCTATGTGCTTGACCCTTAATCCCCAATCCCTTAACCCCTAAATCCCCTAATAGGTAAATCCCCTGTCCCCTTGATCCCTAAGACCTTAAAATATTAACCCCTTAAGGCTTTAACCACTAATCCTTTATCCCCTTAACCCTTACACCCCCTAAACCTTAGGTCCTTAAACCCTAACCCCTTAATCCTTGAACCCTGAACCCCAAAGAACTTAACCCTCTAATGCATAAGTCCCTAACCCCTAACCCTTAATTCCTTAACCCTTATCCCCTAAACCCCCTGACCCATAATCCCCTAATCTCTAACTACTTAACCCATAACCCCTTAAATACTAATCCCTAAACCCTTAACCCCTAAAATCCTTAACCTTTAATCCCTAACCCCTTAAACCATAACCCCCTAATCCCCTAACCCCTAAAGCCCCTACCCCTAAGCCCTAAACCCCTAAATCACTTAACCCCTTAACCCCCAACCCATAAGCCCTCAACTTGTAATCCCTAACCTCTTAACATTTAAACCCCCTATTCCCTTAACCCTTAATCCCTTAACTCCTAATCCCTAATCCCTAAATCCTTATCCCCTTAACACCCATGAAATTAACACCTTGATCCCTAACCTTAAACCCCCTAAATCCTAATTCCTTAAACCCTTACCCCTGAACCCCTAAGCATGTTAAATTTTGAGCATTAATTCACAATACTCTAGGATCTTCATTGAGAGAATAACATATATAGTATATCAATGCATAACAATCACAATAAGCATGACAAGCATCACAAGAATCAAAAGCATGAGAGACAAGAGACACCGAGTTTCCGTGGGGAAAACACTAAGGTGAAAAACCCCAAGGTGAAAAACCCCACAACTTCCTCAGAGATAGAGAGAGCAATGGCTCAACCAAAGTACAACCAAAATACATTGAGATAGTCTCCTAGTAGCAGATGATCCTCCTCCTCACTAGTGCGCCACTTTCTGAGTGAGAGAAGTATGAGTTTCCGAGTGATCAAAATAGAGATCTCCCGATCTCTATTTATACTAACTTGTTTGCCCAGTTACACTATGGGGCCGACTTGTCTAGCTAGGTACATCCACAATATAATATATATTTCAGGGCCGACCCCACACATGGTGGTCTAATAACCCGTCGCCAAGTACACACACTTGCGACACTTGTAAATACATGACGACACTTCCTTATAGAGGAATAACACATCTCTTATAAGGGTACAATAAATATATATGAAATACATTCCGAAGTTACATATACATCAACACTCCCTCTTAACTAGGAAGGTATTTCTCGACACAGTTCTACTACACAAGTCTTCTTCTCGGGATCATCGTCATCGATGCATCGTCATCATCATCGTCACTGCTGCTGCTATCTCAACCAATCTCTGACTCTACTCGTCATAGGAAGTTCTACAGAGCCAGTCCTTTTTCATACTGGATGTAGGCCCACCACCTGCAGGTCTTCATCATCACTGGCCATACTGTGGAATCCTCAAGACTAATTACTTGAGTCAACAAAACCTCGAAAGAGCATCCCAGGACTGATTATGAGCACACAGCTCAACCTATCGGATCTCCCAGGATCTTTTACATGTTACTGCACAACCTGTCCATGGCCACAAAGTATCACGAAGCACAACCCAGATGCACACACACAGCACTTACACTCAACGACATGGGAGGACCAACCTACCACCATCCGTGAAGGGCTCACAGCACTTACATCAACGACCATGGGAGAACACATCTGCCACCATGTCGGAAAGGCCCTGCACTTACATCAACACACATGGGAGAACACATCTACCACCATGTCAAAAAGACTCTACACTTACATCAACACACATGGGAGAACGCATCTACCACCATGTCGGAAAGGCTCTGCACTTACATCAATGCACATGGGAGAACGCATCTACCACCACGTCGGAAAGGCTCTGCACTTACATCAACGCACATGGGAGAACGCATCTACCACCATGTCGGAAAGGCACTGCACTTACATCAACTCACATGGGAGAACGCATCTACTACCATGTCGGAAAGGCACTGTGCATCTGTGTCTTCGGAACTCATCACACATAATCCAATTGATTATGTATTGTATCCACCTGATACATATGATCATCCTGATCATCATCACTGTATCATCCTGGTACATATCATCTGGAGCAACATCCTGAAGCTCGTCATCATGATCATCCTGATCATACAATGCATCTACCTGATGCATACCAAGTATCTACCTGATACATATCATCATACATGATCCACCTGATCATACAGTGTATCCACCTAATACAAATACAAATACATGATACATATCACCATACATGATCCACCTGATCATACAATGTATCCACCTGATACTTATACAGATACATGGTCCAAGCATCCAACATGATGCATATACAAAAATACATACAGATGATCCAACTGATCATATCCAGCATCCAACATGATGCGTACATACATATACATATAAATGATCCAATTGATCATATCCAACATCCAACATGATGCGTACATACATATATAAATGATCCAACTGATCATACAAAGCAGAAACCAGAACATCATCCTGATGCTCATCATCCAGTGCTTACATCCATAGCCATGTGAAGGATCCTCCTTCCAACATGCTTGGAATGGCTTCAGCAAATGTGTCCATCACTTCTTCCTCGAAGTGTCCTCGATCTGAAGAACACCTAGCCTCTCCCTGAAGTACTCGAACTTCACCCTGGCTAGTGGCTTCGTCAACACATCTGCAATATGCTCGTCCGTCGCAACATACAGGAGCTTCACAGCTCCTCTCTGCACCATATCCCTGATCTAGTGATATTTGATCTCTATGTGTTTCGACCTGTCATGAAACACTGGGATCTCAGACAGCTTCACACAACTCTGGTTATCGTAGAAGATACCAGTAGCATCCAATGGGAGATCAAATAACTCAAACAGTAGCTTCCGTAGCCATACTGCCTCACAACTAGCTGAACAGGCTGCAACATACTCTGCCTCAGCTGTACTCAGTGCTACGTAGGACTGCTTCCTGCTAAACCAAGAGATCACACTTGATCCCATACTAAAGCAGCACCCAGATGTGCTCTTCCTATCTGCAGCACTGCCTGCCCAATCTGAATCAACATAACCCTGCAGGTTAAACTTTTGATTCGCTTCATACTTGAGCCCATAATCCACTGTACCCTTTAGGTACCTTAGAACATGCTTTATAGCAAGCAGGTGAACACTCCTCGGATCTGTCAGGAACTGACTCAATGTGTTCACAGCAAAGCAAATATCTGGTCTCGTGTTTGTCAGGTACATCAAGGACCCAATCATCTGACGATACATAGAGATATCAATTGGCTCAGATGAAGTATCACATAGAAGCTTCAGGTTCGATGCCATAGGTGTGGCCATGGCCTTGCAATCCATCATCTTGAATCTCTTTAGGATATCTAATGTGTACTTCCCTTGACCAAGGAAGATCCCACCTGCATTCTGCCACACCTCCATACCTAGGAAATAATGCATCATTCCCAAATCTTTCATATCAAACTCAGCAGCAAGCTTCCTCTTAGTATCTGCAATCAATCTGTCTTCTCCCATTACAAATAAGTCATCCACGTACAGAAGTAGAATCACAAGATTTCCTTCCTCAACCTTGTAGTAAAGGTTGGAACCCGCTTTACTCTTGGTAAAGCCCAAACTGGATAGAAAGCTGTCTATCCTACCAAGTTCTGCACATATATGATTTCCTGTCATGTGTCTCAGAACCAAGTGGCTGCTCCACATACACTTCTTCTTCAACTACACCATTCAAGGAAGTTGTCTTGAAATCTATTTGGTGTATCTTCTATTTCATCACTTTTATATTTCTCTATGCTGCCATCTGTAGCATGCTTGATCTGATGGATCCATATGGAAGTCATAACAAAACTTCCCTTCAGGTCTTGGGACTACATCCCAAACATCATTCTTCATGATCGACGGATCATGACATTCTTCCCGTATCCTAGGGACTTTAATATCTTCAATAGATAATTTTGTTGCTTGAACAAATGTTGTAGTCCTTCTTTTGTAAGTGAAGGTATTCGGTCTTTCCTACAAAACAAGTTAAATTGCATGATTAGAAACATCTCATAATTTTCAGACAAATTCTTACACATAAAGAAATATGTCATACAGTCATGCAATTATCTTAGCCAATGCTTCAATACAAGATTTATCCATGTTCCACAACTTTCTAGATGCCTTCCAGTCTCTACTAGAACATTGTTAAGAGTTTGCACTACTCCCAACATGTCAGCAAAGAGGTTTCATTCTAGATAAGTAGCACTGGAATGTTGTACAGTGCCATAGGCCACTTACCCATCACATGCATATTAGTAGTATATTGTTCATTAATGCAATCATTCTAATATGCACAATACATATCCTAAGTCTAGGAGTATGAACAATTTTATTTAAACAAACAAATATGCAAGAAATGATAATTAAAATACTTATCTTTGTTTGTTTGTTGGGTGGACTCCCTATGAGTCTTTGCTTCCTTGCAGGAGCTGCTGGAGTCCTAATCTGAAGTAGCTTCTTCTACACCTTTCTGTTGTGGAATGTAGAGAGATGGTCAACTGCCTCTGAATATCTGCATCCTTGCAGAAACCACTGGAGTGTACTCCCTCTTGATCTTTGCTTCCTGGATTACCTGTTCTTGAACTTATATTCATTCTCAATCCTATGCATGCTTGTTAGTATCATCATTGTGTTATCCTTGAGGTCTCATACATAACAAACATTCATTAGTATAATCTTAATATTATCAAGACACGATAATCTCAAGCATGTATAGTCATGATCATTTCAAATAGAAATAATAAGCATTAGCATTCAAGGTTTATATAGGACTTTTATGGTTAGTCATAACATGTCTAAACCTATGATTACTCAAACCTATGACTCTTTTGGTTAGTCATAACATTAAATAAGGTAAGACACGTAATATGCATATACCCATGATTATTCAAACCTATGACTTCATGAATAAACATCATCAATCATGTCATGCATACTTATATAATAGATCCTATGATATAAGAAACACATACCTGGTCACCATATTTGCTAGTTATGTCTAGCAATGTGTTCTTGTTCTCTTCAATGACCTACAAAACTCATTAGTTAATTTTTGCAAAAACAAATTATACATACCTCCATGTGATCCATGACTATGGATGAATCTTTGTCTTCATGTCACCATAGCAAGTTCAAGTTGTCCCTTCAATTCGTACAAACCTCCCTCTTGCTCTCCAATCACTACTGCATCATCTATGGTCTTTCCCTTTGGCCACATTAGGACTTGGCCATCCACAAATGCAACCCTCATGCCTTTTGCATCCAATGCAGAGATGGAGAGTAAGTTCTTCTTGAGCCCAGGTACATAAAAGACTTCTTTCATCTAAAAATATTTTCCAGAATCTAGGTTGTAGGAGGCTTCACCACTTCCTTTGATTGGGTATAGATAATCATCCCAAAGTTTCACCTTATGGGGTGATTCATGTTCAGATAGGTTTACAAAAGATTCCTTAAACCCAGTCATGTGTTTGGAAGCCCCACTGTCAATTAGCCAATCATTACAACCATGGGAGATAGTACCTATGAGAGCAGAGATTAGAACATACTCTTCTTCACTTGATGAGTCATCATCACTATCATCACTTTCTGCCCTAGCCTTCTTCTTAGGTGGTTCATCATCTTCAGCAGCATGAGCATGATATCTTTTCCTACTACACTTCTTCTTCTTGATGCTGTTGTTCCTTTTGTTCTTGGGACATTCTGAAGCAAAATGACCTTTCTCATTACATGTGAAGCATTTGAGATATTTCTTATCTTTATGTTGATGATAGTGTGAAGATTTATTGGCATGAGAGTGTTCTCTCTTTGACCTTCCTTTCTTGGTGTGTACTGTGAGAGCTTGATCTTCACTTCCCATCTTTTCTTCTCAGGCCACAAGCCTTGCTTCTTCTTGAGAACATTCTTCCCGCAATCTGTTGAAGGAGATCAACTTCTTCCTTGCACAAATTCCTTGAATAAAGGAATCCCATGACCTGGGTAGGCCATTTAGAGTGGTCATGACAACTTCACCATTCTCCACCATTTCATCTACCGCTTCCAGTTGTTTCTTAATTTGGGAGACCCTAGAAAAATAAGATTGAATGGTTTCTCCATTCTGAAACTTTACTCCTTTCAATTGGTTCTGCGGGGTCATCTTTCGATTTATGTTCTTCCCTTCAAATAGCTTGGTCAAAGAGTCAAACATCTCCTTGGGTGTCTTTAGAGAAGACACATGGGGTATGAGATGGTCTTTGATAGAATCAGCAATGATTCTATTTGCCTTGACCAAGTTCTTATTATGCAATACTTTAGCCTCTTCATCCTCTGGGATAGGGATGTCTTCTTTTATATATGAGTCCAACTCATTCTCTTCCAGGATTAACCCAATCCTATACTTCCAAGCTCGGAAGTTATTAGCCCCTTCAAGCTTATCCTCAAGCTTGGTGTGGTGAAACATCTTTAAGGAGTACTTCAAATGGAAATAGAAAAGATTTAGGTCTTACCACTTGAAATGCTGAAAACTGGATTTGGTCCCAGATTAGGGTTTGTCGAAAAAACCTTAAAAATTCAAAATGTGAATTTCAACTTTCTGAAAGGATAGAAAGACGCGCCTTGATGAGAATATCAACCTGGTGTATTCAGAATTTGAGATCAGCAAAGCTTTACCCTTCAGATTTGCCTTTTTGTCCTCCCGGGTTCACTAGGGAGAGCCCTGAATTAGGGTTTGAGTTTCCTGGAGATTTACCCAACCAAAAATCTCGATCCAAAGCTCTAAGCTTCGATTTTTGCAAGGCGCTTCCAGCTATGTCTTCAGATTTCAGAAATTCCTATTTTTTAGGAAACCCTAATTTTTAGGGCCAAATATGAAAATGCTCTGAATTGAATTCTGATTGGACAGATAGATTCTCCTTGATGAGTAGAGTCAATATACTATACTGCTTTTCCAAAAACTGTGGATAGAAACCCAATAAACAAGAAACTCAAGTTTTCGTCACTGCAAAATGTCTTCTTCTCAGGTTAGCTCTGATACCATGTTAAATTTTGAGCATTAATTCACAATACTCTAGGATCTTTACTGAGAGAATAACATATACAGTATATCAATGCATAACAATCACAATAAGCATGACAAGCATCACAAGAATCAAAATCATGAGAGACAAGAGACACATAGTTTCCGTGGGAAAAACCCTAAGGTGAAAAACCCCACAACTTCCTCAGAGATAGAGAGAGCAATGGCTCAACCAAAGTACAACCAAAATACACTGAGATAGTCTCATAGTAGCAGATGATCATCCTCCTCACTAGTGCACCACTTTCTGAGTGAGAGAAGTATGAGTTTCCGAGTGATCAAAATAGAGATCTCCCGATCTCTATTTATACTAACCTGTTTTCCCAGTTACACTATGGGGCCGACTTGTCTAGCTAGGCACATCCACAATATAATATATATTTTAGCGCTGACCCCACACATGGTGGTCTAATAACCCGTCGCCAAGTACACACACTTGCGACACTTGTCAATACATGATGACACTTCCTTATAGAGGAATAACACATCTCTTATAAGGGTACAATAAATATATATGAAATACATTCCGAAGTTACATATACATCAACAAAGCACCTAACCCTCTAACCCATAAATTCCCTATCCCTTAATCTCTTAACCCACTAACCCATAAATGTCTTAATTCCTGAGTCCTTAACCCTTATCCTCCGAACCCCCTAACATGTAATGCCCTGATCCCTAACCCCTTAATCGTTAGTCCCTAAACCCTTAACCCCTAACCCATTAAACCATAACCCCCTAAACCACTTATACTATGAAACGAGAACTGTATACTATGAATGAGAACTCTAGCCATAAAAAATCACTTTTAACGTAGAAAACACCAAAAAACAACCCCAAAACGAAAAGTGATGATACTGGTATCAACCCTTTTTTTTTCGAGGTTAAAATTACAACCTTTTGGTAACCCAAGCGGTGTCGTTGCAATCGGAACCCTAAAATTATAGTTTTTATGACATTGTGGCATAAAAACCTAGCATTGTTGCAATGAAAACGCCAAAATCAAGCCCCAAATCCAAAAGAGATGCTAGCAATGTCACCTCTTTTTCCTCTTCGAATGTAATTATACGGTTTCGAAACCATTTCTTAAAAATAAATAAATAAACCTCTAGAAAAACCTAGAAAAAACATATTTGGAAAAAGAAAATGAATATTTAGAAAAAAACAATTAAAATAAAAATAAATTACAAAGAAATAAACAATAAATCACAATTAAAATAATAGAAAACCAAAAACACCTTTAAAAACAAACAAAATTAAAAACCAAACAAAATATTAAAAAATTCAAATCTAATAAAAAAAAAATTAATTTTTTTTTTTTCAAAACCAAACAAAATATTAAAAATAACAAATCTAAAAAATAAAAAAAATTAAAATAAAAACTATATAAAAAAATGAAATTTGAAAAATACAAAATTTAAAAAAGAAACAAAATTTAAAAACATACAAAACTATATAAAAAAAACATTCAAATAAAAAATTTAAGAGTGGACGAGGCTGTGAGTGGGGAGGCGGAGGTAGGAGGAGGGGGCGAAGGTATAAGGCAGGAGGCGGAGGGGGGCGGAGGGCGGAGGGATAAGGAGTGAGGTGGAGGGCAGAGGAGTGAGGCGGAGGGCGGAGGAGTGAGGCGGGGGCGGGAATGGAGGAGTGAGGGAAGGCGGCGAGATGGATGGATAAGGTGGCGGAGAGGTGGTGGAGGTGGGAAAGACTGGTGGCAGAGAGGTGGTGGAGGTGGGAAAGGCTGGTGGCGGAGGGATAAGGGGGGCAGAGCGGTGGTGGAGGTGGTGGGTAATAGTGGTGGCGCGATATCCAGTATCGCGCTACCACTATATCCCATCCTCGATTGTTTTTTTTTTTGTTTTTTGTTTTTTTATTTTTGTTATTTTTGGGTTTTTTTTTGTTTTTGTTGTGTTTATTTTTGTTTATTGGTGTTTTTTTGTGTTTTTTTTGTTCTTTTAATTTTTTTGTTTTTAGATTTTTTATTATTGATTAAAGTGGCTTGTTATCTTTGTTTTTTAATAGTTTTTCGATTTTTTTTAAGTATTTAAATATTTTTTCTTTTTTTTAGTTTTTCAAATTTTCATTTATTTTATCTTTTGTGTTTTGTTTCTTGAAATTTTAAAAAACATTTTTATGTTTTCTTTTTTTTTTCACAATTTGCATGGTTTTTTAAAAATAAAAAAAAAATAAAAAATAAAAAATCCATATTTAGAGGTCAATTTTGGTTTTGCATACAAGGGAAGTGGACGGGTTTTCAAAATAGTTGTAAATTTAGCCTTGAAAAAAAGAATGAATGATACCGGTAGCACCACTTTTCAACTCTAGCATTAAAAAATGCCTCAAAATGAAAATGTGTGATACTGGTATCACCCCTTTTTGAAACTAAGCTAAAAATAGCTACTAAAATTAGGAGAGAGAAAAACAAGAACTGTGTCGAGTTCTTGTTTCATAGTATAAGTGGTTCCTAAGCCCCCAATCCATAAACCTCCTACCCCTAAGCCCTAAATCCCTAAAACCTCTGACCCTAAGCCCTTATCCTGTGATCCATAATCCTTTAACCTTTAAACCCCCTAACCCCTAATCCCTTGACCCTTAATCCCTAATCCCTTAACCCATAAGCCCTTAATCCCTGATCCCTAAAGCCTCTATACCCTTAATCCCCGTTACCTTAACACCTTAACCCCTAATCCTTTACCCCCTAACCCTTAAACCCCATAACTCCTGATTCCCTAAACCCTAACCCCTTAACCCTAAACCCCTAAGCACTTAACCCTCTAAACTATAAATCCCATAACCCATAATCTCTTAAACCCCTAACTCCTAAATGCTTTAACCCCCAATTCCTTAACCCTTGTCCCATAAACCCCCTAACCCCTAATCCACTAATCCCTAACCCCTAAATCCCTAAAACCTTAACCTTTAACACATGACCACTTAAGCCATAACCCAATAAGCCCCTAACCCCTAAATCCCATAATCCCTAAACCACCTACCCCTAAAGACCTTAACCCGTGAACACCCTAACCCCTAACCCCTAATCCCTTAACACATAATCCCTAATCCCTTAAACTTTAAACCGCCTAGCCCGTAAGCCCTTTACGCTTAATCCCTTAACCCCTAAATCCCCTATTTCCTAAAGCCTTTATCCCCTTAACTCCTAATCCTTTACGCCCCTAACCATTAAACCCCCTAACTCTTAATTCCTTAAACCCTAACCTATTAAACCTTGACCCCTAAGCCTCTAAGCACTTAACCCTCTAACCCATAAATCCCCTAACCCCTTAACCCTTAAATTCCTTAACCCCTAATTCCTTGACCCTTATCCCTTGAACCCCCTAACCCATAATCCCATAATCCCTAAACCCTTAACCCCTAACCCCTTAACTGCTAAATCCTAAGCCCTTAACACCTAAACCCTTAACCCTTAACACCTAACCCCTAAAGCCCCTAATCCATAAACCCCCTACCCTTAATCCCTAAACTCCTAAATCCCTTAACCCTTAAACCCCCTGACCCATAAGCCCTTAACCTATAATCCCTAATACCTTAACCTTTAAACCCACTAACCCCTAAGCCCTAAGCCCTTGACCATTCATCCCTTAACACCTAATCACTAATCCCTTAACCCCTAAATCTGTTAATCCCTAAAACTCCTATCCCCTTAACCCCCAAGACCTTAATACCTGAACCTCTTAATCCCTTTGTAACATCTCGGAAATTCAATTTTTTTTTTAAATAGCATTAAATATTGAAAATGCTAATGCAGAAATAAAATGAATGGTAATTCTTTTAACTGATAATTAATTATGATGACGACAAGTCTACACTCAGATGCTATTTGAAATTCAATTGTATTTTTATAATACTTATGTCAATGTTCTGTCAATTATAATTGTTTACAAGCGCTAACTATTGTTCTTCTTTTAATGATGAAAGGGGTCATGAGGGTACCCCGAGGCTTACTTAGCATTCGTGCTAAAGCATTTGAATCGTTCCTTTCGCAGATTACAGGTAAGAGCTTTAATGTTTAAGAAGTGTGACAGAAGAGTTCCTAACTAGTTTCGGTAATCTCCACGTGTTTTAATAGTGTTTAGAGAATAATGTCGAAATGCAACCGATGAGATCTCTTTCGTTAATATCTGGTTTTCATATTAATATGTATGATTTTTATGTACTTCTTGCTCTATCCTATGTTATGCAAACTCCATGTAATTACCAAGCTGGTTCTATTATATACAACTGTATGTAATTATTGTGCAAATACTTTGATATATTGACTATATGCAACTATTATGCATTTCTAATGTGCAAGAACTATATGCCATGTCATATGCATATCCTATAGTATAAGCTATAGGTCACCTTCAATATAATTCCTATATTGTAAACTATTCACAAGTTCTATATATAACTTAACACTATATGCAAATTCCTATAGCACATACGATATGCGAATTCTATTGAATTTCTACAATATGTAAACTATATGCATAGCTACAATCGTCGTGACCCTTTGAACCTTATAAATGATACCATGTATATAACTAGGACTTACCAAAATGAACTATACTTATCACATGGAACATTCTATGACAGGGTGGCAACCATATTCAACGTAGCAACGTGTGGAAGGTTTGAATAATAATGAAATAGTGGAAAATGTGCTAGCAAGCATATACATCCACCCTTGGCATTTAATACTCCCAACAAACGGATTTAGTGGAATGCATTCGTGGCTACCATCGTGGTCCATATCACGTGAAGGTAATGTGATAAGGCAGTTTACATGGTCGAGTTGTATATGATCTAGCTTGAGGGTTGTCCTAGTTGTCTCCACGGTGGCAATAGTGATTAATTCCCGTCATAAATACGGTAGTTGCTTGGGGATACGAAGTGTTGATCAAGTGAATCTCCACCGTTGATCATACATGGTTCTTGGACTTTGGTCTTAACCCTAAAATCCACTATGTTTACGCGGTTAATGTTTTTCTTGGGCATTCAGTGTGTTGGGAGGTGGCTTTGTGGAGAGGCCGACAGGCCGAGAAACTTCAAGGTTTCGTTAGTCAATTCTTTTGAGTTCCTCCACGATTCGAACTCGTGACTTGTTGGTCTCTATGATACCAGTTTGAATATCTTTAAGAGCTGAGATTATGATGAGAGTTACAGCACTTGAATTGATAAGGGAAGAACTCCGGGGCTGATGATAATCTTGTGTGTAGGTTGACTTCAGTGGTCGGTCTTCTATAAGTTATGGTGTAGAATTTCTGTAACATCCCAATAATTTCATAAAATTTATAAAAAAAAAATCGCCATAAAAAGCTAATATTGTAAAATGCGGAAATAATAATAATCTATATTCAAAAATTAATAAAAGTGTCGCTTGGTAGGAACAATTTAATGGTTGTGTCTTTTGTCTTTTAATGATGTCATGAAAATCAATTAATGAATTTCTACTTTATTCGTATGCTGGAATGATTGAAAATTATGATGCATTGGAAAACATAATTCTTTTGACAAGTGCTGACCATTTTAACTTTTCTGGATGATGATGAAAGGGGTCCCACGAGGTGCCCCGAGTCTTACTTAGCTACTCCGCTAAAACATTGCACTTGTCCTTCATGTGTATATTCGCAGGTAAGAGATAGCGATAAAATTCAGAGTGTTTAATAACCGTGATATAAATCGAAACTACTTGTGAATTTTGATGCTACAGGTATGGTCTCCTTCCAATTCTGTAAGATGAACCTGTCTATCTCAAGACCGCAGATAACGTCTATTTCAAGTTGTGTTTGTTATGAATGTTTCCATTAAGTGTTGATGAAATTACGTATGGTCATTCCATAAATGCCTTGCGGTTGTTAAAGTAATCCTTTTATAAAATTGACGGTGACAGGTTGATAGCAAGGGCGCATGGTCTTAAGTCATACTATGGAGAGTTTGATAAGTTGGTTTAAATCTCTATTGCTAGGGTAGTTAAAATGGTGGTGCATTAAACATTGATACCCTACCATGCAATGTATGCGATGGGTCCTAGGGTGGCACCATACCCTAAGGGTGTGTTTCAATAACTTGAAATGTGAACAAAGCTTTAGGAGCTTTATGATGATCCAAAGATGAACTTTATAGTTGACTTAAAGTGATGGGCAGAGTCAAACCATGCCCTATGATTGCTCGCGACCTTAGTGGATATTCATATGCTATGAATGTGTTTCGCAATTGATTAAATGGATCGTATGAGACCTTTGTCATATGCTATCGGAGGTCGTTATACCTTGATAATATTTACATGTTAATGCTTTTAACGTTGATTCGTATGGATTGACAGGTGGAATGATGGAACTGACAAAGCCTGCGCACGAATCGAGGGTGTATTAAATGATTAGGTTTGTAATTATTGTGCCTAACCACCGTGTTAGGGATAGTGTTAGGTGCACGTCTACGTGGATGTTTCGGCGTGTGATAAGGTTTGGCAATTGCTGAATTGTGACGGCCTCTTGCCCTGGTGTCAACAGAAATGGCAACTCCATGGCTTGGGTGGTAGATGAGATATTTAATGCTACTCCTGCCACCTTCCAGCGTGGCTTGATGAGGATGGATCTCTGCTGTTGATCGTTGTGTATTGGGATGAGCTGAACCCTAGCATAACTTATGGGTTTTGTAACGTTTCTTGGTTATTGTTTGGTGGTAGGGTTTGGGAGGTGAGGCCAACTAGCCAAGAAGCACTTAGGGTTTGCTGGTTTTTCTAGCCTCCCTCGGGCTTGATCTTGAGACCGGTAGAAACCTTGGTCCGTGAGTAAATGTTATCCGTGGAAGCCAAGTCTGGAACGATGGTGTGGTAATCTACATGTGGGATGAGTGCAGATGTGCCGTAGCTTGCAAGTCTGGGTTTTTCAATTGAGTTGGAAGTTTTCGGGAGGTATCCCTCATTGTGGTCTTCGAGCTGGGTGCACCTCCTTCGCAGTGGATGGATGCTGGCTACGTCGAAAACTCTGTCACAACTCAGGTAATGTAACGTTGCAAAGGTTTTCATACTATTCTTTGTTGCATGCATTTCTACCTCATAATCCGATGCTCAATTTAATGTATGGTTGTTGGCAGGTAACCCTCGGCGAATGACAAGGTGCCGGAATAGTTGAAGGGGAAAAGAACTTGAGCGAACCCACCGGTAAGCTTCGGTGGTATCCCTTCTTAGTGGTTCTCCTGGAATCAGACTTGATGAGCAAGTGCTGGTAGCATGCCTTCGCGGTAGTGGATTTTGTCTCGCCTGCAGCATTAGGGCAACCTTCAGTTTTTGAGTTTTGTTGATGGAGTAGGTGATGTAAATGTTTAAAATATACGACCGGCCATTCCTGGCATCGGCGAGTTTAGCAGGGTTGAACCGTTGTGTTTGCAAATAGTCTTGCATCTTTACGTTTTATGTCTTGTTGTTTTGAGTACTTCTGGGTTGATGCATGAGGAGATACGTTGACTGTAATTTTGTTTCAGTATTTGCTGTGTGTATAAATCGCATGGGGTTTCGAATGGAACCTCCGGCAATAGAATGTGGCAACCGTAGGGTGTAACCACTGTTAATTTAAATGGAAACGATTACTGTTTAGGGTCTAATGTTTCATTTGGTGAATTGAACTTCTCGTTTTTGTATCTAAGTCTAAGGAGCCTGTTTAAGATATTTTAGGTTTCATGTCTGCGTATGGTGTTTTCGATCTACTCAGTCTTGAACTCTAATTCAAGGAACGAAAGGCATGTTTATTTGATTAAAAAGTGGCTGTAAACCGAGAATAGAAAGGAAATGGTATTGTTTGGAAAGCATAAGTGATAATGTTAAATCCTAGCTGTCGATGTGAATGAAATCTACATGTCTATATTGATGTTTTAAAAGAACAAGAATAACAACTCTTGATTCTGCAGTTAAATTGTCTATGGTAATGAAACCTTCGATTGGAAACTGTTTAAATGTTTATAAATAATAATGTGATGAGATAGGTCGACCCTAGCTGGGTGTAGAGATACTGTAACTCAATCTGTCAATTTAATAAAGCTATGTTTGTCCTAGCTGTTAATAACTTGGTATTCTACGATGTAAATTCTATCACATGCAATTGATAATTTAGGAAAAAAAAGAAAAAAGAAAATAACAGTGCAATCGTTAGATAATTTGATTACTTATGAATATACAGTTTTTCTATTCTAACTATATATTCTTGTATTCGTCCATTTTGGACCTCTGATGAAAAAAAAATAACACAGTAGCTTTCTTTCTTTCTATACTATATAATACAGTGAAGACAATATTTATATAAGATCAATTAGATTCTAAAAACAGTAAGAAGATAGAAGAAAAAAGGAATATGGTTAACAAAATGCATGGTATTGTTTTTCTTTGAAGTAATTAGTAAGGATCAGTGCCCTAGTTGTTAACATAATGTTCCCCTCTCAGAAATCAGAAAAGAACTTACTGCTATAATTGGTTTCTGTTAAGTTGTTTCAGCATACAGAATTGAACAGTAAAATGATACATGCATAGATCTAATCTACAGCTGCTAAAATATAAGATGCATGATAACATAGTTTGTGCATGGGTGGTATTTTAGTTTATATATTTAGATGCATGCTAGGTTTCATTTTTAGCTAGGCAGATTTAATGCTACCTCTTTGTACTAGAGTACGATGCAGCTCCACGCATGGGGGAAAAATGCAGAGGAGTCATTTTATCAGTTCAGCAAATCTAAATTAATTAGGATCTGACATTTTCTACTATTGATTGTTAAATAACAATACTAATCCATTTTCTGAGAGCATTCATATGATTTGAAAGAGAAAACACAGCATAAGAGAACCTGGGTGTAATGGGAGGAACAAAGCACTCAAGAAACCTGTTCCACCCAACCTACTCCCAAACAGCCAAGATGTCTGCCTTAGGACCCCCGAGCCTATCCACTGATCCACCAGGAGGAAGAAGGTTCTGCAGCTTAGGACTTCAACTTGCAGCAGCAAGAAAATTTATATATATAGCTTTATAGGCTTAGTAATCAATGGGATCAGCACCAGCACCTCTGGTCTGTCCTTCTCATAACATTTGCAGACTTATACTTGCACTCTCCACAACCTCCCCTATTCAAATCTCTCAACCATCACCTGATGAGCATGAGGAATGTTTCTGCAGAAAACATTGTAAGAGCTGCCTGCTCAATTCGAATTGCCCTTTATAGGCTGCCTAGGTATTTTTTAATTAACTGGTCATTAGTGAGCTGCCTGCTCACCTCTCTCCACCTGGAGAGGGAAATGCCACAAAATTAGGGGGAGTTGTCCCATACCAACAGATAATGGTAGAGTGCAAATGCTGCGATCTGTCCCAATCCTTCCAGTAGCTTCCATTCCTCCTAGTGGGCCAGTGGATACTCTTGTAACAACTTTCTTGAGTGTTTGTCTCCCATTTTCATTTATTAAATAAAAATAATGAGTCATTACATTCATTTTTGACCTACTTGGTCATAATTACAAACTTGAAATTATAATTTAACACAAAGTTTTTTTTTTGAGAAAGGATAATAGTAGAAAATAATTGTTCTCAAAAATTGTGTAGGTGACATACACCCCCCCTTAAGCCTCAACATCGTCCTTGATGTTGCTTTATTCACTCATTGAGTGTTCCTGGAACAGAGTTGGGTATGCAGCCCGCATACTACTCTCCAACTCCCAAGTAGCCTCTGTTGGGATATAGTGCTTCCATTGCACTTTTACTTGGCCAACCGTGCGGTTCCGGAGTAGAGTTTCTTTCCTTGCGAGAATACAGTCTGGTTCCATCGGAAAATCGCCGCCTTGTTCCACCTGAACATTATTCCAATTTACAACATGAGTAGGATCATGCACATATTTCTTTAAAAATGAAATGTGAAAAACATTATGGACTTCGAGGTTTGAAGGTAGGGTTAATTGATATGCCATAGGTCCAACCCTGGACAAGATTTCGAAAGGACCACAATACCTGGGTGCGAGTTTAGCACAGCTTCCCAATTTTAAGGAACTCTTTTTTGGCCTTACCTTAAGAAAAGCATGTCCACCAACCTGGAACTCTCTATGAGTTCTTTTAAGGTCTGCTTGACTTTTCTGTCTATCCTAGGCAGCTTTAAGATTCCCTTGTACTTGCTTCACGATTAATTCTAATTCCTGCAACAATTCGGGCCCTAAGGTGACCCTGCTAACCGAATCACTCCATGACACTGGTGTGTTACACTTTCTTCCGTAAAGGATCTCAAATGGGCTAAGTTTGGCTGAAGCATGGTAGTGATTATTATACGCAAACTCTGCTAAATGCAGGTAGTCTTCCCACTTGCCAGGCTGATCCTTAACATACATTCTGAGCATGTCTTCCAATACCTGGTTCACTCTTTTGGTCTGTCCGTCTGTTTGCGGATGGAACGCAGTGCTGAAATTTAAGGTGGTGTTTAACCCCTTGAACAAAGACCTCCAAAAATTACCTGTGAACTTCGAATCTCTGTCTGAAACTATTGCCTTGGGTATGCCATGTAGTCGGAAAACCTGCTTCATAAAAATTTCTACAATATCAGGGGCTTTATGGGTAGTTTTGACAGGGATAAAATGGGCTTCCTTGCTAAGTTTGTCTACTACCACCATGATGGAGTCGTGTTGTTTTTTATTCTTTGGTAACCCAGTCATGAAATCTATACTTATGACTTCCCATTTCCAGCTGGGTATAGGCAAGGGCTGCAGCAATCGAGCAGGATGCTGATGTTCCACCTTCACTTTTTGACAGTCAAAACACTTAGCTATATACTCCGCTACTTCATCCTTCATCCTGGGCTAGTGGTACTCCTTCCTAAGCATTGTGATGGTTTTCTGGTAACCTGGGTGGCAAGAATAGTGGCTTTTGTGCATCTCATCCAAAATCAGAATTTTTACTGCTGGTACGTTTGGTATGTACAATCTGTTTTTGTACAACAGTAAGCCATTCTCCTTCAAACTGAAATCTGTTACAGAATTTTCAGAGTTGTTTTCTGTTGTCCTTTCTTGTAGTTTTCTATATTCCTCATCCTCCTTGATTCCTTCAAAAATATGTTCCTCCAAATCTATTGTGTATGTGCTGATGGCTGAAACAAAGTGTATTCTTGCACTACGACTTAATGCATCGACCACTTTATTCTCCTTCCCTTTAATGTGTTGAATTTCAAAATCGTACTCACTCAGAAAAGTTAGCCATCTGGCTTGCTTGGCATTCAAATTCGTTTGATCTAACAAATATTTCAGCCCCATATTATCCGTCATTAAGGTAAATTTTCTGCCGATAAGGTGGTGACGCCACATTTTTAAGGCATGAATCACTGCTAGCAATTCTAGGTCGTAGGTGGAATAGTTCTTCTCATGAATTTTCAGTTTTCTTGATTCATATGCCACAACATGTCCCTCCTGCGTTAGGACTCCTCCCAGTCCATCATTGCACGCGTCTGTGCATACTACAAAATCTTTATTAGGATCTGCAATCCTCAAAATAGGCGCTGAAGTCAGTAATTCTTTTAACTTTGCAAAACTGTCTGCGCACTTTTGGTCCCAGACAAACTTCTTTCCCTTTTTCTGCAGCGACGTTATGGGGTTTGCGATCCTGGAAAACCCTTCAATGAATTTTCTATAATAAC
Source organism: Larix kaempferi (assembly GCA_027924585.1). NCBI lineage: Eukaryota > Viridiplantae > Streptophyta > Pinopsida > Pinales > Pinaceae > Larix > Larix kaempferi. The sequence goes on from BSBM01000100.1 coordinate 2,169,626, forward strand.
CAGTGATGCCCATAAACGATCGCACATCTGTCACATCTTTGGGAACCGACCATTCATTAATGGCCTTTATCTTAGCGAGGTCAACCGCAATCCCTTCCTCAGAGATTATGTGTCCCAAGTACTGAATCTTGTCTTTGTAAAAATCACATTTGCTGAATTTTGCATACAACTGATGCTCCCTCAGAACTTGCAGAATGATACGTAGATGTTCATCATGCTCTTCCTTGTTCTTAGAATATACCAAAATGTCATCGATAAACACCACTGCAAACTTATTAGGTACTTGTGCAGAATTTTGTTCATTAAGCACATAAACACAGCAGGTGCATTAGTTAGTCCAAACGACATGACAACGAATTCATAGTGTCCATAACGAGTTCTAAAGGCTGTTTTGAAAATGTCTTCATCCTTCACATGGATTTGATGATATCCTGATCGTAAATCGATCTTTGAGAACGCTGTTGCTTCGCGTAGCTGGTCAAAGAGATTGTCAATGCGGGGCAGTGGGTACCTATTATTGATCGTCATTTTATTCAGTTGATGATAATATATGCAAAGTCTTAGGGTACCATCCTTCTTCTTGACAAAAATGACCGGTGCTCCCCAAGGGGACACGCTAGGCCTTATATATTTTTTATCGATCAGCTCCTTCAGCTGAGATTTTAACTCATTCAGCTCTAGTATGTTCATCCGATATGGAGCTTTAGAACTTGGTATAGTGCCAGGTATTAATTCAATAGTAAAATCTAGGTCCCTTTTGGGAGGTAAATCTGGGATCTCTTTAGGAAAAATGTCTTGGAAATCCTGCAAGACAGGTAATATGTCTTCCATTTTCAGTTTGTCCTCCTTAGTACTTATCTCATCATGCACCGCATTCACAACAAACATCTGACACCCTTCTCTAATTTCCCTTTTTACTTGCATGGCTGAAATCTGCCGAACGGATGTTTTTCTGGGGATGCCTTTTACCTTTGTTGTTTTTCCTTCATCATCCAGGCAATTGAAGCTTTTTTCATAACAATTCAGAATGACCTGATGGGTTTCTAACCAATCCATACTGATTAGGATGTCATATGACCCTAATGGCAGAATATTTAGCTTAACTTGCGTTGTTAGTTGATTCATAGATAAAGCACAATTTTCCAAAAAATCAGAAACCTTCCTTTTTGTTCCTGTCGCTAATCTAACTAACCAGAATTTATCGAATTTCTCGGTTTTCAAATCAAGTCTTTATACCACAACTGGTGATATATAACTTAGACTAGCATCGTGGTCAATTAAAATAAAAACTGGGTGGTTTTGCAACATACCTTCGACCTCCACCATTGAGACTTGGTGTTCTGCTTGCCGGTTGTCTAATGCTGCACTAATTCTGGGTACTTCTCTTACCACATCTCCTACAGTGGCTTCAGACTGTATGGAGTGTATATGATTGGCCGCCCGTTTCCTGAGGGGACAGTCTGAGGCATAATGGGGCCCTTGGCACTCAAAGCATTTTATAGGTGGCTTCTGTTCATTGGTCCTGGCAACACTGGGGACATTTCTGGGTGCTGTAAATTTTTGCTGCTGATTATTTCTGTTCTGCTGAAATTTTTTATTCTGAAAATTTTTCTTCTGAAAACTGGAATTGCCGCCATATCTAAAATTCTTCTTCTTCTATTCAAAGTTACTGGGTTTTGGGTTTTTCCATCTAGGTACCCCTTCTCTTCTCTTATTCTCGTCAAAGCAAAAGTGGCTTTCCTCATGGCTTCCTCTAGGGTCTTAGGGTTATCGTACTCTATCCTGTCCTTGATGTGGAAAGGTATACAACTTAGGTACCTCTGGACCTTCGGTTTTTCTTCCACCATATACGACACATATCTTAGCAGACTTAAAAACTTGCTGTTCAGTTCTTTCATATTCATCGTTCCCAGTTTCAGATCATAAAATTCCTTGGATTTTTCTTCATAATACTGCTCAGATAAGAATTTCTTCTTGAAGTGTCTTTTAAAAGTACTCCAACTCACATCTCGGTCTTTTACACCTTTTACCCTTTTAAGGTCTTGCCACCAAATATCTGCCTTCCGGGTCAGATTATAAATTGCCATCTTTGCCTTCAAGGACTCCGAGTAGTCGTAGATCTGAAAATACTTTTTCATGCCGGACAACCATGCTTCTGCTGTCTCTCCTTTTTCTGTCTCGCCATTGAAAATTGGGGGTTTGATTGTCTTGAATTCTCCATATATCTGTTCGTACTGTCTATTCCTTTTTCTTTTTGGCTTACAGTCTCCTTCACTGCTGTCACTAGAGTAGTTATGCTTCTTTTTACATTGTTGTTTGGCAGCTCTTGATGATGTTGAGTTGCTGTTTCCTTCAGCTGTTTCTGTTTGCTCGTTCTTGCCTTCCTGGGATAGCTCTTTAGTTACAAAAGTATGTTCCAAGTTCTGTTCATATTTTGGATATTGGTCAAACAGTGCTTGCTTCAATTCTTCCTGTGTCTGCAGGATTCTTTCATTGTCCTGTTTTACTGATTGGATCTCTACTTTTAATTCATGAAAAGCACGCAATAATTCTAACGAATCATTACCCCGATTTCCCTGGAATTGTTGTTCCATACTTGGGCTGTTTAGCGAAAATCTGCCCCTTATGTGTTCAGCTGATCCTTCCATATCTGTAAATCAAAGAAAAAATTTTCTGTATAGGACAAAATAATTTAAACTTGAGTTAGTGAAAATTTTCACAGACATAAATTTTCTATTTGCGTGTTTCTTGGACCGTTTTTAGGCCTAGAGTTCGAACATGAGCTCTGATACCACATGTAACATCCCAATAATTTCATAAAATTTAAAATAAAAAAAATCGCCATAAAAATCTAATATTGTAAAATCAAACCATGCCCTATGATTGCTCGCGACCTTAGTGGATATTCATATGTTATGAATGTGTTTCGCAATTGATTAAATGGGTCGTATGAGACCTTTGTCATATGCTATCGGAGGTTATTATACCTTGATAATATTTACATGTTAATGCTTTTAACGTTGATTCGTATGGATTGGCAGGTGGAATGATGGCCCTGCCAAAGCCTGCGTACGAATCGAGGGTATTTTAAATGATTAGGTTTGTAATTATTGTGCCTGACCACCGTGTTAGGGATAGTGTTACGTGCACGTCTATGTGGATGTTTCGGCGTGTGATAAGGTTTGGCAATTGCTGAGTTGTGACGGCCTCCTGCCCTGGTGTCAACAGAAATGGCAACTCTGTGGCTTGGGTGGTAGATGAGCAATTTAATGCTACTCCTGCCACCTTCTAGCGTGGCTTGATGAGGATGGATCTCCGCCGTTGATCATTTTGTATTGGGATGAGCTGAACCCTAGCGTAACTTATGGGTTTTGTAACGTTTCTTGGTCATTGTTCGGTGGTAGGGTTTGGGAGGTGAGGCCAACCGGCCAAGAGGCACTTAGGGTTTGCTGGTTTTTCTAGCCTCCCTCGGGCTCGATCCTGAGACTGGTAGCAACCTTGGTCGGTGAGTAAATGTTATCCGTGGAAGCCAAGTCTGGAACGATGGTGTGGTAATCTACAGGTGGGATGACTGCAGCTGTGCTGTAGCTTGCAAGTCTGGGTTTTTCAATTGAGTTGGAAGTTTTCGGGAGGTATCCCTCATCGTGGTCTTCGAGCTGGGTGCACCTCCTTCTCAGTGGATGGATGCTGGCTACGTCGAAAACACTGTCACAACTCAAGTAATGTAATGTTGCAAAAGTTTTCATACTATTCTTTGTTGCATGCGTTTCTACCTCATGATCCGATGCTCGATTTAATGTATGGTTGTTGGCAGGTAACCCTCGGCGAATGACAGGGTGCCGAAATAGTTGAAGGGGAAAATAACTTGAGCGAACCCACCGGCAAGCTTCGATGGTATCCCTCCTTAGTGGTTCTCCTGGAATTGGACTTGATGAGCAAGTGCTGGTAGCATGCCTTGGCGACAGTGGCTTTTGTCTCGCCTGCAGCATTAGGGCAACCTTCAGTTTTTGAGTTTTGTTGATGGAGTAGGTGATGTAAATGTTTAAAATATACAGCCGACCATTCCTGACATCGGCGAGTTTAGCAGGGTTGAACCCTTGTGTTTGCAAATAGTCTTGCATCTTTACGTTTTATGTCTTATCGTTTTGAGTACTTCTAGGTTGATGCATGAGGAGATACGTTGACTGTAACTTTGTTTCAGTATTTGCTGTGTGTATAAATCGCATGGGGTTTCGAATGGAACCTCCGGCAACAGAATGTGGCAACCGTAGGGTGTAACCACTGTTAATTTAAATGGAAACGATTACTATTTAGGGTCTAATGTTTCATTTGGTGAATTGAACTTCTCATTTTTGTATCTAAATCTAAGAAGCCTGTTTAAGATATTTTAGGTTTCATGTCTGCGTATGGTGTTTTCGATCTACTCATTCTTGAACTCTGATTCGAGGAACGAAAGGCATGTTTATTTAATTAAAAAGTGGCTATAAGCCGAGAATAGAAAGGAAATGGTTTTGTTTGGAAAGCATAAGTGATAATGTTAAACCCTAGCTGTCGATGTGAATGAAATCTACATGTCTATATTGATGTTTTAAAAGAACAAGAATAACAACTCTTGATTCTGCAGTTAAATTGTCTATGGTAATGAAACCTTCTATTGGAAACTGTTTAAATGTTTATAAATAATAATGTGATGAGACAGGTTGACCCTACTTGGGTGTAGAGATATTGTAACTCAATCTGTCAATTTAATAAAGCTATGTTTGTCCTAGCTGTTAATAACTTGGTATTCTGCGATGTAAGTTCTATCACATGCAATTGATAATTCAGGAAAAAAAAGAACAAAGAAAATAACAGTGCAATCGTCAGATAATTTGATTGCTTATGACTATACGGTTTTTCTATTCTAACTATATATTCCTGTATTCGTCCATTTTGGACCTCTAATGAAAAAAAAAATAACACAATAGCTTTCTTTCTTTCTGTACAATATAATACAGTGAAGACAATATTTATATAAGATCAATTAGATTCTAAAAACAGTAAGAAGATAGAAGAAAAAAGGAATATGGTTAACATAATGCATGGTATTGTTTTTCTTTGAAGTAATTAGTAAGGATCAGTGCCCTAGTTGTTAACATAATGTTCCCCTCTCAGAAATCAAAAAAGAACTTACTGCTATAATTGGTTTCTGTTAAGTTGTTTCAGCATACAGAATTGAATAGTAAAACAATACATGCATAGATCTAATCTACAACTGTTAAAATATAAGATGCATGATAACATAGTCTGTGCATGGGTGGTCTTTTGGTTTAGATATTTAGATGCATGCTAGGTTTCATTTTTAGCTGGGCAGATTTAATGCTACCTCTTTGTACTAGAGTACGATGCAGCTCCACGCATGGGGAAAAATGCAGAGGAGTCATTTTATCAGTTCAGCAAGTCTAAATTAATTAGGATTTGACATTTTCTACTATTGATTATTAAATAACAATACTAAGCCATTTTTTGAGAGCATTCATATGATTTGAAAGAGAAAACACAGCAGAATAGAACCTGAGTGTAATGGGAGGAACAAAGCACTCAAGAAACCTGTTCCACCCAACCTGCTCCCAAACAGCCAAGATGTCTGCCTTAGGACCCCCGAGCCTATCCACAGATCCACCAGGTGGAAGAAGGTTCTAGAGCTTAGGACTTCGACTTGTAGCAGCACGAAATTTTTTATATACAGCCTTACAGGCTTAGTAATCAATGGGATTAGCACCAGCACCTCTGGTCTGTCCTTCTCATAACATTTACAGACTTATACTTGCACTCTCCACAGCCTCCCCTATTCGAATCTCTCAGCCATCACCTGATGAGCATGAGGAATGTTTCTGCAAAAAAATTGTAAGAGCTACCTGCTCAATTCGAATTGCCCTTTATAGGTTGCCTAGGTCTTTTGTAATTAACTGGTCATTAGTGAGCTGCCTGCTCACCTCTCTCCACCTGGAGAGGGAAATGCCACAAAATTAGGGGGAGTTGTCCCATACCAACAGATAATGGTAGAGTGCAAATGCTGCCATCTGTCCCAATCCTTCCAGCAGCTTCCATTCCTCCTAGTGGGCCAGTGGATACTCTTGTAATAGCTTTCTTGAGTGTTTGTTTCCCATTTTCATTTATTAAATAATAATAATGAGTCATTACATTCATTTTTGACCTACCTGGTCATTAATGAGCTAACATCTCTGTTCCACCCACCTGGGGGATAATGCCACAATTTTAGGGGAAATTGTCCCATAACCAACAGCTAGTGGTGGAGTGCAAATGATGACACCTGTCCCATGCCTTCTAACAGCTTCCATTCCTCCTAATGGGTCAGTGAACACTCATTTAACAGTTCTCTTGGGTGTTTGTCTCTTGTTTTAATTTATTAAATAATAATAATATGTCATTACAATCATCCTTGACCAAATTTGGTCATAATTACAAAACTTTGTAATTATAATTTAACATAATGTTTTTGCAAATAAAATAATAAGTCTCAAAATTTGGGTAGGTGTGTCACATACCCCAATTTTGTGAAAATAATGTAATTATTTTATCATATTCCTAAGACATTATGTTAGATTCAATGCTTAGTAGAAATTGATGACTCAGCAGAGTCACTAGAAATGGAATGTAATTCTGAATATTTAATTATTAATAAATAAATTATGGAGACAACAGCATGGGAGAGCTGTTAAAAAGAGGTTACTGGTCAAACTGGTGGATGGAACTAGGTGGAAAGGCAAAAGACAAGTGGCAGCATCCTCAAACACTTCCTAAGTTGCAGGTGGCAACTTCCCTATTTTTTGGGGTCATGATTCCCCAAGAAAGTGAAATCAGAGCAGGTGGCTCATTAATGACAGTTAACCCAACAAAGACCTAGGCAATCTTTTAAATAGTACTCAATGAATTGAGCTGGGGGTTCAATTGTTCTGGAGGGAGAATACATTCAGGTGAATGCTATTCAGGAGTCCCATTGAGGAAGAGAGAAATACAGTAAGGAAGTTGTTTGAGATGGATGCTGCAGTAACTTGGTTCCAGTTTAGCTGTTTGGGCTGAGTGAATTGTTTTGCTGCACCTAGTTCCAACTAGGGAGACCAGAGCAAGCTCGGGGGTCCTGATAAGTGCTGTCTGGGCACTCTCCAGGAATTGGAAGGGAGGAATAGCCTCCCACTGCTGTTGTTGTCCACAGAAACAGGTTCTGTCATTTATCTTATGTTGAAAGTATATATGAATGTATGTTAAGTTATTTTCTTATGTCTGAATAGTAATTAGTGTAGCGAAAGGTAGTATCCCTAGATATCAGTAGTAGAATTATTGAGAGTTACTGTGATTTATTGATAGTATGATAGAATATCCTTGTTATATTACCATCAATGTATTTAAGATATATACAGTTAATGTATTTATAATTTATGCAGTAACCATTAATTATTTTATGTAACAAATGGTAGTTATAAATATAAACCTAGTTTGATTTTTTTTTAATAGATAAGCAGGGTTTACATTTAGAATATTCGTACTCTGTATATTTCGAAATTTATTAAACAAATTTAGGAATAATAGTAAATTTGAACAAATTCAGTTTTTAGACTCTGTTATTTAGTTTTGCAGAAAAATGATAACTACGGGCTCTAGAGGTATAACAGGTTACAAATATAGGATGGCATTAATACTATTAAACCAGACAAATTACCGTATTGAATCATTATCGATAATATTGTAGAAGAATGGTAGTCTTAGTTCAAATGTCTTTAGCAGAATACAAAACCTAAGACAGAAATCTAACTGATATCATTCTATTACAGTAATTAATACCCAAACCCTAACTAAAATTTATCAAGTCATCCCTTGACAACTAAAGACATGACAATGGTGTTCGAATCGAACCTTGTTACCTCAGTTTTTACAACGAAAAGAAACAAACTAAGCATTTGTGCAGACACCCTAGCGGGAAATTTATCACCCAGAATTTATTAACAGTAAATAAACCAGATATTGTTTTAAAAACCAGAAGAAGATTCAGAACAAAACCTAGCTTGACTTTTAGCTTAAACAGTATAGTATTAATTTCCTTATTTTCCATTTGTAACCATAAAATCGTAATCATAACAAAACCGAACAAGTAACTACACAACATCGTGACCGAATAATTCGATCTTTAACCCTATCGTCACAGTTTATACAATAAGAAATTTCCGTAGAGCAACGACTTAGTTATTAACATTATAACAGAAGGAAATAAAATAGAACAGTAACTAGCTCGAGTTTGAGCTTAAACAAAAACAATATTTTTCTTTCCTCTAGACTTTCTTTTAACCACAAAACCATAAATTATATCAACTAAATCAGTATCTAAATAAAATCACTACTGTATGTTCGGATTAAAACCCTATTGTTTTTCCAAACTTCCAGGTATCTAAACATTGAAAAGCATTACAACGAATGCATGACATACCCAGCTTAGGTATACGGGAGTTTGTTAAATTGTTTTCTTATCAAAGTCCGAATACACAGGAATTTCCATAACAACAAAACTTATTATCAAACCCTGTGTGAAAAATTTAGAGCCCAGTCTTAAAACTACAAAGCCGTAACACCATTTACAAGCAGACTCCAGAATTTCCTATCTGTGTATAATTTGAACACAGTGTTTTGTCAACTGAAATCCTTTAACACAAAAATAATGTTAGCATTGCAAAGTGAACTGAAGCCGTAACATTTCATTACATCACGGGGATAAACCCATAACCTATCATTTAAAAACACACAGTTGAAAGATTCAACCAGGCTGCCGTAATCCATAGGTCACTACGTTCAAGCCAAATCCTAAACCCCTTAACAACCAGCAAGGAGGAGTGTCATGATGAATGACCAGGCTTACCCGGATAAGCCAACTGACGAAGCAAGTGTCCTGTACACATTCGTGAATAGCCAGGTCCTGCAATAACCATTGATACCAGTTATAAACGCATTTATTTAAAAAAAACCAAATCTTTAACTGAAATAGCAGTGGAAGGAGTTCTGTAACTTACCACGTTTGGAAGGTAGTGTTAACCTCGTATTTAACATGATAGCCGTGAGAAGGGTAGGTATAGAACCTCTTCTTCGTTAACAATTACTACGAGCTGGCAGAAATAGGGATAGCTACCTCAATGAAAGCTTCCACAGGACCAATCCAAGAGTATGGAAACGCAGAGACAAGGGTAAATTCTAACAATAAGAAGAGATAAAACCCTAGGATTTTAACCAACTACAGTCGCCAATAACATTACACCATAACTCCATTGCAAAGAAGTGAACAAGCACGAAGGATTAAGTTGCCGAGAAGCTGTGCTCTTTAACATTTCAGTAGGGTTCGGGTTCGGACAGGAGGGTTTTTACAGAGGAACCAAGCCCGAAGGCAAGGGAAAAACAAATGCCGAGAATAGGGTTGAATCAACGCTTTTATATCATCCACACTTGGCGTAGAAGCTACCACGTAGCACTTTAATTCTTTCCAAGCAGTGGGTCGATGTTCCAAAGTCCACAATGAGTTTTCAATCATTTTGATTGTCAATTAAAATCATAACGAGGGTAAGCCAGAAATCATAGCAGGGATATTATTTCTTGGTCAAGACCCATAGTTTAACACGCCATTCCTTTTATGTTGAAGACATTGCCTTGAACTCGTATAGGTGAATACCAATACATACCCTACAATTAATATTACCACGTAATTTTCAATAATGTACAAGATTTAACATTGAAGTCTATTTTAGACTTAGAGAACTCGATAATCATTATAAAGAAAGATGATAGGAGGAAGGCTTCAAATGAGTGTTGTGTTGTTTGTTAAACTTACCACTTTATTGCCATTCTCCTATCCTATGCTAAGACAAGATTTGATTTAGTCTGAAAAATCATGAAATGATATTAGCGTTTAGCCGTCACAGTACTAATTATGAAGCATAATTACAGTACAGTAATATCATCAAAGAACAAAATTTCCACAGAGTCAATTAATCTATTGATTCTTCAGAAACATAGCTGACATATTATTTTAGTCATAATTAACTCTTTATCGGTAAGATTATGAGAAGATCACCGGAGGGGCTCTACCTTTAAACACTTGATAACCTGGCTCGCAAGCTTAGACACTTTACTGAACAATTGGTACAGCTAATTGAATTTTTTTAATACTTTAAAGATTTAAATGCAGCGACCCGCACATTACCTGTATACCTGTAAGAGAAAGACAATTCTATGCATTAGCTCGGAAGCTAAGTAAGCCCAGTCTGCTATGACAACACCCCCTTGCGGTTGTAAAACAGTAAAACAATTAGTAACGGAAATTAAGATTTAAGTATAACAAAAGATCATTCAGATACACTTACGACCACGTAAGCTAAACAAATAGTTAAATGGCTGCATTTAATAACATTATTTGCTATTTTAAAAATTTTAAATTTTTCCGAAATTTTTGGGTTTTGACAGTGGTATCAGAGCATGGTTCAAATACTAGGCCTTGATAGGACTCAACTAGTTTCCGCAAAACAGTGACCATGAAAAGAAAAATTTATATAATGTACTAACTTGTATTTCTGTTTTATAAAGACTGAGCAGAAAATTTCTTTTTTCTGAATCTAACAGGCAGGTATGGAAAAGCTAGGAGAATATGCTGAGGAAGGATCTCCAAACACTGAAACAAGGCAGATGTCTAGAGAACTTGTGATGGAGGAGGTAGTTGCTCACTCCTCAGAACTGATGCAGACCATAAAAGGTTTAAAGACTGAGATAGAAACAGTCAAGAAGGATAACGAAAGGATTCTGAAAACTCGGGAGCAGTTAAATCAATTATTGATAGAAAAATTTCAGATAGAAGGAAGAAGCAAAAGAGCTGAATCTGAAGGAGCTAGTCATCAAAAGGGGTCTAAAAGGGTGAAACTAGTTAAATCAGACAACAATTCGTCATCTGAATGAAGAAAGGAACAACACAGCTATCACACCACTAGTGACAGCAGTGAGGCTGAGTTGTATAACAGAAAGAAGAAATTCAGACCTTACGAAGAGATTTCCGGGGAGTTTAAGAAAATAAAACCCCCAACTTTCAATGGAGAATCTGAGACGGGAGAAGAAGCAGAATCCTGGTTATCCAGGATGAGAAATTTTTTTCAGATCTACAACTATTCAAATCAGCTGAAGGCAAGAATGGCCATCTATAACCTTTCTGGAAAGGCAGACATATGGTGGCAAGACCTGAAAAGGGTCAAGGGGATCAAAGAAAAAGAAGTCAATTGGAGTACCTTTAAAAGGTACTTCAAAAAGAAATTTATGTTTGAACAATACTATGAAGAAAGGGCCAAGGAATTTTATGAGTTAAAGCTAGGATTTATGACGATGAAGGACTTAAACAGTAAGTTCTTAAGTTTGTTAAGATATGTGCCGTATTTTGTTGAAGAGAAACCTAAAATACAACGGTTTCTTAGCTGCCTGCCATACCATATCAAGGACAGAATCGAATATGATAACCCCAAAAATCTAGAAGAAGCTATGCGAAAGGCTAATTTATGTTTTGAACAGAATAAAAAGAAAGAAGGGATAGCCAACTGAAAGGCTAAAAAGAACAGCAATCAACTTGAGTACAGGAAAAAGGAGTTTGTACCCCAGAAAAATTTCAAGAATAACAAGAACGGAAACCATTTTAATGGTAAAAACTTCCGGGGAAGCAAAAATGGAGTTGCTAATAATTCCAGTAACTTCAAGGGCAGCAAGGAGGTTTCTAACAATCATGGAAATTACACTAAGAATTTTGAACGAAAGGAGCCTGTTAAGTGCTGGGAATGCAATGGCCCACACTATGCATCAGTTTGCCCGAATCGGAAGAAAACAAATGGCAATATTCATACTATTCAAGATGAAATGACTATTGGAGACTTTGCAGGGACTATGCCCCGAATCAACGCAGCGTTGGAGAACCGCCAAGCTGACTATCAAACTTCCATGGTGGAAGTAGGAGGTATGATTAACAAAATCCCTGTAACTATTTTAATAGATCCAGGTGCTAGTCTTAGTTATATTTCACCCCAGCTAGTAGAAAAATGTAATCTGACTGTTGAAAGGTTTGATAATTCTTGGTCAGTACAACTAGCTACTGGGGCAAAAAGGAAGGTAAACTGTTATGTTAAGGAATGTGTTCTAGATATGAATGATTTTAGAACTACTGTTAAATTAAATATTCTGCCACTTGGCTCGTATGACATACTTATGGGTATGGACTGGTTAGAACAGCATAAGGTAGTTTTAAACTGTTTTGATAAAACTTTTACCTGTGTAAAGAACAACGAACAGCCTGTAACTGTTAGGGGTATTCCTAGGAAAACTGTAATCAGGCAGATTTTTGCTTTACAACTTAAAAGGGCAGTCAGAAAAGGGTGCAAAGCCTATGCCGTGACTATTACAGATGAGACAGTTAAGTCTGAAATTAACAAGAAAACAGTAGAGGATTTTCCTGTAGTAAATAGATTTATTGATGTCTTTCCGAAGGAAATCCCAGGATTACCTCCCAAGAGAGAACTGGATTTTTCAATTGAGCTGATACCAGGTGCTGTACCCAGTTCAAAGGCTCCGTATCGTATGAATATTTTGGAGCTTAACGAATTAAAAACTCAGTTAAAGGAGTTAATAGATAAGAATTACATTCGACCCAGTGTGTCCCCTTGGGGAGCACCAGTAATTTTTGTTAAAAAGAAGGACGGAACTATGCGACTTTGCATAGATTACCGTCAGTTGAACAAGATGACAATTAAAAACAAATATCCGTTGCCTCGCATAGATGATCTATTTGATCAGCTATGTGGAGCTACAGTGTTCTCTAAGATAGACCTGAGATCGGGCTATCATCAGGTGAGGATTAAAGAAGAGGACATATTTAAGACAGCTTTCAGAACAAGGTATGGACATTACGAATTTGTAGTAATGCCATTCGGGCTTACTAATGCCCCAACCGTCTTTATGTGCCTAATGAATAACATAATGCATAAATACTTAGATAAATTTGTTGTTGTATTCATCGATGACATTTTAATTTATTCTAAGAATGAAGAGGAGCATAAAGAACATTTACGGATAGTCTTACAATAACTACGAGAGCAGCAGCTCTTTGCGAAGTTCAGTAAGTGTGACTTCTTCAAAGATGAAATCCAGTACTTAGGTCATGTAGTCACCAAGGAAGGGATTTCAGTTGATCCTGAAAAGATCTGGGCAATCGAGGATTGGCCAGTACCAAAAGACGTAACAGATGTTAGGTCCTTCATGGGAATTACCGGTTACTGCCGGAGATTCATTGAAGGCTTTTCAAAAATAGCCAACCCAATCAATTCCCTGCAAAAGAAAGGCAAGAAGTTTGATTGGAACTTGAAGTGTGAAGAAAGCTTTAAGAAGTTAAAGACCTTATTAACAATTGCGCCTATTCTAAGAATAGCAGATCCTAATAAGGATTTCGTGGTTTGCACCGATGCTTGTAATGACGGTTTAGGCGGAGTATTGACTCAGGATGGGCATGTCATTGCCTATGAGTCCAGGAAGCTGAAAATTCATGAAAAGAATTATGCCACTTATGACTTAGAATTAGCTGCTGTTATTCATGCTTTAAAGATGTGGCGACACCACTTAATAGGCAGAAAGTTTACTTTAATGACTGATAATAAGGGTCTGAAATACCTTTTGGATCAGCCTAACTTAAATGCAAGACAAGCCAGATGGTTGGCCTTCTTAAGTGAATACGATTTCGAAATTCAGCACATAAGAGGAAAGGAAAATAAGGTGGCTGATGCTTTGAGCAGAAATGCAAGGCTGAATTTTATATCAGCTATCAGCACTTATATCTCTGATTTAAATGAACAGTTGGTTGAAGGGACGAAATTGGATGAAGTTTATCAAAATTTACAAGCTACAGCTAAATAAAAACCTACAGAAAGTTTGTTAAAGGGTTATAGTTTAAATAAAGATGGATTTTTATTGTTTAAAGACAGGCTGTATGTTCCAAATGTACCTAAAGTTAAACTGTTAATTCTTGACAAAGTTCATAAAACCCCTTACTCAGGGCATCCAGGCTACCAAAAGACTGTCACCATGTTGAGAAAAGACTATTTTTGGCCTAATATGAAATCTGAAACAGCGGAGTATATAGCTAGATGTTTGGACTGTCAACAAGTAAAAACGGAGCATCAACATCCAACGGGATTATTACAACCTTTGCCTATTCCTAGTTGGAAATGGGAAATAATCAGTTTAGATTTCAGTACTGGTTTACCCAGAAATCAAAATTAGAATGATTCCATTATGGTGGTAGTAGACAAATTGAGTAAATCAGCACACTTCATTCTTGTTAAAACCACATACAAGGCTGCAAATATAGCTGATATATTTCTGAAATAGATTTTTAGGTTACATGGGGTCCCAAAAGTTATTATTTCAGACAGGGATCCTAAATTCACAGGAAATTTCTGGAAATCCTTGTTTAAAGGATTAAACACAACACTGAATTTCAACACTTCTTTCCATCCTCAGACAGACGGAAAAACTGAAAGAGTTAATCAAGTATTAGAAGATCTGCTAAGAATGTATGTTAAGGATCAACCAGGTAAGTGGGAGGATTATTTACATTTAGCAGAATTTGCATACAATAACCACTATCAATCGTCAGCTAAGTTCAGTCCTTTTGAAATTCTGTATGGGCGTAAATGTAACACTCCTATCTCTTGGAATAATCTAGTAGACAGATTAGTGTTAGGTCAAGAATTATTAAAAGAAATGGAACAGATTGTGAAACAAGTGCAGGTAAATTTGAAGATCGCCCAGGATAGGCAAAAGAGCCAAGCAGATTTGAAAAGAACTCCTAAAGAGTTCCAGGTGGGTGAACATGTGTTCATAAAGGTAAGACCAAAGAAGAGCACCCTAAGATTAGGGAGTTGTGCAAAATTAGCACCACGCTACTGTGTCCATTTGAAATTTTATCTAGAATTGGTCAAGTTGCTTATTAGCTAGCATTACCACCTAATTTAAAAGTGCACAATGTTTTTCATATTTCTGTTCTGAAAAAGTATGTTCATGATGTTACTCATGTGATTGATTGGAACGTTGTACAGGTAGAACCAGAAGGGGAAGTTCTGGTGGAACCGGATTGTATCCTCAGGAGGAGGGAAATTACTCTGCGGAACCACACAATTGGACAGCTGAAGGTGCAATGGAAGCACCTTAGTCCTGAAGAAGCTACCTGGGAACTGGAAAGTAAGATGCAGGAAGCATACCCAAATCTATTCCAGCAGGTGGCTGAGAATGAGGAATAAGTAACATCGAGGACGATGTTACATTTTAAGGGGGTGTGGATGTCACATACCCCAATTTTGTGAAAATAATGTAATTATTTTATCATATTCCTAAGACATTATGTTAGATTCAATGCTTAGTAGAAATTGATGACTCAGCAGAGTCACTAGAAATGGAATGTAATTCTGAATATTTAATTATTAATAAATAAATTATGGAGACAACAGCATGGGAGAGCTGTTAAAAAGAGGTTACTGGTCAAACTGGTGGATGGAACTAGGTGGAAAGGCAAAAGACAAGTGGCAGCATCCTCAAACACTTCCTAAGTTGCAGGTGGCAACTTCCCAATATTTTGGGGTCATGATTCCCCAAGAAAGTGGAATCAGAGCAGGTGGCTCATTAATGACAGTTAACCCAACAAAGACCTAGGCAATCTTTTAAATAGTACTCAATGAACTGAGCTGGGGGTTCAATTGTTCTGGAGGGAGAATACATTCAGGTGAATGCTATTCAGGAGTCCCATTGAGGAAGAGGGAAATACAGTAAGGAAGTTGTTTGAGATGGATGTTGCAGTAACTTGGTTCCAGTTTAGCTGTTTGGGCTGAGTGAATTGTTTTGCTGCACCTAGTTCCAGCT
Source organism: Larix kaempferi (assembly GCA_027924585.1). NCBI lineage: Eukaryota > Viridiplantae > Streptophyta > Pinopsida > Pinales > Pinaceae > Larix > Larix kaempferi. Next base: position 2,185,595 of record BSBM01000100.1, read on the forward strand.
AGGGAGACCAGAGCAAGCTCGGGGGTCCTGAGAAGTGTTGTCTGGGCACTCTCCAGGAATTGGAAGGGAGGAACAGCCTCCCACTGCTGTTGTTGTCCACAGAAACAGGTTCTGTCATTTATCTTATGTTGAAAGTATATATGAATGTATGTTAAGTTATTTTCTTATGTCTGAATAGTAATTAGTGTAGCGAAAGGTAGTATCCCTAGATATCAGTAGTAGAATTATTGAGAGTTACTGTGATTTATTGATAGTATGATAGAATATCCTTGTTATATTACCATCAATGTATTTAAGATATATACAGTTAATGTATTTATAATTTATGCAGTAACCATTAATTATTTTATGTAACAAATGGTAGTTATAAATATAAACCTAGTTTGATTTTTTTTTTAATAGATAAGCAGGGTTTACATTTAGAATATTCGTACTCTGTATATTTCGAAATTTATTAAACAAATTTAGGAATAATAGTAAATTTGAACAAATTCAGTTTTTAGACTCTGTTATTTAGTTTTGCAGAAAAATGATAACTACGGGCTCTAGAGGTATAACAGGTTACAAATATAGGATGGCATTAATACTATTAAACCAGACAAATTACCGTATTGAATCATTATCGATAATATTGTAGAAGAATGGTAGTCTTAGTTCAAATGTCTTTAGCAGAATACAAAACCTAAGACAGAAATTTAACTGATATCATTCTATTACAGTAATTAATACCCAAACCCTAACTAAAATTTATCAAGTCATCCCTTGACAACTAAAGACATGACAGTGGTGTTCGAATCGAACCTTGTTACCTCAGTTTTTACAACGAAAAGAAACAAACTAAGCATTTGTGCAAAAACCCTAGCGGGAAATATATCACCCAGAATTTATTAACAGTAAATAAACCAGATATTGTTTTAAAAACCAGAAGAAGATTCAGAACAAAACCTAGCTTGACTTTTAGCTTAAACAGTATGGTATTAATTTCCTTATTTTCCATTTGTAACCATAAAAACGTAATCATAACAAAACCGAACAAGTAACTACACAACATCGTGACCGAATAATTCGATCTTTAACCCTATCTTCACAGTTTATACAATAAGAAATTTCCGTAGAGCAACGACTTAGTTATTAACGTTATAACAGAAGGAAATAAAACAGAACAGTAACTAGCTCGAGTTTGAGCTTAAACAAAAACAGTATTTTTCTTTCCTCTAGACTTTCTTTTAACCACAAAACCATAAATTATATCAACTAAATCAGTATCTAAATAAAATCACTACTGTATGTTCGGATTAAAACCCTATTGTTTTTCCAAACTTCCAGGTATCTAAACATTGAAAAACATTACAACGAATTCACGACATACCCAGCTTAGGTATACGGGAGTTTGTTAAATTGTTTTCTTATCAAAGTCCGAATACACAGGAATTTCCATAACAACAAAACGTATTATCAAACCCTGTGTGAAAAATTTAGAGCCCAGTCTTAAAACTACAAAGCCGTAACACCATTTACAGGCAAACTCCAGAATTTCCTATCTGTCTATAATTTGAACACAGTGTTTTGTCAACTGAAATCCTTTAACACAAAAACAACGTTAGCATTTCAAAGTGAACCGAAGCCGTAACATTTCATTACATCACGGGGATAAACCCATAACCTATCATTTAAAAACACACAGTTAAAAGATTAAACCAGGCTGCCGTAATCCATAGGTCACTACGTTCAAGCCAAATCCTAAACCCCTTAACAACCAGCAAGGAGGAGTGTCATGATGAATGACCAGGCTTACCCGGATAAGCCAACTGACGAAGCAAGTGTCCTATACACATTCGTGAATAGCCAGGTCCTGCAATAACCATTGATACCAGTTATAAACTCATTTATTTAAAAAAAAACAAATCTTTAACTGAAATAGCAGTGGAAGGAGTTCTGTAACTTACCACGTTTGGAAGGCAGTGTTAACCTCGTATTTAACATGATAGCCATGAGAAGGGTAGGTATAGAACCTCTTCTTCGTTAACAATTACTACGAGCTGGCAGAAATAGGGATAGCTACCTCAATGAAAGCTTCGACGGGACCAAGCCAAGAGTATGGCAACACAGAGACAAGGGTAAATTCTGATAATAAGAAGAGATAAAACCCTAGGATTTTAACCAACTATAGTCGCCAATAACATTACACCATAACTCCATTGCAAAGAAGTGAACAAGCACGAAGGATTAAGTTGCCGAGAAGCTGTGCTCTTTAACATTTCAGTAGGGTTCGGGTTCGGACAGGAGGGTTTTTACAGAGGAACCAAGCCCAAAGGCAAGGGAAAAACAAATGCCGAGAATAGGGTTGAATCAACGCTTTTATATCATCCACACTTGGCGTAGAAGCTACCACGTAGCACTTTAATTCTTTCCAAGCAGTGGGTCGATGTTCCAAAGTCCACAATGAGTTTTCAATCATTTTGATTGTCAATTAAAATCATAACGAGGGTAAGCCAGAAATCATAGCAGGGATATTCTTTCTTGGTCGAGACCCATAGTTTAACACGCCATTCCTTTTATGTTGAAGACCATGCCTTGAACTCGTATAGGTGAATACCAATACATACCCTACAATCAATATTACCACGTAATTTTCAATAATGTACAAGATTTAACATTGAAGTCTATTTTAGACTTAGAGAACTCGATAATCATTATAAAGAAAGATGATAGGAGGAAGGCTTCAAATGAGTGTTGTGTTGTTTGTTAAACTTACCACTTTATTGCCATTCTCATATCCTATGCTAAGACAAGATTTGATTTAGTCTGAAAAATCATGAAATGATATTAGGGTTTAGCCGTCACAATATCTTTTTGTAAGTTATAATTTTTGCACGGATGGTTTAAGTTTTGCCATTTCTTCAGGATGTGACTATCACGGGTAGAATTCAAACTTTACAACTCATAAAAAGTGGAACTAAGGATACCCGAGTCCTTGCTACTTTTAGTTACGACATATTAAGAATCTCTTAACAGTTTCATATTACTAGTGTTATAGAAACAAAATTCAGACTTGCTACTCTTAATATTCAATGAGTTAATCAATTATGATATTGGAGGACTACTTCCAGGAGTGCCTTTAATTTCGTTCTAATATCATATATGGAAAACAAACACATATAGATTCCAACCAGTACAAAACCTGAAAGGTTAAGAGGTGTCATGTAGCTGATAAAATATCTTGCAAATGCCAGAAATAAGCATGCTATGCCTTCATAACTCTAGATCCTTTATAATTGAAATTGTAAATGATACAGAATAACATATTAGTAAAAACTGTCATGTAGTATTGACCAACCAGTTGCATTCCACAGTACTAATTATGAAGCATAATTACAGTACAGTAATATCATCAAAGAATAAAATTTCCACAGAGTCAATTAATCTATTGATTCTTCAAAAACATAGCTGACATATTATTTTAGTCATAATTAACTCTCTATCGGTAAGATTATGAGAAGATCACCGGAGGGGCTCTACCTTTAAACACTTGATAACCTGGCTCGCAAGCTTAGACACTTTACTGAACGATTGGTATAGCTAACTGAATTTTTTTAATACTTTAAAGATTTAAATGCAGCGACCCGCACATTACCTATATACCTGTAAGAGAAAGACAATTCGATGCATTAGCTCGGAAGCTAAGTAAGCCCAGTATGCTATGACAACACCCCCTTGCGGTTGTAAAACAGTAAAACGATCAGTAACGGAAAGTAAGATTTAAGTATAACAAAAGATCATTCAGATACACTTACAACCACGTAAGCTAAACAAATAGTTAAATGGCTGCATTTAATAACATTATTTGCTATTTTAAAAATTTTAAATTTTTCCGAAATTTTTGGGTTTTGACAAGGTGACACCCTTAACCCCTAATCCTTTATCCCCATAACTCCTAATTCCTTAAATTGTAACCCTTTAACCCCTAACCCCTAAACCCCTAAGCACTTAACCCTCTAACCCATAAATCCCCTAATCCCTATTTTTTTAACCTCCTAACCCCTAAATGCATTAACCCCTAAGTCCTTAATCCTTATCCCTGATCCCCTAATTGCTAACCCCTTAACCCCTAAACACTTAACTATTAATCCCTAATCCCTTAGCCACTAAGTCCTAAACCGTTAACCCCTAACTCCTTAAAGCATAACCCCTTAAGCCCCTATCCCCTAATCCATAAACCCCCTACCCCTATGCCCTAAACCCCTAAAGGCATTAAACCATAAACGCCCCAACCCCTAATCCCTTAACCCTTAAGCCTTTAACCCATAATCCCTAATCCCTTAACCTCTTAACGCTATATCCCCTAACCTTTACGCCATTATTGTCATCATCATCTTCATTGTCATTGTCATCATCGTCATCATCATTATCGTCGTCATGGTCAATGTCATTGTTGTCGTCATCACCATCGTCATTGTTAATGTCATTGTCATTATCACTGTCATCATCCTCATCCTCATCCTCATCATCAATGTAATCGTCATCTTTATCACCACTATGTTTGTCATTATCATCATCATCCTCATCATTGTCGTCATCGTCGCCATCATCATTATTGTCATCATCATTGTCATCATTGATATATCGGAAGCTAAACTGGAAGCTACAATATGCATTAAATTGGAAGCTAATAGGGGAGCAAAAAAGGAATCCAAAACAGGAAGATAAACTTGAAGCTAAATAGAAAGTTACACTGGAAGCTACAAAAGATGTTAAATTGGATGCTGAATAGGGCGCTAAATAGGAAAAAGCGTTGGGGCACACAAGTTGGTGCTAAAGTCGCCACTAATTAACACCAACCTTAGAAACAAGGTGCAAATTGCACTGGAAATAATGCCAACTCATAGAATAAAGCTTATGTTTTCCAACAAATGTAGAAAAATATATTAAAACGATCATCGGAAGCAAAAAATGAGCTAAACAAGAAGATAATCACAAAGTTTTGTTGTAGGCATGTCAAGTACATGACTATTTTTCTGTAGCGTAGGTTAAAATATTCTACGCACTCATAGTTTATGGCAATTAATTATGTGTGTCTCTGTATTGTAGTGCCACTATCATTTGCTCGTGTGTGGTTGTGTGAACCATGACTTCCCCTAGGACCTACAATGTGCCATACCAAAATTTTATACATTTGTATAGTGGATCACATCAAAGGAGATTCATAAGGATAGCATTCCATGGTGGTGTTGAGAGATAGTTGAAATTGTTTGTATGTTTGAGAAGGAACTACCCACGATTTTTATGGACTTGCAAGTCCATCTTCTAATTCACCTACCTGATGAGGTTGAATTAGTTGGGGTGCTTTCATGTCATTGGATGTTCTTCTTAGAGAGGCACATGAAAATATTGAAGGGGTTTGTTCGAGAAAGGGAAAAACCGGAGTATATGAGTTGTTCTATTATGCCAATGAGTACATCAAGCAAACTGATGACACACCGGGGGAAATGGTTTGGGATGACCAAGGGGATGAGGATGAAAGGGAAGGGGAGATACTCCAAATGAATAGAAAAAGGCACATGTTCAAGAGTAAGTAACTTATCTTTTGTCAAATTTGTACAAAGCAACTGTTTACAATGAAGTGTATAATATATATTTGATCTCATGCTATTCATTTGAATTATAGTATACATCGGTGAATCCAAAAATTGATGGCATTACACTAGTGCAAAATTAAAGATAAGTGACAAAAAAAACGACCAAAATCCGCATATAAATGACCACTTTTGAGTTGGTGACCACTGGTAGCAAATTAGAGGTCATATATCACCAAACAAAAAATGTGGTCATATTTAGCTTGGTCATTTATAGCTTATCTTGTGGTCATATATTTGGTCATATATTGTCACAATTAATGACCACAATTTTTGTCACATGATAAATGACCGCTAATTTGCTGCCAGAGATCACAAACTCAAAAGTGGTCATTTATATGCATATTTTGGTCATTTTTTTGGTCACTTATCCCTCATGTTATATTGGTGGTCATTTATATGCAAATTTTGGTCATTTTTTTAGTCATTTATCTCTTTTTAGTGGTTTCAGAATATAAATAGGGCACAGAGGAATCGAACCACCAACCTCCTACCTATCATGCAGGTGCTCTACCATTGAGCTTGCACCCTTAAATAGAATTCCTTATGGATTAATAGTAACTCTATCAGGAACATCAACCCTATTTGGCAAGAAATCAAATTCTGAACCATGTAATATATGTTGAATTTCATTGGTTGGACCCTTGAATTTTATTGTGTAATATTTATTATGTGATTGATGTTACTTTGCACTGAGTTCTTTGAATTTATGGCAGTCACAATAAAATCACAATGGATTACTAAACACAGGACATATTAATCAAATAAATATGTTATGGTCCATGTTGGTGAATCATGTTGGCCATAGGCTTAACCATTACAGATCAACATTGGAACTGACAGATCCATTATTCCTAAACTGTCCACCTGAAGGATAAGTTCAAGTGATTAAATATTGAAGGTTACTGTTCCAGATGCTACATGAAGGTTACTGTAGCAAGCTTATGCATGTTCAGAAAAGGAAGAGTGAAAATCTACAGTCTAATGCTTTGCATTGTAGTCTGAGATACCAAAATATATTATACAAGAAATCTTGCAATAGAGACTCAAGTCTTAATAAGCAATACCTGTTATTAAACTGGACAAATCCACATCGTTTTCCCACTGTTATTTTGACATGCCCATGTTCTCCAAACTGGCCAAATACTTGTCTCAGCATGTCATCCGTGACAGTGGGGTCTAAGCCACCAACAAATATCTGCACCCAAAACACATAGAGTAAGAATATAAAAAACAGATTGTTTGAAGAAATGAGAGCATGCAAAAAGGCAAATAAAAACAGAGGCACGCACAGTTGTATTATTTGGGTCATTATATGAGGAAACTACTGGAGGAGGAGGAACTGCCACTGCTGCAAACAAAGCACTTATAAGCAGTATAGAACATAAAAATAGAAAAAAAACAAGAACACAATAAATACTAAACAGATGATAAATCTCAATAAATTATCACATAGCCTAAATAATAAATAATGACTAAACATTAAACATAACTAAAACTGATGACAATATGCAATATGCTGAAAGGAGCAATCACACCTGATCCGACGAACTAGTAACCAGGATGCTACATAATAATTAATAACCATCAGTGTCATCGTTGATAACAAACAAGACTTCAAACCAGTTGAGGAATAGAATAAACAGCCACCAATGACATGCAACTTGTGAAAATATTCTACAGATTGCTAGAGTAAATGATGCATGACAAGAATGTTAGGCATGCATAGAGAATGGGGAAGCAAAGCATAAAATGGGCCAAACAATACCAGCATATGGGCAGCCATCTTTTAGTTTCACAAAACCAAAAGCAGGTTAGGACAAAAGGCTTTTTTCCAGACCTGATCTTAGATTAAATTTTAATCTATAAATTTTGCAGTCATTGCTCTACCCAATGGCAAATGGAAAAAGTAAACTAAGTTACTAAATACTCCATGGTAGCTCCTTTTTTGGCTTTATTTCAAAATTTTAAATACATGAATGGCATCTTGAATTTGTATGTCTCCTAGTTTCTTTATGTGTATATATCATGTGTGGCTCATTTTGATAAGATACACACGAGCAAATTCAACAAAACTTTTTCCTCGTTCTTATCATGATGCAATGAAATTCAATTCAATGGAAAACTCACATGCAATGGGACCCATTTTTAACCAAGTGGAGGCATCTCATCCATTAGCAGGTTTAGTGGTGAATGCTCACACTAGTTCCTAGTGGTTTTACTCACTTATAGGGGTGAGCAAGGGGAGATGATGTCATCATACAAAGATATAGGAGTGCTCTTTTTTATCCCAAAATGTAGTTTTGCACTTACAACAGAGTCATTTAAGTAAAGGTTACTCAGTGCTTACTTCCCTTAGAATGTGTTGCCAGCTTCGTTTTTAGGACATAAGCAAAGATTCATCTTTCACTCACTAGTCACGCTTACTCTTCATTATGGATGTTAAATTTGGGGACCTTACCTTCAGGCTGCTGATTAGATCTAGTTAGACAGTGTCCTTGTTTGGATGCTCTCCATGTAAAGAGATCAGAGCCTCAAACCATCAATTCTTGCAAAGTTCGGCACTGACCCACTCATTGCCTCTATGATCTTCATGGTTGTACCGATGATTCACAGGCTTGGGTGTATAGGCATCCTCCAGAGGAGTTATCTCAAGTAACCATATCTTGGCCTCAGAGCTTTAATGCAACAGGCAGATAATGGGATCCACTCCTGCTGGTATACCAGATCCTCCTCATTGCTCTGTCTAACCGATCTTGCTATTGACAGGTTGATTCCACACAACTTCTCGTTGGATGCACTAGACCTCTCCCAAAAATGGGGCATTCGAGATGAGATCTACAGATCTCATCTTCAGTCCACGTTCTAGGTTGCACCCATAGAGAAGTTCTCACCAAAGCTCCATTACTACTACATTACTGATCCGGGAAGTTCACCAAAATTAAAATTTCTAAGAATTGTTGAAAAGTTTAAAATGAAACATCTATCATTGATTCGTCTTTTCCACCACTTTGTGCTTCTAATGTTGCTTGAATTTACCCTGTTTAAAAAATGAAACCTTTGTGATCCGCTCTTAACGATAACTCAGTAATTGATCAAGCATGACTATTTGGGAGAGTAGACTAGAACTTTCTACAACATAATGTATCCATTGAGTGACGTATAACTTTTTGTGCTCTCACAATTGTTATGCATGTGCAAGTAATGAAGATCAAGCAGCATAAGAAATATCAGGCCAAATTTTGACAATCTGGAAATGAATTCTGAGGTATAATTCCCTAGATTAATGTGTGGGTACTCTAGTTTATTCGTGTTATCTACATGATGTCCACAATAATTGCAAGTGTTACCACTGTAGTGCAAACCATAAGCACCGTTGAGACTCCTTATAATCACCTAAAAATGGGTGGAACCAAGAATGCCTAGGTTGCCTATAGCGGTAGGTCTTACCATTACAGATCAAACATAGGCACCATGGAGACTCCTAATGATGGAACTTGCATGTTTGTGGTTCTGCCTATTTCTGAGCAGGAAATCATTAAGAGAGTGCATTGTAGATAACTAATCCGCATATAAGGATATTATACTTTTGGTTCATCTGATTCTTGAATACCTACAGACCAACCCAGGGAAACCCAAACCATGTAATGTTCTCCTCTATTTTCTTTAGCCATACACTTCATTGTCTTTATTAGTTGCATGCAAAAGGAAAAATGAATTGAGTGCTTTCATCTAAATAAACTCAATAGAAGATATCCACATATGAAATATAACGTAAGCTTCTTTAAGATGAATGGGGCGGAGGTTTCTTGGAGCTCACAAGGGTTTGGACATGGCGGAAATCTTGTGATGGGCGTCAGAGGATGTTCACTGTCAGGCTTATCAGACTGACACTAACACATGCGTGGTGACGGAACTACATCTTGGAACACTGTATTCTCTGTTTGAATATTGCTGGTGCTATTGGTTCTTGATTAAATCCTCGGGGTTTGTTTTCGATTTTCTTACTGTTTTCATATTTTATGGTGGGCTTGCTGCCGCCATGGCTTGTTTTGATGACCTGGTGGATTATTCATTCGATCCGTCGGATGATTTGCCCATCTGGACCCAGCCCTTGGGTGTCGGGTGGCAGGATGGGGCATTTTCTGCTGCGGGTGGGGCGGTGGTATTACCAGCTACTAAGAACATTCCGGAGCTAGTTTTCTTGCCAGCTCCCCAGGTTCCTGGCCCTTAAACGTTGTGACAGAACATATTCCTTCATCCTCACCTTTATCGGAGGCTGGGACTACTCTATGGACTTCTGAACAGGCTCTCAATGCCATCGAGGTCTCGGCGGTGGGTAAGACTGGAGCACCTGCGGTTATTGATGGTTCTCAGGGAACCGGCAGGGTGGTATTAAAAACTACGGACCCTTCTCCTTATTTGAACACTGTTGGGGCGAAGGAGGTTTCAAGGAAGGGTTTACTGGAAGTGCATGAACATCATGGGTTCGCTAGCCCTTGTGTGGGATCTGGTACTAGTTCTGAAGAGTGGGGAGGCCATCATTGGATGATTCCTTACATCAGGTGAAACGAGGCAGAAAACGATGGCTCAAGCTGAGCCAGCACAAATATAACTATGCCCTGGGGGAAGACATTGAGTGGAATCAATTACTCACGATGAGCAGTATAACCTTGGTTGGTAAGGCTCTGGGTAGATCTTTCTCTCTGCGCACCATAGAGGCATGGGTGGGAGAAAATTGGGCTGCAGAATTGGGTTATTCCCCTGAAGTTGTGGAATTAACCCGCAACTGGTTCGCTTTTAATTTCCACTCGGAGGCACATACAAAATGGGTACTTAATTCCAACTGGAGTTGGGATCATTGCCCAGTCATGATCAAACCCTGGCATCCAATGTTTGATGTGAGCCGTGAACGGCTTGATATTGTTCCACTGTGGGTTCAGCTACCGGGTTTGCCACTCCATTACTAGTCGGAGAGACATTTTAAAGGGATAGGTAACCTGATTGGTACCTATTTGGATGGGGATTTTAGTTTTCTACAGACTCGTCAAAGGAAGATTGCCTGTATTCTTGTAAACCTGAATATCAGAGATGGTTTAGCACCAGATGTAACCCTCACCTGGGGACCCTTCGTTTATGTTCAGAAGTTGGACTATGAAAACGTTCCATTCATATGCCGACGTTGTCATGCTTATGGTCACCCGGTGGCTGAATGTAATCTTCCTCTTCGGAGGAAATCTGGAGGGACACTTAAATCTACTAATGCTGCGGGATCTTCACGGCCGACTGCTGCTCCAATTACCGGACCTCCTGACATGGCTCTGGAAGCGGATGAGGGTCATGGAAATCCACGGGATATGGATGACCCACGGGGTGTTGCTCACACGGGACTTGGGGCAACGGCGGATGGGACTGAAGGCATACCTCAGGAACAAGGTTTGGAGGTGAACAATGTTGGACAGCCGATACAGGGAACTTCAGCGATGGTGCTACAAACTGCCTCTGCATCGAATCCTGGGCCGTCGTCGGCGGGTATTACTCATTCCATTAATCCCCTCTCCTTTCATTTTGTTTTAAAAAATTGTACTTTGGATAATCCGGACTGGTTAGAGGCTTTAAAAAATTTGCATATCTCCTCGGCTATGGAATTGGGGGAACCTATTGGTATTGGATCTGACCTCCCTACCTCTCAACTTACCCCCTCCTCCACCCACCCTACTTTGCCGGACCCGGGGGTGAGGCTACTAGACCTACCGCCTGAACATGATCCTGGGCCTGTAGATGGGTTTTCTTCACCTACTGCTACTACCTCATCGGAATCTGGATATTTTCTTCGATCTCTCACCATAGTTTCCTCGGGTGGGCTGGGTGCTGGGGTGAATAAAATTGGGAAAGGCCGTGGTAGGAAATCTAATCTCTCTAAAGCACAATCCAAGGCCAAGATAGATCTGATGGATGGAAAACAGGTGAGGATTGTTGAATATTGTAACTTCTAAGAATATTATATTTGTATATTATTTATTCCGGAGATGTTCCATACCTCCGATGTGATTATACTATGAATCCGGAGATGTTTATTCCTCCGAATTGGTTGTGGAAACTAGGGTTATTAGACCCACCATGTGGGGGTCGGCCTAGTCAGTTATAATGGGGTATTTAACCTAATGGTTAAATACGAGCCTACATGTACTTGTGTAAAATACATATCAGAGTAGTGTATAAATAGAGGAGGTGTGTTCCTCATTTGATACACTTACTCACTTAAGGATAGCGCACTTGTGGAGGAGATATCTACTATTGTGGAGGAGGAGATCATGTCTCAGGGTTTCATCTTTGTATATTGCTGGTCATCTATATTGAGGAAGCTTTGCTGGGTTTTCTACCCCATGAGGGTTTCCCAGGATAAATCTCTGTCTCTTGTGTTTATGCTATGCTTGTTGTTTCTTCAGTGATCCTGTATATGCTATTATTGTGAAATGGAATGTAATGCTGCTATTTTCTGTCTTAGCATATTGAATCTTAACATGGTATCAGAGCTAACCTGAAGGAAGACAAGGTATGGCACTTACGACACTTGCTTTACTTACGACAATTTGAAGGTTAGGGTTTTACATAGCAAAAACCAGTCATCGTGGAACTTTCGCTATAACTCCATTTTGGCGAAGGTTCAGGGTCTGAAAAGTTTACAGGTCGAATATAACATCCCTAGGTACCTTGTGTCCAAAGGGAATCCTGAGATTCGTTGTACTTTGTAAGTTATGATCAGTACAAGTTAGGGTTTCTGCCTCTTCCAGATCTCAGTCAAAATCAGGTGACCTTGGAAAAAAGGTCATAACTTGGGCTAGGAAGCTCCAAATGAAATTTCGTAAAAAGTGACAGGTAGTACACAGAATGTACTATCTCAGGAAACGTTTTCAGAGGCCGAAGGTGAACCAGTGACACGTGGAACGCCGTACAAGTTCACTCTCCTGTTTTATCCCATAAACAGGTCACGTTGCGACACTTGGCATAACTCTCTCTCAGAGAGTCCAATTGAGGTCATACCTGTCAGGATGGAAAGATAACAGGTCGAGATATCTCAGAAAAAGTTTTCAGAGGCCGAAGTTCAAACAGTGACACGTGGCATGCCGTACAAGTTCGCTCTCCTGTTTTATCCCATAAACAGGTCATGTTGAGACACTTGGCATAACTCACTCTCAGAAAACCCAATTGAGGTCAGACCTGTCAGGATGGAAAGATGACAGGTCAGGCTACTACAGGAAAAGGGTTTCAGACCCTGTGGAGCAAAAATTTCAGAGTTATAGCAGAAACAATCAGGTGCATATTTCTGTCAAAACAGAATTATTTTTGGAGCACCTTTATTCATGGCTTTCGGAATTTAGGGTTTCGGAGAAAGTTAGAATTTTTGGAATCGAAGTCCACGGCTGAATGCTACTCAGGAAAATCAAAATTTAGAGACCAAGATCGAATTTTTTGGTTGGGTGGAAGACCGGGCTTGATCAAACCCCAGTTCGGGATTTTGATCGGAAAGATGGAAAATTAGGGCTTCAGCAAAAGTTGGAATTTTTGAAGTCTGTAACCACGGCTGGAAGCTCCTCAGAAAAATAAAAGTTTAGAGCCTTGGATCGAACCTTTTGTTTGGGCAGAAGGGTGGGCTTCATCAAACCCTAGTTCGGGATCCTGTCCAGAAGATCCAGAAGTTTCAAAGGCAATTTTTGAGGGGTCAAATTTTGGAGATTCCAAAATTGAAGTATGCCAGTTTGATCAGCTCAGCAAGACATATTCTCTCATCCATTCAGAAGTGTGAAAGTCAAAGTTTGAATATTTAGGGCTTCTCTAGAAAACCCTAATCAAGCTCCAGATCAAGTTTCAGGGGGAGTTGAGGCTAAGGAGACTACAAGAAGTCTCGGCAGGTATGACTTAAGGAGGTTCAGGTATGTCTTGAAATCAAATTCTTGATTAAGTTCATGATGTGTTTGTCTTCATATTATTTACTAGTACAATCTTGATTAATGTTAGAATTGTCTTATCACCCTAGTAACAATATGAATGCATGTGAATGATCAAAGACATTCATTGATTAGGGCTATATGATTGTACTAATGCATTATGATGTTGTGTGAGGTTGATGTTGTCTGCTAACAAGATACAGGTACATCACAAAAGACAAATCAGGTTCCATGACCATGAAAACATGAAGACAAAGACTCATCCATAATATTTGTTCTACTTACGAGGTATGTATGACTTTGTTATATTATGCTTAACCTATGAGACATGCAGGTTCTAGCTCAGGATCTCTAAATCATTGAAGAGATTGTTTAGGTATGTTGTACATAACCAAGTAGGTATACTAATCCAAGTATGTTTCCCATGAATCTTACCTTGTGTTAGGATCCCTTATATAAGTATACTTGGAATGATTGGTTATGCTTATTCATAAAGTTAGTAATCAAGGGATTATGCATATTATGTCTTTTATCTTGATTGATGATATGCATGAGTAAAAGAAGACTTCCCTGAAATCTTGAATACTAATGTTTATTAACTATAATCATGACTATACATTTTCAAGATTATTTAGAACTATAATGTTTTGATAGCATTTAGAATATACTAATGAGTGTATGTTTGTGTATGAGATCATGAGGATGACTCTTGAGCATGCACAGTGGTACAGAATGAATAGAAGTTCAAAAGACATACAGAAGATCAAGCGGGAGGCAACCACACAAACATAAAAGATAAGTATTTGAGTTGTTATTTGAAATAGTAATGATATTTCCTGTAATAGGTTGTATGCATATTTGTATTCCTAGAATATATGATGCTGAGTGTAAACATTCATAGAGCATTGAACAGTATACCACTAATGTGCATATGATTGGTAAGTTGGACAAACATTCCATTGTTGCTTGTCTAGAATGAAACCTCTTTGCTGACATGCTAAGAGCTGTGCACACTCTCGATAGTATGTTTTGGTAGAGATGGAAGGCATCTAGATAGCCACTGTATGCATACAGGATATGGGAAAGTGTTGTGCCAAAGTGTTGGTCAAATTAGTTGCATAACTATGTAAATGATATCTGTATGCATAATAGGTTATCATGACAATGTGATTTGATGAAGTATTACTGATCATGTACCTAATTTTGATTTGTAGGAAAAATCATGATGAATGATGAACAAGCGATGGATGTTCAACAAAAGGATTTACAAATCAAACACACTATAGAAGGCTTGTGGCTAGAAGATTCTCTTAGAAAAGAGAAAGAGAATCATGATGAGATGTTTGTTCCAAGTAGATAGATAAAACCATTCTCTTAATGGTGTAATCAAAGAAGAAGTGTGATTCAGGTTCTGTATGGGTACCCAGGATCGATAATCAATTGATGAGCTTAATGATCACCACGGGTGATGTGGATCTCAATCTTTGCTACAAGGTTGAATATGGTTTTTATACATAGATGACATGGATGCAAGAAGGAACTCACCACAGAGTTCGAATAATATTGAGGCTCATATCAGTAGACCCATCTATCGAGAGATGGCATAGATAGATATGCAGAAAATCATTCAATGCAGAGTGTGAATGATGTTCAGTCACAAAGGGAGAATTGACAGTTTCTTGATAAGCTTGGGCTTTACCAAAAGTAAAGTTGTTCCTAACCTTTACCTTAAGGCTATGGATCATACTATTATTATGATATCCTTCTTATAGGGAATGAGAAACAGATCATGAAAAGAAAGAAGAAGATGGCTGCAGAAATGAAAAATGAAAGATCTCAGATTGATGCATTACTTCCTAAGTCTGGAAGTATGGCAAGGCTTAGAAGGAATCTTTCTCAACCAAGGTAAGTATGCTGTGAAGTTTCTAAAAGATTTGATATGTTGGAGTATAAAGCCATGGCCACTCCCATGGACTCCAACTTGAATTTGTTAGTTAATGACTCATCGTATTTAGTGGACCTAACCCTATATAGACAAATCATTGGGTCATTGATGTATTTAACAAATACTAGGGCAGATATATGCTTTGCTGCAATTACCCTAAGTCAGTGTCTAGTAGAACCTAGAAAGGTTCACTTAATAACTACAAAGCATGTAGTGAGGTACCTAAAAGGTACAATAGATTTTGGTCTATATTATCTTGGAGGTCATGAACTCCGTTTACATGGTTACTCAAATTCTGATTAGGCAGGAAGTGTCTCAGACAGAAAGAGTACATCAGGTGGATGTTATAGTCTTGATTCTACCATGATCTCATGGTTTAGCAAGAAACAATCTAGTGTGGCTCTCAGTACTACTGAAGCAGAATATATAGCTGTCTGCTTTGCCAGCTGAGAAGCAGTGTGGTTTCAGAAGCTATTATATGGAGTGTTTGACTTAGAAATGGATCCCACTGTGATTATGTGTGACAATCAAAGCTGCATTGAGATGACTGAAAATCCTGTGTTCCACGATAAGTCAAAACACATAGAGATCCGATACTTCTATATACGAGATATGGTGCAAAGAGGAGCTATCAAGCTTGTATATATAAGCACTGAGGATTAGATTGCTGATATCTTGACTAAACCTCTGTCTCGAGTGAAGTTTGAATACTTTCGAGACAAGCTTGGTATAGTTCAAAAGAACTCTCCTCGAAAGGGGGAGTAGCATAGTATCTGATAACAAGTCTGTCTCATCAATGATGAGGTTACCTATTTACTGCACTTAGTTACCTAGAATTATTTAGATTTAGGACTCTTATCTTCTTTCTTTTGATGATAGATGTATACATGCTCTTGATGTTAGTTTTGATGTTAGATGTATACATACCTTTGATGTTAGATGTATGCATGCTTTTGATGTTAGTTTTGATGATAGATTTATACATACTTTTGATGTTAGTTCTGATGGTAGATGTATACATGTTTTGATGATGATGATACATGTTGTGGTTATACATGTTTTGATGATGATGATACATGTTGTGTTTATACATGTTTTGATGATGATGATACATGTTGTGGTTATACATGTTTTGATAATACATGTTTTGATGATGATGATACATGTTGTGGCTATACATGTTTTGATGATGATGATACATGTTTTGGTGATGAGGATACATGTTTTTGGTATACAACATGTGAAGGGATTGGATCATTCCTGGACTTCAGTCCGAAAGAAGAGCCGTAGATGTATGTCTTCGAAAATGAAGTTCTTGGTGAACATGTGAAGGGATTGGATCATTCCTGGACTTCAGTCCGAAAGAAGAGCCGTAGACGTATGTCTTCGAAAATGAAGTTCTTGGTGAACATGTGAAGGGATTGGATCATTCCTGGACTTCAGTCCGAAAGAAGAGCCGTAGACGTATGTCTTCTAAAATGAAGTTCTTGGTGAACATGTGAAGGGATTGGATCATTCCTGGACTTCAGTCCGAAAGAAGAGCCGTAGACATATGTCTTCGAAAATGAAGTTCTTGGTGAACATGTGAAGGGATTGGATCATTCCTGGACTTCAGTCCGAAAGAAGAGCCGTAGACGTATGTCTTTGAAAATGAAGTTCTTGGTGAACATGTGAGGGGATTGGATCATTCCCGGACTTCAGTCCTAAAGAAGAGCCGTAGAAATAAGGTCTCCGATAACAGAACGATAGGACTGGATCGTCCCTGGACCTCGGTTCAAAATGTACGTGACAAATCCTAGGATTGATCTAGGTTACATCCAGCATGAAACAGGGCTGGCTCTGTAGATGTGATACATCCAGCATGAAACAGGGCTGGCTCTGTAGTTGTGATACATCCAGCATGAAACAGGGCTGGCTCTGTAGATGTGATACATCCAGCATGAAACAGGGCTGGCTCTGTAGTTGTGATACATCCAGCATGAAACAGGGCTGGCTCTGTAGATGTGATACATCCAGCATGAAACAGGGCTGGCTCTGTAGTTGTGATACATCCAGCATGAAACAGGGCTGGCTCTGTAGATGTGATACATCCAGCATGAAACAGGGCTGGCTCTGTAGTTGTGATACATCCAGCATGAAACAGGGCTGGCTCTGTAGATGTGATACATCCAGCATGAAACAGGGCTGGCTCTGTAGATGTGACACATCCAGTATGAAAAAGGACTGGCTCTGTGGCGGTAAATCCTAGATCTGATCTAGGTCACATCCAGTATGAAAAAGGACTGGCACTGTGGTTGGGATTGGATCGTCCCTAGACATGAGACTTGTCTTAAAGAGATAAGGATTGATCATCCTGGAACTTGATCTGGATTGCATCATCCATGGACCTATGTCCTAAAGAGAGCAGGATTGATCATCGTGTAATATGATCGTGTGATGACGATGCTGATCGCATGATGACGATGCTGATCGTGAGATGACGATGCTGTCGATCGTGTGATGACGATGTTGATCATATGATGACGATGCTGCTGATCGTGTGATGACGATGCTGATCATGCGATGATGATGTTGATGATCGTGAGATGACGATGCTGTTGATCGTGTGATGACGATGTTGATCATATGATGACGATGCTGCTGATCGTGTGATGACGATGCTGATCATGCGATGATGATGTTGATGATCGTGAGATGACGATGCTGATGATCGTGTGATGACGATGCTGATGATCATATGATGACGATGCTGTTGATCGTGACGGTCTAGATGATGATGTTGATGATCATGTGATGACAATGTTGATGATCGTATGATGATGATGATGCTGATCGTGATGATCTAGATGACGATGTTGATGATCGTGAGGATCCAGACATTGATGTTGCTATAGTTGTTCGAGTGCTGTAGAAGATAAAGACTCAGTACTGAAGATGTTGATGTTCCAGTAACTAGTTGAGTTATTGATGATGTTGAGAAAGCTTCCAATGATTTATAGATGTATCATGTATGATGTATGACTCGTTGCTCCTGCGGATGTTGTTATAATATCCTTCTCGTTAAGGGGGAGTGTTGAATATTGTAACTTCTAAGAATATTATATTTGTATATTATTTATTCCGGAGATGTTCCATACCTCCGATGTGATTATACTATGAATCCGGAGATGTTTATTCCTCCGAATTGGTTGTGGTAACTAGGGTTATTAGACCCACCATGTGGGGGTCGGCCTAGTCAGTTATAATGGGGTATTTAACCTAATGGTTAAATACGAGCCTACATGTACTTGTGTAAAATACATATCAGAGTAGTGTATAAATAGAGGAGGTGTGTTCCTCATTTGATACACTTACTCACTTGAGGATAGCGCACTTGTGGAGGAGAGATCTAATATTGTGGAGGAGGAGATCATGTCTCAGGGTTTCATCTTTGTATATTGCTGGTCATCTATATTGAGGAAGCTTTGCTGGGTTTTCTACCCTATGAGGGTTTCCCAGGATAAATCTCTGTCTCTTGTGTTTATGCTATGCTTGTTGTTTCTTCAGTGATCCTGTATATGCTATTATTGTGAAATGGAATGTAATGCTGCTATTTTCTGTCTTAGCATATTGAATCTTAACAAGGATTGAACGGGCGCTTAGAGCGGTGCGAGCCCCAAAGAGGGGTCGTTAATGAAGGTTATGTCTTTTAACTGCAGGGGTCTTGCTGGTCCCCATAAAAAAGCAGCACTTCGTAGAGTGGTATCCCTTGAACACCCGGATATCATTCTACTCCAGGAGACTATGGGTGTTGGTGAGGGTATTAAAACATTACTTGAAAGCTGGTTTGGAGGATGGACTTTTGCTACCTTGGATGCTCGTGGTCGGTTCGGTGGCCTGGCTATGGGCTGGAACTCTCGTTCGGTGCAGTGCCTAAACCTCTGGGGAATGGAAGCGGCATTGGGAATGACCTGCAGCTCTCTTGATGTTGGTGAACTCTTTACGGTGGTAAATGTTTATGGACCATATTTGAACCGGGTTCCTTTCTGGGATTCTCTCCTCTCGCATCCTGAGATGCAGGAAGGAAATATGATCCTCGGTGGGGATTTAAATTTCTCTCTTGGCCCGGCTGAAGTTTGGGGTAGTAGGGCTAGGACTGACCCTTTGGCTGACTACTTCACCCACAAGCTTGTTACACATGATTTATTGGATATTGAACCTACCCTTCTTAAAGCTACTTGGAGGAATAACAGGACAGGTGACTATAGGGTTGAGAAACGGTTGGATAGGTTTCTGGTGTCAGAACTTTTTGTGGACAGAAGATACCTATTGAGACAGTGGGTAGGATCGGGGGGCTCATCTGACCACTTTCCCATTTTCTTGGAGATTAGAGACGGACCTACAAAACCAGCAGGACCGATGAAATTCAATAAGATCTAGTTACAAGATGAGACCTTTTTTGACTTGGTGGGATCCCTTTGGGTACACTACAACCCAAGGGGGGGTCAATCTGCCTCTCATCAGTTCTCTGCTAATATCAAGAGAATTAAGCGACCTATGAAGGAATGGGCCTATGAAAAGAAGTGTAGGGATGAAAGAGAACTGAAGTCGATTGAATTGGAACTACAGTCTATTTATGACTCTGGCACTGGGGGACTTGGCTCTGTTGAAGAAAAAGCACTTTTGACATCTCTGGAAGGTAGGAGAAATTTGCTTTTATTGGAAAAAGAGGAAACATGGAGACTTAAAAGCAGGGCTCTGTGGCTCTCGGCTGGGGATGAGAATACTAAATTCTTTCATGCTTACGCTAAAGGTAGAATGGCGTCTAATACCATCTGGAGCCTGGAAGACTCTTCGGGGGATCCTCAGACTTCTTTTGAAAGTATGGCTGGAGTGGGGGTAGATAATTTTCAATCACTTTTTAAAGCACCTGCACAGGCTAGTATTCTGGAGATAGTCAGGATGGCACAACTTTTTCCTCGGTTTGTGGATGAGGATGACAATCATGCATTGATGGCTGTAGTAAATGAAGAGGAACTGATGGGAGTGTTACAGGGTTTCCAAAAAGACAAAAGCCCGGGGCCGGATGGATGGACTGTTGAATTCCTCATTGCACTCTTTGAGCTAATTGGGAAGGACCTACTGCAGATGGTGGAAGATACTCGAATCTCTAGGCGGATTCCAGCTGCTTTAAACTCCACTTTTTTAGCTCTCATACCTAAATCTGACAATTCTTCCTCCTTAAGTGATTTCAGACCCATCTCATTGTGTAATTGTGTATATAAGGTAGTGTCTAAAATTATTGCCAGGCGGCTGAAAAGCATACTGTCCAAGCATATTTCTGAGGAACAATTTGGATTTCTGGAAGGCAGACAAATTCACGAGGCGATTGGAGTAGCCCAAGAGGGCATCCATAGTATGAAATCAAAGAAAATCAAAGGAGCCATTATCAAGATTGATTTGTCAAAAGCATATGACAAGGTGAGCTGGATGTATATTCATTTACTTCTTACACATCTGGGTTTTGCTGTGGATTTTATTAGGTGGATCATGAGCTGTACATCTACAGTATCTTTTGCGGTACTAATAAATGGTGCAGCATCTCCTTTCTTTCGGTCTGAAAGGGGTCTTCGTCAGGGATGCCCTCTATCCCCTTTATTGTTTCTGTTGGTTGCGGAAGGACTTAGTAGAGCATTGAAGAGGGCTTGTAGGGATGGAACACTACAGGGGATACAAGTGGCTCCTGATTTATTTATCACACATCTACTGTTCGTGGATGATACACTCATCTTCTGTTCTGGGTCGGCTAGGGATATGGAAACTCTCCAGGACATTTTTAAACTCTTCTCTCGAGCTACGGGTATGGAGATCAATGACAGAAAATCTACTATTTCGACTCACCTCCTTGGGGATGATGAGATCACTACTATTCAGAGGCTTTTCCCATTCACTTTCTTAATTCTTGATGATGGTTTATGTTATCTTGGATACCATCTAAAACCTAATTCATATACCAAACAGGACTGGCACTGGCTCATTGAAAAATTTCACAAGATTGAAGATTTGGAGTCACAGGTGGTTATCTAGAGCTGGGAGGCTGGTCCTGGTAAAATCCGTTTTAGAGGCCATACCGGTGTACTGGATGTCCCTCTCTTGGATCCCCAAAGGGACGCTGGAAACTGCTAGGAAATTGTGCTTTCGATTTCTATGGAGTGGGAAAGGAGATTTTGTTTCACCTTGGGTCCGTTGGCAGAAAATCGCTATCCCTAAATCCTTAGGGGGTTGGGGTCTAAAGAACATACATCTCTTCTCAAGTGCACTGGCGGCAAAAGGGGTTTGGAGACTGCTGAAAACTGAAAGCCTTTGGACACGAGTTGTCATACATAAGTATATTTTCCCTGTTTCTTTAATGGACTAGGTACGGGCCACGAATAAGAATCATTCTGGTTGCTCTGTTATATGGAAAGCTGTTATCAAATCTTTTTCGGTGATTGGTGATCTACTTACTTGGAATATTGGGAATGGACTGGATCTACGGATTGGGGAAGATCCCTGGTATGGGAGTGCTGGAAGACACATCTTATCTGATGAATTGATTACATCCCTGCGTGAAATTGGCATCACTTACTTATCCCATCTCGTTGTCCATGATAGAACCAACCCATGGAATCAGTCGTGGATCGGGGCAGATACTTTGGCACTCTCTGTGGAGGATCAGGGGGAATTGAGAACATATTACCGAGCACTCAATTGCTCACATATACACATTCGTAACAGGGAGGACGTTCTGGTATGGGAGGGGGCACCAAATGGAATGTACACACCTCAGTATGGCTACATCAGCTTATGTCACTTCAATAATCCACGTGCTTTGGTGGGGTGGTGGAAATTCCTTTGGAGGATTAACTGCCCATTGAAACATCGTATCTTCATGTGGTGTGTTCTCAATGAATCCATTCCAACCTGGGATTTTTTACAACGCAAGAACAGGGCGGGGCCAGGGTGGTGCACTCTATGCAAAGCGAACGAGGAAACTTGTCATCATTTATTCCTGCGTTGCCCATACATGGTGCAGGTATGGGCGGAATGCTCCCGATTGACAAACACTATGTTTAATTGGGAGGGGGATACGATTCTGGCTGCTTGGTCACAGTGGTTTAGGGACCCTATTGGCATGTCCTACAAAAATCTTCCTTTGCTGGTAGCATGGGGAATCTGGTTGGCACGGAATGGAATGATTTTCAATAATAAACCCTATACTCCGGTGGTCTCTGCTGTACAGATATGTGGCTTTTTAAAGGCCTATCCACACCACGTCAAAGCTGCAAAACAACGAGAGGTCCTTGCACTTGAGATTGATGATTCCTTACCTTGGGGATTCTATGATGGTTCTACTTCTGAATACAAATGTGGGGGAGGGGTGATTCTACATTTATCACGAAACCACTCTTACCACCTGTAGTGGGGATTGGGGGAGGGAGGAAACAACTATGCAGAATTAATGAGCCTTATGCTGCTTCTTTTGTTTGCTAGGGAGATTGGATGTCAACAAATTAATGTGTATGGAGACTCTATGAATGTCACAAATTGGACATCTGGTACACAACAATGCAGGGATATTAGACTTGAGAATATTCTACGGGATATATTGGAACTGAAGCTGTCCTTCTTACATTTTTCTTGCAGACATATATACAGGGAGAACAACCAGGAGGCGGACCAAGCTGCTAAGGCTGGCAGGGACTTGGCAGTGGGGCTGTGGAAAGTGATAGAACATCGAGATGGGACTGATTATGAATATTATCATCGACCTTTTATGGACCCTATGTTACAAGATTAGTAGCTGGAGCAGTTACTGTTTGATGGCACTATATACTATGGATGGATTATATTTTGGTTACTGTAGAAAGGCTGCGCCCTTTCATACTCCTTAGACTATGCTTTTTTGCTCGGGGAACCACCTGTTTTTATTGTTTCTTTGACATATTTTGATATGTGGGTTTTATTATTGTATCTTTTTGGCCATATATTGGCTTTTGATGGAACTCATTGGGCTACAAAACTGAAATCTTTTGTTATTAATGTATCGTCCTGCAATGGATAAATGCATGCTATACGCATATACAGAATGTAATTTTTCACCTCTGATGAATAAAATTATGCTTTTTTCTTGTGAAAAAAAAAAATAAACTCAATAGTAAAATAAAAAACATCTGAATACTGCTTTTGGCTATATTTTTTTCTTCTACATGGTAGCTGTTACCAATAAATACAGGGGCATTTTGGATTTACAAAGGGACTCTTTCTAGCACATATCAGAGCAAAGGCATAAATATATTTTGAGTTGAAGAAAGGGCTTTTTTACATTATCCAGCCACAAAGCATCCCCGGGATTGTCTTCTACATCATAAAACATTAGCTAAAAGGTCACTTACAGCTATAAAGATCAGTTATGGGCACAGTTTCTAGGTATCCTATGCATGTTAAGGTCTTCTAACAACTCGATCTTTCAATCTAGGCATAATTTGGGCATTTCTATAGATGTTTCAGCCTCCCAACAATAATGAATCTCAGATCTGGGCAAGTCTGGGCATAGTTGCAGCAGTAAATAGCCACATTAGACCAATTCTGGGCAGTCTTGTGGGTGAGAAAGCAGCAATAAACCAACATGACTTTCACCCTGGGCATGCTAGCTCAAATTCAGGCCTGTTCCTATGCCTGGCAGTGGTAAAAAGCAGTCTCATCTCTAAATCTGGGCACCAAATAAAAACCAAATCTGTCCAAGGTAGTAAGAAGTTTGTAAATGTAAACTTGAGAAAGAATAAAAGCAAACATATGACATTATGACCACCATTAGAACCTCTACTTATCATCACCAAATGAGCACCAAAATTCTAGAAGAAAATATCTCTCAAGTTATTTAGCCTAAAATGTAGTGAGATATAAGATAATTACTCTATGAATGTTCAATTCATTAAGCCGCACTCGTATGTTACTACATACACTTTGTCTTTTTCCAACGTTGTAGTGTCGGCATAACATACAAGCACCCAAAATGGAACAAGAATTGTAGGTTGACATCTCAGCCTACATGCAAATTTCCATCTTAGCCTACAGGGGATGGTAGCCAATAGGATCCTATAGGAAAACATGGTAGCCTACAAGACCCTGCAAGCTGATATGGTTGCCTACAAGGCCCTGTAAGTTGAAATCTTGACCTACAACGTCCCCTTCCTTAAAGTTGATATGAGCCGATTAGAGTCAATTGTAAGAACAATATTCAACTACTAATACTTGACCTAAATTGACCTAGCATGCTAAACTTATTGTACTGAATATAGAGATACACAGATTACAAAAATTGATGGATGAGGATTTGAAAATAACCCTATGACTAGAGGTTCTTGGCTGACCCTTGTCATGATTAAACAAAAAAAACAAAGAACATGAGAAAACTACTACCTGGGAGGTCTAGGGTGTTGTTTATTGTCAATGTTAGAATCGAGGATGATGAATTATGGCTAGGAGTATTGTTTTCATCTTCATCATGCGTCTCACTTGGCCCATTATCTTGAGGTTCTGTGTCATCCTCTACAACTACAACATTTAAACCCTAGTGAACCCTGATCATGGCATCATATCTTGGAACAATTAGCTCCATATTCCTTTTTATCTCTATCTACTGCTAAGAATATTTCTCTTTCATAGCCTGAGCAATAAGGAATTTGACTAGCCATTAGATTTCAGTCATCTTGGATATCTTTGTATCCCTACTCCTAGAAAACCAATATCTGGAAACCACTAGATGGATTCACTATCTACTTTATCAGACATGGTCATGCCTCTTTTAGCAGATTCCTTCTTCTCCAAAATGTTGATCTCCTTCTTGATTGACTATGCGTGCCTCTGAAAAAAATTGTTAGAATCGGTGGTTTTGGGATGACCATGCTTCAACCAACATTGTTTACCTTTCTTTCCACCATGAAACAAGGATTTTCCCTTTTTATCCTCCAAATTGATAGCATACTTCCATGTCATATTCCTACTCAAACCTTCCATACTAAATTGGGGTTGGTTGGTGACACTTAACCCCAATAAGAGAGGTTGTTGACCGCAATGAAGTTTGGCCTTGGTTGCGATAGATACACCCTCTTAGGCCAAACATAGAATGCAAGATGACCTCAGACTCAGGGAGGTAGTCCTTGGACTAAAGGAACCCACATAGAGGTTAGAATAACTTTTGTTATGTGAGATGGATAGGGATGCAGATATGAGAAAATAAGAGACCAAAACAATGTTGAAGCCAAAAGCCATAGTTCAAGATTGTAAAACTCAGTTATTCTTATACTAGGAGGACTAGTTGCTTGCATGATGTTCATCCAGTGTTCTAAAAATTGGTGGATTGGACTCGAAATTGGTCGGTTTGACCGAGTTCTGGGGGAGGGTTCCAAATCAATCACCAAATTGACTCGATCGATTGCTTTGATATCAAATCGGCTGAGTTAGACCTTGACTCAACCGGTTCAGTACCGAACCAGTCAAACTGATCAAGCCTGTCTTTACTCTTAAATCAATCGGGTTGACTTGCAGAAGACTGGGGTGGAGGGGACCAATTTTTGTACAAGTGACATTGAATTCATTAATATTAAATGGTAATGCTAACTTCTAAAAGTAAAAGAATAGAAAATGAAAGAGACGTTTCTTCATTAAGAAGATATACAACATCATTTTTTCAAATGTGAAGTGAAATGAACTGTAATTAATAACAATGCAAATGAACTGTAATTAATAGCAATTCAGAATCCAAATTGATTATGTACTACTGGGACAGGTCCCTTTCTGTGACACATATTAGAACAAAGGGGCATTCAAGTGTATTATATTTCCTACTTAAAGGGTAGGGGACTATAATGAGCCTTTCAAAGATAGCCTGCTAGAAAACCTCATAATTGACCTACTTTTGTGGTCATTTGTTGGACATTAATAAAATTATATCATCTTATCTTATCAGAACTAATTGAGGGGAGTGGGATAGTGATTGTGACAATTGACATGAAACATCACCTCCAATCAAATACCATTTCATAAAATATGTACTTACTGAGAATGTTTGGGTTTGCCTATGCTAAAAAAATATTCCATTGCGATATTCCATTACTCTCATGATATATTGTAAACACCTTCATAGGAGTTGTGTGATGAGCCTTGAAGGGAATTTGTTGTAGTTCTGGATCCTATGGTAATATATCCGAAATTAATGGGAAGAAACCCTACATCAAGCTAATAAATCTAAGAGAGGATGCACCCACCTAACTTCTGGTGGGATTGAATGTGTTGTGTGGGTTTAAATGAATTTTACTTTGCTGAAGAGAGTTGATGGGAATTCAATTGCGTAGTCTGCAACTACTGATTCAGTTATGATCTTCTTTAATAGTCATGTTATTCAGGATAATGATCTAAATTGAGGTCCATTGCGGATAGGTTAGACTAGATGAAATGCATGATTTGGTGAGATGCCAATAAGTTTTGGAGGAAATAAATGTAGAGTGGTTTGACTGTATGATATGCCTTCCTTTGGTGACATACCAACAAGTTTTGGAGGCAAGGTGGCCCTATGAGATAATTGGGTAACCATACCACTTTCCATCAAGCCCTGATTGTATGGGGAATACTTGCACATTCTAAGCACATCCCAGCAAGGAAGCAAACAAGGTTAACATCAAGGAACAATAGAATACACTACTCCCTAATAAGTTCCCATTGCCAATTTATCCTTGGATTGAAAGCTTCTTTCTCAACATAAGAGGTTAGAAGTCAATTTGGATCCTTTCTTTTAACGTTGTTTGATAAAATTGGGTTTTGTAAGAGGTTAATGAATTTGGACTCTTCCTTTTCATTTCTACCTCTACTTTTGAAATTAAATATGAATTTGGAAGTTCTCTTTGTACCAATCTCTTAATGCTTTGAGGTTAGTACCCCAGCAAACATGGTCTGTCCTTCAGGGGATGGAAGGCATAACGTATGTTGGAAATAATGTGTACCAACAAGTAGGGAATCATGACCATACCTAGATACAAACAATAGAGCTATTTGATACTAGAAAACATAAGACCGGTTCTAAAGGATAACTAATCCTTTGCACAAAAAAACCATGAAATTACTTCAAAATGTTTGCTCGGATGAGATGCATGATTTGGTGAGATGCCAATAAGTTTTGGAGGAAATAAATGTAGAGTGGTTTGACTGTATGAGATGCCTTCCTTTGGTGACATTCACATTCCTTTAACCAAGTTAAGTACCTGAATTTTCAGGCATTTCCTCCCAAACATCATTTGCACCATTTTTATTATCCTTTTTTCTCCATCCTCCCTTGTAATGTTTAACTTCATCTAAAGTCATATTTGCTAGATTTTATGAAAACCAAATAAGGATATTAGACTTTTGTTTCATCTGATTCTTGAATACCTATAGAACAACCCAAGGAAACCCAAACCATGTAATGTTATGCTCTATTTTCTTTAGCCATACACTTCATTGTCTTTATTAGCTGCATGCAAAAGGAAAAATGAATTGAGTACTTTCATCTAAATAAAATCAATAGTAAAATAAAAAAAAACATCTGAATATTGCTTGTGGCTATATTTTTTTTCTACATGGTACCTGTTACCAATAAATACAGGGGCATTTTGGATTTACAGAGGGACTCTTTCCAGCACAAATCTGAGCAAAGGCATACATATATTTTGAGTTGAAGAAAGGGATTTTTTACATTAGCCAGCCACAAAGCATCCTTGGGATTCTCTCCTACATCGAACAACATTAGCTAAAAGGTCACTTACAGCTATAAAGATCAGTTATGGGCACAATTTCTACATATCTTATGCATGTTAAGGTCTTCTAACAACCTAATCCTTCAATCTAGGAATAATTTGGGCATTTTCGTTGATGTTTCAGCCCCCCAATGTAATGTCCCCATTCAAATAAATTCATAACAAGGAAATTCCATCAATCCTACTAGTTCCCTAGGTTGGATGGAGACATGAGGGTTTGCAATAAGGGAGATAATAAATGGTTTTTGGACATTAGAATGGAATAAATATTTAATAAAGGATCTAAATAAATAAATGCAAGAGAAAATCAAAGTGGCAATTGATCATGAAGACACATGGAGGATGTGGGACCCACACAAAGCTAGATTCCTCATGCCACATGGCATTCTATTCTCACCCATTCGAATCCAAGGTGGACTCTAATGGTCTTGGGTAGTTGGAAGGTCAATATACTTGTCATGACTCATTGCAGGTCGAATTGGAGTGGAAGAGTAACTCCCATGGAAGAGGAAGAGACATTTTGGCGCTAGTGGGACACTTGGACTAGATTCCCTAGCTCTATGACAACAATGATGAAGATGATATGACACCTATGAAAAAAATCAGACCTGAATGCTAACATCTGACATAAATGACATGTCAGGACTAAAAATAGCCTCCAAGGGGGCACTCAAGGGAGTTAGGGAAGCTAAAGAGACACCTATTCGAATTTGGTGGAAGAGGAGGCTAGAATTGGAGGGACAAGTGGCACACATTGGAATCTCTTCCCAACTTGAGTTGGCATGAATCCCTTGGAAGTAATTCAACCCAAGGAGGACCTTAGAATTTTATAAAATACAATAACAAAGAAGAAGAATGGATTTTGATCATTTTGAGAATTTGCATTTGTGAAGAGAGCTAGTGGAATACTAGTCTACTTGCCTTAGCCAATTTCGAGGGTGAAAGATTCCCATCCTAGTTGGTGTGTGGAAAGTCCATTTAGACCTTTCATGGGAGATTTAATGGAGTCTTTATTTGCAGGTGTAAGCTACAAGATAGCTCGTGGTTTCTTATAGTGCAGCTCATTCCTCCAACCATTTCCAATTTTCTTTGCATATTCTTCATCCTTGAGGAGAGGCGCTTTTGATGAGCTATTATACTCTTTGGGGGAGATTATAATGCCCCATTTATTTTGTAATAATATTCATATAATCCGTTCTTCACTTTCACAACTCTATCAGGTCGAGATTCCAAGTGGATATATGTAAAATTGATCATTAATGAGTAAATAGTGACCATTTCCCCACTATATTGATGCATACCAATGAAACGTTGATGAATTCGAATGGAAGAGTGTTTCACTGATGTATTTATGATGAATGGACTGTTATTAATGAGTTTCACAAGTTTCATGTTCATTACTTAAGCTTTTGGAGTCATCTTGCTCAGTTTTATATCATTTGGAGAGGATTTAATGCCATTTCCCCCAAGTTCGAAACTAGTAATTTTGTAGTTGTTTGGAGAGGGTTGTAACAAGATTAAAAAAATGAATAAAGATGCACATGAGACCTTAAAATTGTCCCTTATGTGTCCTCTTCCTCTGTTCATAAATTCGAGAGGGTTTGAGAGCTTTTGGAGAGCCATATTCAACATTTTCCCTTGAGGGATTTGAACCCCAAATTGCTAGTAAAAGCTCCTATCTTGGCCAGAATCTTAAAGGGGTTTGCAGAATTATTTTGATGGTCCTAAATCATCCATGAACATCATAATCAAGTCCTAATATCATTCATACACTTTCTCTGAATATTTGGGAGCATTTGGAGCAATTTGGAGACCTAGACCTCAAAACTAGTCAAAGGTCGAACCAGGGAAGAAAGTTGAAAATTTCACTATTTTAATAATAATAATAAAAGGGACATTACAAGTGGTATCAGAGCATGGTATTGGAACCTGATGTGGTAGACCATTTATGAAGACCAGGAGTCAAACAAGGAAACCCCCACCATTAGAAACTGAGACTGAAGATATTGTTGTTGAAGAGGAAGAAATAGGAAAAAAAGTGCATTTTGAGGAAACTATGGCTAATGAGAAGGAAATAACTCAAGAGGACAAGGAGGAATTCACCAATATACTGAAACCATTATTTGAAAACATGACCAAACAGATGATGAAGGGATTCGAATTGTTGGCCAGCCAACTTGGAAGTAAAGAAGTAATAGGAGACAATAGTAGTTCACATTCAGAGGAAAAGAAGACAATGGGTGAGCATATTTTCTCAAGCACAGTACCCCATAATAGACCTAATGAATTTCAGAGCACACCAAGGCCTACTATACCTAAATTTCTTGTGCCCAAAGAGGAAACTAGCATCCAATTGGAAATGGGTGAAGTGGTGAAAGAATGGGAAAAATTGAGTGAAGATTGTAGAGGGTCTCTACCATTTGACCAATATTTTACTGTCTCAAACAAACTCAAAAAGAAGGAAGTGAATAAAAATATGTTTCAAAACAAAGAATTAAATTGTGCTATTGGTAAAATGCCACTTCCTACTTTTGATGGTTCCTCTCAAAGTTTTGCTAACGCTTGGGTGCAAAAACTAGATGTGTATTTTCAGCTGAATCCCATGGTGGAAGAGGATGCATTAAAAACGACCATTTTGCATTTAGAAGGAGATGCCAATGAATGGTGGTTTCATGGTCTGAAAACTTTGGGACATGATCAGGTTACTACCTATGGAGATTTGTTGACAGTGTATTAGATAGATTTGAGCAAAAGGACCCAAAATTACCTTTCAAAGAACTAGCCCAATTGAAACAAGTGGGAACCCCTGCTGAGTATATGATGGAATTTCAAAAATTATCAGTCAAGGTGGCTGATATATCTATGGTAAGATTAGTATTTTTGTTCATTGAAGGTTTGGTTGAACCCTTAAAAGGTTTAGTTAAGAGCCACAAACCCAATTCAATGAAGGATGCTATGAGTTTGACGAGGGATTTACAAAATGTACTACCTAGGACAAGGTTTCCTCCCAAGCCCAACTTACCTCCCCAATTCAGATCTGAAAAGAAGCCACGACAAGAAGATGAATGTGGAAAGGATAAGAAAGAGGAACTAAGCAGGGAAGAACTCAGAAGGAAGAAATTGTGTTACTCATGCTTCCAACCATGGGCACCAGGACATAAGTGTGCTAAGGGAAAGGCCCAATTCATTGAAGTATTTTGTGATGATGAGTATGAAGGGGGCATGGAGGAAGAAGGACATATTTCAGACCAAGAAGAGGGATATACTACAGCAGAAGAAGGGAAACAAGAGGGAAATCATCCCTTGCCTGATAAAGTAAGAATGGCAGTACTTTCAACAGTGCCTCGTTATCACACTATTCGATGCAAGGGTGTGGTACTAGGAAAAAGGACCTCAGTTTTGGTAGATGGAGGAGGCACTCATAAATTCATTTATGCAGACATTGTGGAGAGAAGGAAGATACCTACTGAACCATTTGATGGCTTCACAGTTGTCATTCCAGGTCACAACACAATGGAGTGCAAAACATGGGTTCCAAAGCTGCAAATCACCATAGGTAACTATACTTTGTCTAATATCTTTTATGTGGTTGATGTTGATGATACTAATGTGGTTTTTGGAGTGCAATGGTTGTACTCTATAAGGGAGCATACAGTGAACTATCAAATTCCTGAAATGAAATTCCAAGATTCGGAAGGAATACTAAGGGTTGTAAGAGGGCAGCACACCTATCTGAATCAGGTAGTTTCCTCCCACAGCAAGAAACACAAGAATGGAAAGGTTTTGGAAGACATTCCTCATGGAAGGACACTTGATAGAGGAGGAACAAATTTTCAGCATGATAAATTGATATTGCTTGAGGGCAAACAATATTGGATGGAGAGGACTGTAATGTCCCCATTCAAATAAATTCATAACAGGGAAATTCCATCAATCCTACTAGTTCCCTAGGTTGGATGGAGACATGAGAATTTGCAATAAGGGAGCTAATAAATGGTGTTTGGACATTAGAATGGAATAAATATTTAATAAAGGATCTAAATAAATAAATGCAAGAGAAAATCAAAGTGGCAATTGATCATGAAGACACATGGAGGATGTGGGACCCACACAAAGCTAGATTTCTCATGCCACATGGCATTCTATTCTCACCCATTCGAATCCAGGTGGAGTCTAATGGTCTTGGGTAGTTGGAAGGTCAATATACTTGTCATGACTCATTTCAGGTCGAATTGGAGTGGAAGAGCAACTCCCATGGAAGAGGAAGAGGCATTTTTGAGCTAGTGGGACACTTGGACTAGATTCCCTAGCTCTATGACAACAATGATGAAGATGCTATGACACAAATCAGACCTGAATGCTGACATCTGACATAAATGACATGTCAGGGTTAAAAATAGCCTCGAAGAGGGTGCTCAAGGGAGTTAGGGAAGCCAAAGAGACACCTATTCAAATTTGGTGGAAGAGGAGGCTAGAATTGGAGGGACAAGTGGCACACATTGGAATCTCTTCCCAACTTGAGTTGGCATGAATCCGTTGGAAGGATTTAGACCCAAGGACGACCTTAGAATTTTATAAAATACAATAACAAAGAATAATAATGGATTTTGATCATTTTGAGAATTTCCATTCGTGAAGAGAGCTAGTGGAATACTAGTCTACTTGCCTTAGCCAATTTCGAGGGTGAAAGATTCCCATCCTAGTTGGTGTGTGGAAAGGCCATTTAGACCTTTCATGGGAGATTTAATGAAATCTTTATTTGCAGGTGTAATCTACATGACAGCTCATGGTTTCTTCTAGTGCAGATCATTCCTCCAACGATTTCCAGTTTTCTTTGCATATTCTTCATCCTTTAGGAGAGGCACTTTTGGTGAGGTATTGTACTCTTTGGGGGAGCTTCTAATGCCCCATTTATTTTGTAATAATATGCATATACTTTTTTCTTCACTTTTAGAACTCTATCAAGTCAAGATTCCAAGTGGATATATGTTAAATTGATCATTAATGAGCAAATAGTGACCATTTCCCCACTATATTGATGTATACCAATGAAATGTTGATGAATTCGAATGGAAGAGTGTTTCACTGATGTATTTATGATGAATGGACTGTTATTAATGAGTTTCACAAGTTTCATGTTCATTACTTAAGCTTTTGGAGTCATCTTGCTCAGTTTTATATCATTTGGAGAGGATTTAATGCCATTTCCCCTAAGGTCGAAACTAGTAATTTTGTAGCTGTTTGGAGAGGGTTGTAACAAGCTTAAAAAAATGAATAAAGATGCACATGAGACCTTAACATTGTCCCTTATATTTCCTCTGCCTCTGTTCATAAATTCAAGAGGGTTTGAGAGCTTTTGGAGAGCCATATTCAGCATTTTCCCTTGAGGGATTGGAACCCCAAATTGCTAGTAAAAACTCCTATCTTGGCCAGAATCTTAAAGGGGTTTGCAGAATTCTTTTGATGGTCCTAAATCATCCCTGAACATCATAATCAAGTCTTAATATCATTCATACACCTTCTTTGAAGATTTGGGAGCATTTGGAGCAATTTGAAGACCTATACCTCAAAACTAGTCAAAGGTCGAACTAGGGAAAAAAGTTGAAAATTTCACTATTTTAATAAAAATAAAAAAGGGACATTACACCCAACAATAATGAATCTCAGATATGGGCAAGTTTGGGCATAGTTGCAGCAGTAAATAGCCACATTAGACCAATTCTGGGCAGTCTTGTGGGTGAGAAAGCAGCAATAAACCCACATCACTTTCACCCTGGGCATGCTAGCTCAAATTCAGGCCCGTTCCTGTGCCTAATAGTGGTAAAAAGCAGTCTCATCTCTAAATATGGGCACCAAATAAAAACCAAATATGTCCAAGGTAGTGAGAAGTTTGTAAATGTAAACTTGAGATAGAATAAAAGCAAACATGTGACATTGTGACCACCATCAGAACCTCTACTTATCATCACAGCATATGTTGTTTCAGTTAAAAACAATCTATTCCACTTTTTACAAATATAATCTTCATGTTGAATGTGCTTCTCTCCTCCAAGAAATTGATACATATTACAAATGACAAAGGCATCTCCATTCAAATAAATATTTAAATGAACAATGCAGTGGTTCAATAAGAATAAAAAGGAAGTCAACTCACAAAAACTAACTCAGAGGCTTGACACTCCAATCTTACAAACATGTACATAAAATTAACTCTTCCTTTGAACCAGACTCAGTGCTTTTATATGATCACTAAGATTTATAACCTCGAATGCAGTGAATTACAGGCTCGAGACCCCCAAGCATACAAAATTCCTCATGCAAGGTTTCCACTTGATTCCTTTTGAGCCATTCCATTGTTCTTTTGTGTATAACCAAATGCTACTATTTCAACTCAATTTCCAGCTCTAGTAAACTTCAACTTCTCTTTCCAAATACATCATCCATACTAAAATGGCTAAACATGACCAATCCCTTACTCTCCCTTAAATTGCTCACAAGATAATTGCATGCATCCATGCAACTCCAGAGGCTTAAACAGGCCATGAAATGAGATTTTTGGAAATCAAGTAATATCATCCGAAACATTAGAAAAATTACCCATGTTGTTTGAAAATAGATTCCATACAAACCGTTTTTCTCCAAGCAGGTACAATTATTTTCCATTCTGTGGCACTTACTGCTTTGTTACCGGATTTACCATGCCTGTGTATAGCATCCATAGGTCCCCAAATCCAATCCAGATTTGCCAGGATCTACGTAGGATCCATTGTAGAAGCAAATCCATGGATCCCCTAGAAAAGGAAATAGATCCTAAATTTTCCAGTGTTTTTTGACCCACCAATCTCCCAAAAACTCAATTGTTTAATTGAAAAACTTCCAAAACCCGAAACTCCTAAAGGCTAAAACCCTAAACCCCATTCCTTGTCAAGGTTTGATTTATCCTTTGGTCAATATCTTCTCTCGAGGTATTCTCTCAAGTTTTGATCTATCATTATGGTCAATGTCTGATGTTTAGGTCTGATCTATCCTTATGTGTTGTGTTGTTGCTCACTTCACCCAAGTCCCACATTGTTATTTAGTCCTACCATAGGCTTCAAGAAAACCACCTTTTTCATTGTTGATATGCACATTTGGATGTGGCTCAGAAAAACCCTGCTTCATTCTCATGCTGAAATGGTCTTCAAAATTACCAATTATCAATGATGGTGTCAACTTATCGAATTACAATTTTATAAGTTATGGTATATGGTTGGATAACGGTAATATGCAAGAGAACTCTCTTTTTTGGTTATAACTTATAACTTACAGTTTTAATCTTGTGGTTTCTAAATGGTTTTGATTCTTAACTCTATTTTTATTTTTATTATAAAAATATTTTTATATTTATTTGTACTAACCATTTCCTCATTGTATCTGGATCTTGACTTTTCAAAAATTTGGCAGATCTATATCCAGATCTGGATCCAGGTAACTTAGATTTACTGTCCAAAAATGGCAGAAAATACATGTTTCTAAGGGCAACTACAAAAATCAATAATAATAACGCCCTCCAAAGGGAGGGAACCCAGGTATGACATATTTGTGTAAATAAACCCCCAAACATATAATAAATAAATAAATAAAAATCACAATTATTACCTCCCCAAAACAATATGCATGCTACTCCCCCATAAAGATACAAATTTTACCTCATAACGTGTCAATTTTACCTCATAAATATACAAATTTTACCTCATAATGAATCCTGCTTAGAACTGGAGTGCTCTTCTCACTTTCTCCATATGTTTGCAATAATGGAAAACATAATTCTCCAGGCTCTTCATTTGACCTGACACTTCTAGAAGGATCCAATTCTTCCTAGCTATTACCACTACTTAATGAAAGTAAATCGACCAACTCAGTCAGGAGCCGCTCTTCTTCTGAAGGTGAAATATTACCTCTATAAAGTAAGTCGTCTGGAGACTGCAATGTTTTACTTTCATCTTGAGCTTCTGGTAATACAAATGAAGCTTGATTGCAATGGTAAGAAAATATTTCATGGGATACACTTTTTGCCTTCTGTACTATATTGTAATCCGAGAAAAACATCTCTCCAGTTTTGTTCTTTCTATACCATCTCCACGGTCTCTGAATTTTTAGGACAGCAGACTTCATATATTTGTATTTTGACTTGGCTACAAGCATACGGAAATAGGCTTGTATAACAACTGCAGCCCTTCCCCTCCGTACTGAATGGGGAAACTTCCAAAGCGTAAGAATATAATTGCGGGAACTGAAAGCAGATGAATGTCTTCTATTGTTGTTTCCTGAAAAAAGATTATCCTGCCCCAAAAATTGAGTAAGTAGAAGTAAAAGAAAAGATATTTCTCTTTTTATCTTCTAATGCTCTATGAACGTAATCAATTTTTCCAGTGTAAGAGAGATTGGCACGTTTCGCTTCCAAATCACTAGATGTCTCTTATAGCCTTTGTAAAATACCTGTTTGATGTGGTTTTTCCCTGCCATTCTTGATAGCCTGCTTATTGGATGCTTTAATATGCTGGAGTTGCCTCTTGTCCTGCATAATTAATCTCTGTGTGACATCTTTCTTGGAAGGAAGAAGATTACCAATATCAGCCAAAACATGTCATTCTAAACATGTACTTGTGTTATGTGCATGCATTGTTGATGATTTTGGTTTACCTGAATGGAGGATCATGCATTACTTTCATTGAACCAATGCTATTGCCAAGAAAAAAGTGTAGTACAAGCTTCAATGTTGAAAATGATAACCAATAATATGAGGGGAGCTGCTTTCGTAAGAATCAAACATTTATGGTGGTTCAACATGATTCTGTTCCAGCCACCTATAGATTTCAGTCCAGTATTGTCTTGTGTTGTCTTCCTCCAGTCCCTCAGGTCCACCTTATTCAGTATCATTTCAAACATTTATACAAACTTTGTCAGCGCTTAAGTACTCCCATAAGAAATTGAGCACAACAACGATGCTTGCAGATTCAATATTTATGCATAGAAAAGTTTGCATGAGTCCTTTTAATTATCACTTTTACTTCTTTGATGAGTGAGGAATAACCATTTAGGTTGACCCTAAGTACCACCAGTGGAACTACTGAATTTAACACCAAATACAACCTATCCCTTTGTTTTTAGTTTTACAACTATTAAACAGTGAAGTAAATTTAAAATTGATACCTCTCAAGTCTCACCTGCATCAATCAAGAACTACAAATTGCAAAATAACTACCTTTGTTATTAATCTAAGCATACATTGTATCTATATATCATTCATAAAAATCAAAATTTAGGCACAAGTCAAATAAATCAACTTATGAAGACTGCAAAAAGCATGTCTAGAACCTGTGAAGGCAAAAGTTTGATAACAAAAACCTTTTCCATACCAATCATGATAAGCATATGCATATTGCACCACATAATATTGAGTGAACAAAGTTCAAACCTTTGGTGTACCAACATCAATGTTGATGTCAACATAATCTATGTATATAATATCATCACAATCTATGACAACATTAACTGTAGGTTGGTTCTGAAGTGCACTCACTGTAGCCTGGATACAAATGAAAGAAAAATTAGTATAGGCTGGTTTTGAAGTGTGTTGACTGCACCCAGGCTATCAAATGAATGAGAAATCAGAACATCTAGAAGTTGTTATGCTTGGACATGAATGGAGTCAAATGACATAATCTAATTGATTACCTTTACAAATCCTGACATGAAACCCAGCTTGACACCATGCTTTTCGAGGAAAGCATCTTTATACTCTGAACGAAGTTGCATCAAATTTGTCCTGAAAAATAACATTTGATGCATCCAGAAATATGCTTAAGTTTTTGTAAAGACTAAATTGAAGATATAGTAGTAAAAATTTCTTAGAAAAATGAATGATAGCAAAAGTTTATTCTACAACTATAAGAGGTATATTAGAGCATTAAAATGCATTCAAACTTTTGCTAGGAAAATTTATGAATTTGCTTTACTTTTCTCTTATTCCAGGATTCAAATAATATTGACATTTTTGGCAAATGCCTAAAAGAACACTTAGTTTCCATACATCCTTTTGGAGCAAACAAATTCTGATGATTAAATGGCTGGTGTAACAATGTAAACAAAAAATATTCTCAGAGAAGGATCAATTATGATCCTTCCACCCTTGCTTCATAAATACAAGAAACTACAAATGACCCATCTTGTATGGTATTTGATATTAACAAAAGTAATAAAGATTTCCAACAACAAACAGGCCCTGCGCTTATCATTCACATTTATTCTATCATATCCTTTCTTGAACAAAAAAGGCAATTTTATTTCATGAATTTGCAACAGTAACGAATCCATTTTATCATTACCCTGCATACCTTCACCAATAAACATTATCGATCCATTTTATCCATGGTTCTTACTTCTTACCCCTGAATTTCTCCCAAATGAATGACCATCACAGAAAATTTAGGAGTTCATAAAATAATTAAAACCTATAGTTGATGCCAACAAGGTCTTGGTTCTATGGTTAAGCAGGGATGGTGACATTTCCCCCAAAAAAGTTGAAATTCTTTACAGACATGGTTTGCCCTCGTGGACAATCATTCCCATGCAAATGACCCATTTCAAGTGGTTGGGGCAAGGTGCAAGTCTTGGGCAACTTTGGCAGAATAGATACCCCACATCCATGGCTTCTTAGCCGAAGAAATCTTCCTGGAGTATTGTAACCAAATTACATTCACTGTAAGATTATAAGATTGGCAAAGGGCATGCTTTCCACAATGTGATAAGAGAAACATATGTCAAAAAAATGATTTAAAGAACCATATTCAACACAAAGTTAGATTTCAGCATGTTTTAAGTTCTCTAGGTTTTTGTATTTATCTTTAACGTAACTAGCGATTGCATTAAGATGATAGATCCATTTTATCCATGGTTCTTACTTCTTACCCCTGAATTGCTCCCAAATGAATGACCATCACAGAAAACTTAGGAGTTCACAAAATAATTAAAACCTATAGTTGATGTCAACAAGGTCTTGGTTCTATGGTTAAGCAAGGATGGTGATATTTCCCCCAAAAAAGTTGAAATTCTTTACAGACATGGTTTTCCCTCGTGGAAAATCATTCCCATGCAAATGAGCCATTTCAAGTGGTTGGGGCAAGGTGCAAGTCTTGGGAAACTTTGGCAGAATAGATACCCCACATCCATGGCTTCTTAGCCGAAGAAATCTTCCTAGAGTATTGTAACCAAATTACATTCATTGTAAGATTTTAAGATTGGCAAAGGGCAAGTTTGCCAGAATGTGATAAGAGAAACATCTTTAAAAAAAATGATTTAAAGAGCCATATTCAGCACAAAGTTAGATTTCAGCATGGTTTAAGTTCTCTAGGTTTTTGTATTTATCTTTAACGTAACTAGCCATTGCATTTAGATGACAGATCCATTTTATCCATGGTTCTTACTTCTTACCCCTGAATTGCTCCTAAATGAATGACCATCACAGAAAACTTAGGAGTTCGTAAAATAATTAAAACCTATAGTTGATGTCAACAAGGTCTTGGTTCTATGGTTAAGCAGGGATGGTGACAATTCCCCAAAAAAGTTGAAATTCTTTACAGACATAGTTTTCCCTCGTGGAAAATCATTCCCTTGCAAATGAGCCACTTCAAGTGGTTGGGGCAAGGTGCAAGTCTTGGGCAACTTTGGCAGAATAGATACCCCACATCCATGGCTTCTTAGCCGAAGAAATCTTCCTAGAGTATTGTAACCAAATTACTTTCATTGTAAGATTCTAAGATTGGCAAAGGGCATGCTTGCCACAATGTGATAAGAGAAACATCTGTCAAAAAATGATTTAAAGAACCATATTCAGTACAAAGTTAGATTTCAGCATGTTTTAAGTTCTCTAGGTTTTTGTATTTATCTTTAATGTAACTAGCCATTGCATTTAGATGATAGATCCATTTTATCCATGGTTCTTACTTCTTTCCCCTGAATTGCTCCCAAATGAATGACCATCACAAAAAACTTAGGAGTTCATAAAATAATTAAAACCTATAGTTGATGTCAACAAGGTCTTGGTTCTATGGTTAAGCAGGGATGGTGACATTTCCCCCAAAAAAGTTGAAATTCTTTACAGACATGGTTTGCCCTTGTGGGCAATCATTCCCATGCAAATGACCCATTTCAAGTGGTTGGGGCAAGGTGCAAGTCTTGTGCAACTTTGGCAGAATAGATACCCCACATCCATGGCTTCTTAGCCGAAGAAATATTCCTGGAGTATTGTAACCAAATTACATTCACTGTAATATTCTAAGATTGGCAAAGGGCATGCTTGCCACAATGTGATAAGAGAAACATCTGTCAAAAAAATGATTTAAAGAACCATATTCAACACAAAGTTAGATTTCAGTATGTTTTAAGTTCTCTAGGTTTTTGTATTTATCTTTAACATAACTAGCCATTGCATTTAGATGATATTTTTCAGGGAGATGATGCACAAAATCCATGAACAATAATTGCAGGTGCAACGCAACCTGTACTTAGGGAGGTCCATCCACTGTGACAAAAGAAGCATTTGGTCAAGCTCAATCAACACCACTGAGTGGTAAATTTGAGGCTTTTAAAGATTTATTTGTTGCTAGATTTCTAAAAAGAATAGTTGAGTTCAACTAGTAACTCTATAAAGAAGAATGATATTTTCTATCTAGAGGGATCATTTAATCCATTTTGATTCTTGAAAATAGTTTTCATTAGTGAATGAGGTGGAAATTTAATACTGCTTAACCATTATCTATATACCGTTCATATATGCCTAAATTTGACTTGTATCTATATACAGTGAAAGCAATTATAGTGGAACCTTGGACTCCTTAGTTTTATAATTGATTAATACTGTGAGCAATGATTAGGAATGGGCATATTTTTGTTATCTTATATACTCAGCTGTGTGGAGATCAGTGCTCACTAGTACATATGATTGAAAATAAAAATAAATAGCACAGATGAAATGGTTTTACATATGTTGTAAGTTTCATATTTATGCATGAAAATGTAAGTTTTAAGACTTTTACAAATAGCAAGGCCCAAGTATCAGGAGCAAGGCCTAAGAAAAAAATTACAATCCTAAGTTAGGGCTTTTATAGGTGAGTTCCAAAAGGTACTAGCCTATGCAATCCCTCTGTAGCTTATAGGGTAAAAAAATTTTACTATTAAGGCCATAAGTTTTGTCATACCTAAGGTGCTATTGATATCTACTTGAAACTTATGTATATCGCCATGTGATACTCTTTATGGTTGGGAAGAGGTTTGATGAAGTCTAACTAGTTAAAGCTAGACACATATATAAGACCCGGCTCCCAAGTGAATATCGGGACCTAAAATGAGCAATATAGAATGCCATGGATCTTAATTTGACATTAATTATCATGTGCACTAGTTATATTTGGCCCACTCTTGAACAGATCTTTGTTGAGATCCTCTGATCTAGAAGATACAGGTTAAAGACAATTTTAGGCTTTCAGCAAATACATCTCACTACATCCAATCAAAAGCATACTGATCCAAGGAGCAGCCAAAATGCCTTGTTAAGGGTGTTACAAAGAAGGATATCTGGCCACCATACAATGTGCACAGTTGCTTGAATAAAAAATCGGAAAATCACGATACAAAACATTGAAATTCTTATTTAAACAATCAACAAACAATTAATATGAAACCCAGATTCCAAAAACCCTTAGAAATAGAAAGTTTATGAGCAACTTACAGTATAAAACTGTGTGCATTTCTAGCATGAATAGTACACTTGTTCTAGTCTGCATTTTGTTGTTCTTCATGTGTTTTCAGAAGGATCAAGCTCTCACCTCATTAATTTTCTTAGATTCTTCCATCTTCTGCAACATCCACCTGTCAATCAACATCGTATTTTCTACAGTTACACCACTTAATTTAGCTGACAGATCTTCCACTTGCTTACGAAGTTCATGGTTCTCTGATGTAGTAAGTTCAAGGGCATTTGATTTTTTTTCCAACATTCCTTCTAATTGCTCCGCCCTTTCCCTGAAATGCTATGTTATGTAAGGAAGAGTGCAGGAATCGTTGTCATTACACCATCCTCCACCCTAGTATTAAACATGGTGTCTTTTATTAGGCAGATCCAGATATCAAAAAGTATGATTCTCTTGCAACTGAGCATGTATAATGTGCTTGATCCTTCACAACTTCCCCATTGCAGAAGCTACTGGTGCATCCTTTTAAGTTCATTGGATTAGCCCCTCTGCCTGGAACTTTGGAGAAATCTCTACCTACGCATTCTGCTTGACCCCAAAAATATGCTCCACCGCATGTAACCTCAGATAAATCGTTGACTACACAATTTGTAAAATACCAAACCCGGGTGCATAGCCCGGTGGGTAAAGACCAGGTGCAAAGCCTACTGGTGCTTCTACTCATGCTCCTTCTATTCATGCTGTTGAACCAACTGAATCAACTGCTTGCTTCTTGGACATGTGCTTCTTTGACTGGTGGTGCTTGTGCTTCTCGATCTTGAACATCAAACTCTGGATCTAGATCTCACTATTTAAATTCCCGAAATCCAAACCCTGGTGAAATAAATGATCCTAAGCCAGGTGGAAGGAATGAAATATCATAGCGTGGTGCTACTAAGCTCGGTTAAAGAAATGAAATACCAAACCCTGGTCCAGCAAACCCTTGTGCAGCAGCAAAGCATGGTTAAAGGTATTAAATACCATAACCAGGTGGTGCTGGTGGTACAAGTGCAAAGTGTACTTATGCTGGCTACGGATCTCAATCACGAAATTCAGGTTCTTCTTCTCGATAACAAAGGTAAGAATCTGGCTCTATATCTTCCGAATCTAGCTCTAGACCTGGAA
The DNA here is from genome assembly GCA_027924585.1 of Larix kaempferi. Lineage (NCBI taxonomy): Eukaryota > Viridiplantae > Streptophyta > Pinopsida > Pinales > Pinaceae > Larix > Larix kaempferi. Next base: position 2,228,825 of record BSBM01000100.1, read on the forward strand.
ACTCTGAAACTTCCTATCGATCACAATCATCAGAATATGGCTCTAGTCCTGGAACTGAAACTACTGCTACTAGCACTGGGTCTCAATCTGGTGAATCTGGCTGAGCGAAGGAAAGCTATGGGCTTTTACCCTGTGTCTGGGAACTATACCTCTAATGTTGCACCTTCCTAACAGGAACATTCAATAGCTTATCACTGCTGTGGTCTCTTGGATTTTTCAAATATTCACCATCATTCTGCACAACCATTAAAGTATCCGGAGCAACACTAGAATCGAATGTCTCTTTCGAGTAGACTGTTTCACAGGGAACCATGTCCCCCATTTGGGGAGTCAAGCCAGAATCTACATCTCTTTTGCTCTCCTGAGAAGGATTTCGCCTACAGTTTACCTTGTTATTTGTCCCAATATTCCAGTGTTCAATTCCTAAACAACTGGGGCTACTAACCCATTGGATACATTATGACTTCCCAGTTCCCACCACACTTACCACAACACCACAGGATATGATAGACTCATTATACCCCTTCTTACACGTTGCTTGTATATATGTAATTATCCCTGATTGGGAAAAATTTCAACCTGGTTGGCCTTGTACCTCACGCACATACACTCTTTCCCTTTGATTGAAGCTTGACAACGAGGGAGAATAAAAGCGCACGCCCTCAATTTACCTTTCCCTTATAAGAGGAAGGTTTTTTTTATTACTCAACCATGTATTTTGGGGAAGTTTCTCTATGTTTCGCAGGATGGAATCATTGGATTTGAGCTTGAGAAAGCATGCTACTCTAATGTTTGGCAAGAGGATAGAGCCACGGAGAGGATATAGATTGTTTCATTCACGCAGGTCCGGTTGAGTCAGTCATGCAGATCCGGTAGGTGGTTTTTCCATTCACCTAACTACTTCCTACACCCATTTTAAGTTCTCTACAGAAGGAATGCATGGAAACATTTTGTTATCACAAACCCCAAAGTTAAATAACCTTTGTGGAATTACCAAGAAACATAATCCATCTAAAAACATGTGGGTCTTAATGTTTCCTTTCAAAACAAATCTTTTGCGTTACAACAAGTGTAATATGATATAATACCTTAGTCACCTTTTTGCTTTGCATAGAGTCTTTTATTTATGATAATAGCGTACTGAGACCATTAAACCATGAATTCAAAGATTAAAGAAAACCCATAAATACAATGGAACCAGTTGAGCTAGCGTTTCAAATCCACCCCAAAGATTGTTGAAAAAATTAATGGCGAATAGATGATCTGAACCAAAATCAAGAAGCCTATCACATAGAGATCCTTGCAAACATATGCCGAAGAACTTTGCTTCCTGTGCACAATTCATGGAGATTCTTGCAACCATATGGATAACTTTGCATTCTCTAAGCAATTCGTGGAGATCACATCTATTGGAGGCCCTATTTTCTTTTATTTTCCCTCTCAATCTATTTTATAATTCACCGCTCATTCACTTTTCACTTTTTTTGAGTTTCCCTCTATCTGTTACATTTGTTTTGTTTATATTCTTCGTTTTTTTAATTTGTTAATACTTGTTACATATATTAATTATATAAATATATATAATAATTATACAATATATTAATATTATATATGGGTGAAAAGGAAAAAATGTTTTTGATAATTTATTTATTTTATATGTGAAAGGAGAATGGGTTAGCTACGATTATGGGGGCATTATTATTATTATTATTCAAGGAGATGGGAACAAAGGGATTTTTACAAAAATGGAGGAATTATTTTTTCTTCAAAATGGAGGATATTGGTTATTTCTTGTAAGGGAGGGACCCGGGGGGAACTTAAAAGATTTTTGAACTCAGGTGCAAAGAGAACCATGGTGAATGAATGCATATGGAGAATTAATGGAGGTTGTGAAATTAACAATTTTTAACTAACATGACACAAAATACATGAACATGTCGAAACTTTAACAGACTGCCGAGATGGTCAAACGGCGATGGTTTTGTTCAAACAAAATATGAACACAACCAGTACAACAAGCTGAACGGAGTGACACTAACTTTAGGACATGACAATTCCAAAAGGGAAAGACGACAAATATCGACTAAGACTCGACTCAACCACATGTAGAAGAACTCATCTATCACTTGATAAACTATATGCAAGACATGATGTATTATTTAGATATCAACTCACCACACCCAATGCACTAATTAGTAGAGAAACTCATAAATGAACATCTCAATGATTCTCCTATCATCTAACACAATAGGCATCAGGATGGCCTCAAATTAATAAATGATCCATAGCTTAGAATACATGTATTGAAAAATAATCCAAGTTGTGTACTATTAATATTACGGTCTCTGAATCCATATGCAGTGTTAAAATTTAGTAAATTGTACAAATTCATTATCAAAATTATAATTTTCCATTGCCGAAATGACACAACTAAAAATGACCACATAAATGACCAATTGTTATGTGGTCATTTTTAGTTTAGTTATTATCTCGTGACCAAATTGGTCATTTATCTTGGTTATTTTTAGTTTTGTTCTTATCCCGTGACCAAATTTGTCATTTATCTTGGTCATTCTTAGTCAGTTCACTTAAAATTTCTCAATTTTGGTCATTTATCCCTTGAAAAAACTGTGGTGACCTATTTTTTTGGTCGCTTGGTCACTTATCTCTCATTTTGTACTAGTGTTAATAAATCCATTCTTTACAATGCAAAGGCAATGAAACAATGGGTCATGTTGTATGAAGAGAAAAGCAGGAAATGAGATACTGACATGAAATAATTTAGATGACTGAATTGTAGAAGCATGCCTTATCCTGATCATTTAAGAGAAAATATGCCAAAGATCTATCCCAATAGTTGGGTGGTTTACTAGATCACAGAGAAATATGCTGTGTCAAGTTGTTACCCACTTGGAGAAGAGTACGCACTAAACATTGGGATCAGGTGCAACAACTCTGTAATAATCTCTTTGAGTACCACATGCAATTTATAATGCACATTTGAATTGTAACATGTATTATGTTTTTATTAACACTTGAGTTATTAGACATATGGCATAATCCTTTGTTTGCATTTTACACGTGCATTTGTTCCCATCTGTGTGGGCATATGGAAATCATTTTTGCATTGAGGACATTGATGATGGACACATCAAATGAGATTGTGGAGAGGAGGTCAAGCTCAACCAATCTAGTCATGTTGGCCATCGTGATCAAAACCCAATAGACGGGAAGTTAGGTTATGTTGGAAAGATGCAAGAGATCATGCAAGTGGATTTCTCATATTTTCAATGTGTTATTTTTAGGTGAAGATGGTGGGATACCTTCGACCAGAGTAATGTAAAGGAAGATCGGGATAATGAGTTAATATGTATTGACTCTGAAAAACAAATGTGGGTTGAAACTACAAGGCCTTATGTTTTTCTAAAACACTACAACCAAGTGTTTTTTTACCTAGATGTGATGGATGGGGATTGATGGGTCCTACTAAGATATGAGTTGAGATCAAAACATCTTATTGACAAAAACAATGTTATAATGCCAAGCGAGGAATATAATCAGGGTGATGGCAACAAAGAGTGATATATAAATGTTTTATTTTGACATTTTATTGTGGGTGTCATTTTATTATGAGTATCTATAATTGGCCAATTATGTTTTTTTCATCATTTTATAATATTGAATATGAAAAGTTAACAATCATCACATTGAAAATACATTAGATAGTACACGCATACAATATTGTTTTAAAATATTTTATTTTTTTAACAAGAACGGTTATAAATTTTATTGATGGACAACGAAATGTTGGATTTTGTGCAACTTCGGAATATATTATTCATTGTATTTTATTGTACTTGATTGTACCTCCTAAGGGAGATGAACTGGATGTAATTATTTATGTAATCACATGAAAGAGTCAATGTAAACCTTGGGGTGCAAATAAACAAAAGAAAATTATTAAAAATAAATTATTTATTGCCCCTAGGTGAAGTCGACCCAGTTAGGGAATTTTTGGTTTTTGCACTTGTATAAATAAGAGGCTAGTGCACCTCATTATCTCATTCTCATACTTGCCTTTTGCGCATCACTTGGAGAGAGCTGATTTCACATCACTTGGAGGAGGTAGCTGTTTTGGGGCTTCTACTTGTGGAAGACATTTCCACAATCTTCTCTTTTCTTATTTGTACTCTGATCTCGGGATTATCATCTCTATGCGAAGGTTGTTGGGTTTTTCCCAATTGGGTTTCCCAGGGTAAACTCTGTGTTGTTGTTTTGTGCTTTGTCTTGATTCTAGTGATCTTGGTTATGCATTTATATCATTATGCTATGAATGTATGAAATATAACATGGTATCAGAGCAGTTCTAGAAGAAGCCATTGCCGAAACATTGTCGGAACCCTGCCGGAACTAGGGTTTCATCTTGTGAAGTCTCCAACCATCATTTTGGAGAAAAGAAGCTATAGGAATTTTTTTTTTGTCAAGGCACATCTTTTGGTGAAGAAGGAATTCAATTCCGAGAATTTTCAATTTTTGACCTAACTCTATGGCTGCAACAGAATTAGGGTTTCAGTTTTAACTCATTTCTCTCCATAGATTTGGACCAACCCACCCTCTATTCAACTCTCCTTGGCAAGGCGAATTTATCTGTGGGTTCAGTTTTTCAAATTATTAACTTTCATTTTTGACCTAGCTCTTGCTAGGGTTTCTGAACTAGATCTGAAATCAAGATGAATGGAATGAAGGCTGAAGATAGAAGAAGATCATCCAATGCTGATATAGAAAGAGATCATCATCACAAGAAGCACAAGCATGAAGATCATTCAGAATTTCTATTCATGTCATCATTATCAGGTACTATTCCCACCACTAGTGACACTTGGCTCATAGATAGTGGTGCATCTAGACACATGACAGGTTATAAAGAGAATCTTTCAGAATTAGTTGAGAAAGATTCACGTCTCCATGTTGTACTTGGAGATGATGCAAATTACACTGTGAAGGGATTTGGAGCCACCACCCTTCAACTAGAATCAAATGATACATTGTGTCTGAGTGATGTACTCTATGTACCTAGAATGAAGAGAAACCTTGTCTCCATCTCAGCCTTGGAGGACAAGGGATATAAAGTAGCTTTCTCAGAAGGGAAATTCCTTGCTTGGCACAAGAACTCAAGCATGAGCACAACCAAAGTTATTGGCATAAGAGAAGAGATCTTGTATAGACTAAACACTCCACCAGTCCAAGCCCTAATACATGATGCTGCAAGTATGGACGAGTTATGGCACATAAGGTTAGCTCATCTAAACTATCGAGCTCTCCCAGTTCTGAAGAATATTGTGACAGGTTTTCCAGGGCTCCAGGTAGACCATGATGGGACATGTGGAGGATGTGCACTTGGCAAGAATGCCAAGAAATCCTTTCCAGATAGCGAGAGTAGATCAAAATGGATTTTGGATCTAGTACACTCTGACTTGTGCGGGCCCATGATGGTTGTGTCATTAGGTGGATATCATTACTATATCACCTTTATTGATGATTACTCACGGAAAACTTGGATATACTTTCTCAAGTCAAAAGAATATGAGGAAGTGCTCAGCAAGTTAAAAGAGTTTAAAGCACAAGTCGAGAATCTGTCAGGAAAGAGGATCGAGATTTTGAGATCCGATAATGGTGGAGAATATACCTCTATAGAATTCAATGATTTTTGCAAGGAAGTAGGAATTAAGAGGGAGCTCACAGTCCCCTACAACCCTCAACAAAATGGGGTTGCAAACAAAAGAATCGTACAATTGTGGAGGCAACCAAAGCTATGATACATGACCAGAGTCTTCAAATGTTCTTGTGGGAAGAAACATCCAGAACCGCTGTATATGTACAGAATAGATGTCCACATAAGATATTGAAGAACATGACTCTGGAAGAAGCATTCACAGGTGTGAAACCAAAAGTGGGCCATCTCCGGATATTTGGTTGTCCAATCTACATACATGTGCCCAAAGAGAAAAGATCAAAGTTAGAACCTCCAGGAAAGAATGGAACCTTTGTGGGATACAGTGAGTCTTCAAAGGCTTACAGAATTTACATTCCAAGATCCAGACAGATTGAAGTCAATAGGGATGTGACCTTTGAAGAAGAGATGGCTGTCAGGAAAGGCAGAGGATCCGATATGGAGATCAATGATGAAGAAATGCTAGAACCAAAGGAGATGAGATCAACTCCCCCTCCAGTTCAGAGGGAGTCAGCAGAAAAGGATGAACTTATCGATCCCATAGATCCAGTTGATATCCCCAGAGATGTGGAGGGCCGAAAAAGACCTAGATGGGCACAGCAGACACTACAAGATGCAGAGGGGCATGATGCTCCACATGGCGCTTTCAGAGAAAGCAAAAGACCTCAGAGGTTCTCTAGCTATGTGGCACTGATGAGCAACATTATTGATTCAGAACCCACCACTTACGAAGAAGCATCCAAACTTAAAGTTTGGAAGGATGCCATGATGGAAGAATATCAATCCATCATGAAGAATGATGTATGGGAAGTTGTGCCAAGACCTGAGTAGAAGTCAGTAGTGACTTCTAAATGGCTATACAAGATCAAGCATGGAGCAGATGGCAGTGTTGAGAAATACAAGGCCAGATTTGTAGCCAAAGGATTCTCTCAGAAAGAGGGAGTTGATTATGACGAGACATTTGCTCCTGTCTCTCGATATACTTCCATCAGATCCATTATTGCAATTGCTTCAGCTATGGGATGGAAGTTGCATCAAATGGATGTGAAGATAGCCTTTCTCAATGGTGTTATTAAGGAAGAAGTTTACATCGAACAACCAGATGGGTTTATTGTCCAAGGAAAGGAGTCTCATGTATGCAGACTGAAAAATGCATTGTATGGACTCAAGCAAGCACCTTGTGCTTGGTATGGACGGATAGACGGATTCCTGGTGAGCTTGGGATTTTTCAAGAGTGATGCGACCCCAACCTTTACTACAAGATTGTAGATGATGAGCCATTGATTTTGGTATTATATGTTGATGACTTGTTTCTCACGGGAAATGAGAAACTCATTGTATGGTGTAAGAAGAATCTCGTCTCTAAGTTTGAAATGAAATATCTTGGATTGATGCATTACTTCTTGGGATTAGAAGTATGGCAGAGGCAGAAAGAGATTTTCCTAGGACAAGGAAAATACACCATTGATATATTGAAGAGATTCAAAATGTTGGACTGCAAGTCCATGGCTACTCCAATGGATGCGAATTGGAAGAAGTTGAGAGATTCTACTTCAGATTCTGATTTGATTGATCCCACCATTTATCGCCAGTTGATTGGGTCATTGATGCATTTGACCAACACCATACTAGATATATGTTTTGTTGTGAATGCCCTCAGTCAGTTCATGTGCGAACCGAGGCAGATTCACTGGATTGCTGCCAAACATGTGCTTAGATATTTACGTGGCACTGTGGGATATGGATTGAAGTATGCTTCAGATTGTGACCTAAGGTTGCAGGGGTTTACAGACTCAGATTGGGCCGGATGTGTTGCAAATAGGAAGACTACTTCTGGATGTTGCTTCAGTTTGGGTTCTGCAGTTATTTCTTGGTGTAGCAGGAGGCAGAACTCGGTAGCACTCAGTACTGCACAGGCCGAGTACATGGCTGCTAGCACAGTAGCTCGAGAAGAAGTTTGGCTTCGTAAACTCCTGGCAGGTTTGTTCGGCCAAATTCCAGAGCTGACCATGATTCACTGTGATAACCAGAGTTGTGTGCAGATGTCAGTGAATCTTGTATTTCACGACAGGTCAAAGCATATCGAGATTTGATATCACTTCATTCGTGATATGGTGCAGAAAGGTGCGGTCGAGTTACAGTATGTGCCGACAGACGACTAGACTGCAAATCTTCTCACCAAGGCACTTCCCAGAGTGAAGTTTGAATACCTTCGCGGAAGACTTGGAGTCGAAGAGAACGTGTCCCTACTTGACAGGGAAAGATGACATTGAGATGCTTGCCCTGCTTTTCCCTGGTGCCTTCTGTAGTCCAGTTACTTAGCCAGATATGGGAGAAATCCCATAGGTAGATGAGTAGGATAGTCAGTAGTTGGTCAGATTCACAATAGTGCCTCTGTAATCCGGTTACTCATCCAGATATGGGAGAAATCCCATAGGCAGATGAGTAGGACAGTCAGCAGTTGGCCGTGTGATTGCACTGGTGCCTCTACAGTCCTGGTACTCAGCCCGATATGGGAGAAATACCATAGGCATATGAGTTGGACAGTTAGCAGATTGTCGTGCCCATTTGCTCATCTGAGATCTCAGTCTGGTATGGGAGGAACCCATCGGCAAATGAGACAGATGGGTAGAAAATGGTATAACAGATATGGCACAGTTGATTATCTCGGATATCCGGGATTGAGTGATTCTCCTGGATCCAGGATCAAGTGATTCTCTTGGACTCACCGAAGGACTAGTGAGGATGTCACAGATATTTAGGATTGAGAGATTCTCCTGAAATTCAGGATCGAGTGATTCTCCTTGACTCACTGAAGGACTGGTGAAGATGATACACTGAGACTATGTGGACAACCTTCAGTATGCATAGATATGATGGAGATAGTGTAGGGTACAAGATGAAACCCAAATGATTATGATGTTGATGAAGACAGAAGAATACCTTCCTCATTGAGAGGGAGTGTTGGATTTTGTGCAACTTCGGAAGATATTATTCATTGTATTTTATTGTACCTTTATTGTACTTGGTTGTACCTCCTAAGGGAGATGAACTGGATGTAATTATTTATGTGATCACATGAAAGAGTCAATGTAAACCTTGGGGTGCAAATAAACAAAAGAAAATTATTAAAAATAAATTATTTATTGCCCCTAGGTGAAGTCGGCCCAGTTACGGAATTTCTAGTTTTTGCACTTGTATAAATAAGAGGCTAGTGCACCTCATTATCTCATTCTCACACTTGCCTTTTGTGAATCACTTGGAGAGAGCTGATTTCGCATCACTGGGAGGAGGTAGCTGTTTTGGGGCTTCTACTTGTGGAAGACATTTCCACAATTTTCTCTTTTCTTATTTGTACTTTGATCTCAGGATTATCATCTCTATGCGAAGGTTGTTGGGTTCTTCCCAATTGGGTTTCCCAGGGTAAACTCTGTGTTGTTGTTTTGTGCTTTGTCTTGCTTCTAGTGATCTTGGTTATGCATTTATATTATTATGCTATGAATGCATAAAATCTAACACAAAATAGTCGCTGGATTAGTTACAATAGAGTAAAAGAATCAAGATCAAATTTTCTAAAAAGCTTAAACGAAAAAAGAGATAGGTCATAGTCAAGTTAATCTTGCAGCAATCGAATCTCCCAATTAAGGGATCGACTGAAAACTTATAAACATATTCAATGCCAATCATTTTGTCTGAGTGTGAGATGCAAGTTGAGTTCCTGATGATCATGCCTAATGAAAATCTGATCGAATTTGCAGGCTGAGAGATGTGAAGGTCTGATCGAACAGCTCTGGAGTGAGCCTAAGAGTTACCTGAGAGAGATATTTCCATGCTTTAGGCAGTTAGTGCACCAACGAATTGAGTTTTCTCCAACAACGGTTTTCTCCACCTATCAAGATGCCTTCTTCCAAAATAATACAAGGGCCAGCCAAGTGGTTCAACGAGTTGGAGTTCTTAAGGAATGGTAAATGGGTTGATAATTCCATTAGTTTTCAAAGTCCCTTTGCTCAGAGGGACTGCTTCATTAGCAGCAAGATCCGCTTCACCATTGAGATTTCGCAAGATATGGAAGAACTCAATTCTTTGAAAGAGTTTCATGAGAATCTTGATTTTCTCAAGGATATGCTTGAGCCTCATATTATTGGATCGGTTTTTATTAATGAGTGCTTGCATCACCAGCCTTGAATCTCCAAAGATATTAATTTCTCTGATATTCCCCGTTTTAGCTTGATATAGCCCTTGCCATAGAGATAAGGCTTCAGCAATGTTATTGGTGTCTTCACCAAGACCCCAGGAGTAATGAAGTTTAGGACCACCGTTGGAGCCAACCAGCACCCCACCTACTCCAGCTTCCCCTTGATTCCCTTTGGAGGCCCCATCAAAGAACAGGGTATACCCCTTTAGTGACTTCTGCCATAGTTTAAAGCTTGGGACATCCATCCTAATTTCCCATTTTCCCATATTTATAGTAGCAGAAACCTTGGCATGAGGGAAGGGGAGGATTTTGTTCATCCAGGCTTCTTCATCCCCATTCAACATGCATTTATTCTCCAGGATTGGAAGAGAGTTTAGGCAATCTCCCATCAAAGCTTGAGCTTTTGTAGCCACATGAGATGCTTTATTTATGAAGATACAACCATTTATTCCCAACCAAAGTTCCCATAGGATAAATTTAGGAATCACTAACCAGTAGGCTTTGATCCTTTCCTTTTTGTTAAGTGAGTAGGGATGCAGAGAGTCCCATTCACTTAGTAGTGAAGGGATCATCTCTGGAAGAGCTAGTTGATTCAACCAAGAGCCCAAGACATGTGTCCAGACCCCTGTTGCAAAGGAACAGTTAAGCATTATACGATCCATTGTTTCTTCTGACAGCAGACAGAATGGGTATCTCGTCGGGCCTTCCCAACCTCTTTTTTTGAGGTTTTCTCCAGTTAGAATGTTGTTGTGGGCCAATGTCCATATGAATATATCGACTTTAGGTGGACTATTGATTCTCCAAATTTCTTTCCAGAGAATTGGATTGATGAGGGTGTTTGAGATTGCTTTGATCTGCTTGTAACCATCAGCAACAATGTCAATACCAGAATTTGATCCCCATCCATGCATGTCTTTCAAATTAGCAGCTACTGGAGACTTCCACTGAAGGTAGGAAATTGGAGTGCGATCTTCATCGATCATCTGGTTTGGGCAGCTTGGAAGTTTCCAATCCTTCCATGACTTGGAAGTATCCACATTCCAAACGGAGATATCCCAAAGGGTGGTGATGTTGAGAGAATTGTAGTGGATTTTCATATTGGAATTGTTTGATAAAGAGTCCAACATAGTTTCTCCAAGAATTGAATCTTCCCAAATTCGGATATTTTTTCCATTCCCTGGAATCCAGGTTAAGAGAGGTTGGAAGAACCCAGAGGCTTTTTGACAGATGTTGAAAATCGGGGACCCTTTCCTTACCTTAGCGGGTTATCAAGGCAGATTGTGCGTGGTCTAGTGTAGTATTTCTTCCAAAGTGCATGCTTACTCCAGGTTAACTTTCTTGTAACCACATTCCAGAGTTGCTTCGCACCAAGAGCTAGATTATGAGCTCTAAAATCTCTTATTTGGAGGCCCCCTTCTGAAATTGGCTTGGTGACTTTTCCCCAGCTAACCAGAGGCAACTTGTTTTCACTATTTTTACCACCTTTCCATAGAAATATTCTAAGGAGCGCTTCCATTTTATTAATGAATCTAATTGGGGCCAATAGGATTGAGCTTTGGAATACATGGATGCTGAGAAGAACCGATTTTATTAGGACCAGCTTTCCAGCTTTGTTGAGCCACTTTGCTCCCCAATTGTTGATTTTGTTCTTTATCTTGTCTAGGAGAGATGTTGATTCCTCAGATCTAATGTTTACTCTGGAAATGGGGATTCCTAAGTATTTAAAGGAATTCCATTGAGTCTTTCCCTCCATTTCCATATTCTGGAGATGTCCATCATTTCAATATTGGTACAATTCCACCCATATATATGGCTTTTTTTGTAGTTTATCTTACTGCCCAAAGCTTCCTTATAGAGGTCAAGCTCCCTTTTGATTCTCCTAGCATTAATTTTACTGGCTCCTCCTAGTAGGAACATGTCGTCTGCGAACTGGGCATGATTGATCTCTTTGACTCCACGAGCTATTTTGATTCCCAAAAGTTCTTCTTGGAGTTGGAAGTGCTCTAATTGAAAGCTAAGGACTGAAGCTTGAATGACATACAACATAGGTGATAGCGGACATCCTTGGCGCAGCCCCCTACTGGCTTAGAAGAACTCAGCAGCTCGCCCATTGATCAGCGAGGCTATCCAAGGGGAGCCAATACAAGCCTTTACCCAATTGATGAAATCCGGGGAAATCTGAATTGGAGCATTACCTGAAACAAAAAGTCATGCCGAACCCTATCGAAAGCATTAGCTAAATCTAATTTGGCAATCATACCTTTTTCCCCTCATTGGTTGCTTGAGTGAATTGCTTCTTGGGCTAGGATGATGTTATCATCTATGTTTTTGCCTTTGATGAACCCCCCTTGATTCTCTGGAATGATGGAAGGGAGTATGTCTTTGACTCGGTTGGCGATTACTTTGATGATGATCTTATATCCAAAGTTTCAAAGTGATATTGGTTGGTATTGGTCAAAGGAGATGGCTCCTTTTTCTTTACGAATCAGCTCTATGAATGCGAATTAGTGCCCCCACCTAACTTATGACACTTGTGAGATTTTAAGACCATCCTATTTAAGTCTTTTTTGATGATTGGCCAACAAACTTTTATGAACCTAGTGGTAAAGCCATCTGGACCAGGGGCTTTGTCTGGTTCCATGTTTCCAAGGGATATCTTGATTTCTTCTCTGGTTACCAAAGCCGTAAGTTTTTTGTTGATATCTTGCGTTACCAGATTTGGGAAAAGTTCAGTTATCTTCTTCCTTCTATCACCGTGGGCTTGATTATTTTATGAATACAACTCTTTGAAGTGGAGATGGGCAGCATGTTTAATATCGTTGAAGTCCTTTATGATCTGGTTGTTGCTTTAAATTTCTTTAACCAAGTTATACTGCCTCCTTGCTTCAGCTTGCTTATGGAAATAACTGGTGTTCTTGTCTCCTGCCTAAAGCCAGAGACTTCTTGATTTCTGCCTCCAATAGTCTTCCTCCTCTCTACATGCAGCATGTAGCTTCCTTTGAAGTTCTAATTCATGTTCCATCTTCTCATTATTGATCGGGCTATCTTCCAACAAAATTTGATGTTTTTCCAACTAATTTTGGGAATCCATCCTCTGGTGTGAAGGAGGTTTAATATTTTTGGCCCAGATCTTGATTTCTTTTTTAAGTATCCTCAATTTTTCTTCCCATACGTAGAAAGGTGATCCTGTTACTGGTCTAGATTAGACTTTGAGAACAATCTCATTGAAGCCTTCCTTCTGAATCCAAGAACCTGAAGGGGATTGGCCCCAAGTTTTTTTTGTCTTTGGAGATTTCTAGAAGAATAGGCTTGTGATCAAAGGCGTTGAAGGGCAGAATTTTAGATTCGACATCCAATCCAAGAAGGATAAAGGAGTTGTGGACTAGAAATCTGTCCAATCTAGCGGCGATATGCCCTAGACCCATTCTCTTATTCGTCCATATGAATTTACCTTTGGAGGGCTTAATGTCTTCAAGCTCCCATTCATGCATGAGATCTTCCATTGTTTCTCGAAACTGGTCTCTTACGATAGATCCCCCTCTTTTTTCCTCAAGGGACAGATTTACATTAAGGTCTCCAACTAAGATAATATTCTCCAATTGGTTAATTCTAGGGAAGTCTTGGATGAGATTCCAACAATCTTTTTTTTCGAGGATAAGATTCGGGACATAAATGTTGAACAGGCAGATCTGGAGATCTGACTCCTTGTGGAGGAGTTTAGTGTATATCCAATGAATGCATATGTCAGAGGCTAATAGCTCAAATTTGTCCTTGTTCCACAAGGTGCCTAATCCTCCGGAGGCTTCTCTTGCACTGACCTCTATTCCGTGTTTGTTTTTCCATAATTTTTCGCTAGTTTGGAGGAAGGCTAGTTCCTCCATTTTAGTCTCTTGGATAAGTAGAATGTCCAGGCTTGAAATGCTAAGGAGATCTTTCATCGACTCTTCCTTGGTTCTACTTCCCAACCCCCTACAATTCCATGAGACCACCTTCATTGCTTACTTTCTTGGAGTGGAAGCGGCCCCTTTAGAGGGATGCCCTTGGTGTCTTGCACTACGAGTGATTAACATTTTTTCCAAGGTCGGTTGGGAGCCCTGGAGCTTCTCTTTATAAGTGGCCCTTTCTCTTATTTCCTTTGTCGATTTCCTTCCTCGAGTGATTTGTTGAATGGAGTTTTGATATGATTCTATTTCTCCTTCCTCTTCCTCCGTGTCTTCTTTCTCTGTTTCTAGTTCATGGCTATCCATTTTTTCGCCTTGTTACTGAGGGGATGAGAGTTCCTTGTTTGCTTGATTTTCCACCTCTGCATGCTTTATGTTTTTTCCTGAGGGGTTGTTCAAAGCACTGCCCTCAAGTTCTTAGTTTTCCAACAATTCAAATGTGTTTCCTATCAGAAGTTTTTCCTTTGGTAGTTCTTTTCCCTTTCTGGTTTTGGCTATGGGCTGGTTAGGAGTGATGCTGTCTTTTTTGAGAGAATTTTTTGGATTTTCCTTTTATCTTTTTGCTAGTTTCCATCCTTCCCCTGCCTCTTTTTCTTGTTGATTTGATTGAGCCTTTGGGTAGTTCTTTTGGAAGTGACCATGTCCGTGGCAGCTTCTGCATTTAAATGGTAACTGTTTGTAGTCCAGCTTCTAAAAATGGTGCCATTCCCCTACAATGAGCTTAACAACTTCAGGGAGGCCAGCTTCTAGATCCAATTCTACGCAGATCCGGGCACGGGAGTACTGACCCTTGGGGTCATCTTGATCTATGAATTTCCCTATTCCATTCCCTATTGATTGCAAAGACAGAGAGTTCTAGCAGTGAATCGGTATATTGGGCAAGCGCACCCAGACAGGAATTGCTTTGGGTACATCTAGGGATGGATCAAAATCTGGTGACCACCGGTTTAGATACAGTCCTTGCGGTCCCATGAAGTAAGAACCGCTTCTGAAGATCAAGTCCCTGTCATCTTTTGAAATGAATTTGAAGAGGAAGAAGCCTCTTCCTATTGCATAGCAGGTGACACTAACAGATATTAGGGGCCTCCAGTTTTTTTGGATCTAGTTGTCCATGGTTCGAGGAGAGGGCCAAATCCCTGAGAATTGTCCCACCAGTGCCCGATCTGCCAGGGAAACAACTACTCTCATAGGTTGAACCGGTGGAAGGGCGATTGTTGGAACATCCTCCAGTTTCTTAACAAACTTAGGAACCGATTGAAGCACTGGCCTTTTCCTGTGAGTGTTGATCAGTCTCTTGAAAGCTTTGGCTTCAGCTGTAGGTGGAGTGTCGGAGGACCGTCTCCAGGGGACCCCATGAAAGCTAACCAGCCCCTAAACCAATCTCAACGCATGTGAGAATGGCAGGGGACGGGGTAGCAAATGTCAGATTCCAAAAGGAAGCGGTTTCTCGGCAGGGTTAACACCAGGACGCCAATCAGGAGCGACCGGATCAGGAAAGAGCAGCCCAGGTGGTTGAGCCCAGCTTCGTCAGCCAAGATCTAGAAGGCCATCGCTCATATGTGCAGGTTCCCGTCGGTGAAGCTAAAAAACATAAAAAATCCCACATATAATGATCGGTCACGCCAATAATATTATGCATGCAGCCAACCCGATTTGCCCGCAGCCAGTAATGCTCGCCAGATATGCATGCAACCCCCTTGTTATGCCCGCCAGTTATGCACGCAGCCAGTTATGCCCGCCAGTTAAGCACGCAACCCCATTATGCACGCAGGCTTATGCCTACCAGTCTCTAAGGAAATTATGCACGCAGCCTAATGCTCGCCAGTTATGCACGCGGCCTCCAAAACCCACACGCATTTGAAGGCAAGGCACTTTAACATAAAGACATGTTATTGTAGTAATAATTTGGAATTACGAATATTATATTAAAATATGGAATTTGATATAATTTTTAGTCTTACATCTATTATTTATTATAACAAAATTATTTTATATTATATTAACATATGTTTATATTAGCTTTTCAGTCACTAATCAATAATAGAAATATCACAAAGTTGATAAAGTATACCTATAATACATTAGTAAATATTTATTATAAAGTAAATTTTATTTTTAAATTTGTTTAAAAAATATAAAGAAATAAAACAAACAAATTAAAGTACTTTATGTTATAAATTCCACAAAATTCTACACATGTCAATGTATGCAACATGGAGCAAAATAAACTTTAATATGGCATGTGTATTATTCGAGTTTGATAGAAACATCCAAATTTAAAAAGATGTAATGCCTCAATGGTGATTTTCTCCTTTGAGATGATGCAAATATGTGTATACAAAAGGGAATGATTAAATGATTTTTTGGTTTAATATAAATGGATTATAATAAAAATAGTTTTCATAAAGAAATGATTGCAAAATGTATCTTATTATATAATTTATGTATAAAATACAATGATTTTTTATTTCCTATACAATGGAATATAATCTCGATTAACTAAGTTGTTTTATTATATCATTTATGCATAAAATTTAAATATATTGAATGTCTTTTAATTTTATATTAGGGATTATAATGAAAATTATCTTCATAAAGACATGATTACCCCATCAACTCTATTATACAATGTATATATAACAAAATAACAATGACAATGACAAGAATGTTTATATATGATTTGATGAAATTATAAGTTTCAATTTTTTCTTATCATGTTATATTTAAATAAAACTTTAATGAAATAATAAACATTCAATCAATACTAAATCATTCCATTTTCATTATCATTGCAAAATTTTTAAGGCACCCATGCATCAAAACATGTGTAAGCAAACATATCTCTTTTCACTTTCCAAGAGATGGGAATCATATGACGGTGTATTAATAATGTGCATCTACAAGGATGATTGTGGGAAACTAAATGACATCGATGATCTTGTCATGGGTTACCTTCACTAAGGTCATTACTATAAGCCAAAAGGCGCAAGCATCACTCCAAAATGTTCTTATAGACTATGCAATGATTTCAAATCGATTGATATCATTTCATCAATTATTAAGAGATGAAGTCAAAATCACATTAAATTTAAAATATTTGATGAGGGTGTTGAGAGATCTTCCTATTATCAATAGAATAAGAGATTTTAGTTTTACTTGCTTTGTATCAGGAGATGACCTCCTCTGGTAGGTAGGAGTTCATTCTCACTGAATTCTTGTTAGCTTCCAATCTAAAAATTACATCAAGGTTCTCATGGATAAGGATGAGCAAGGAGGATACTCAATTCATAACCCTAATTATACAAGATGAGATTCTAGTAGTAGAAATCTACATAAAGATTGAAGATCCTTTCCCCTTCCCTCAACCTCCTATTTAGAAAGGAAAAAGCAGTTTGGCAGATTGTAATGTTTTTTATAGGTCTTGAGCTCAATCCATAGAAGTGGAATCATGATATTCAATCCACTCAAACCTTCAATGATATGTGTTTCTATATATTTTCTTCTTTTTTCGGGTTGATAACTAGTTTTATGACATTAAGGGCGATCAAGACTCATGATTGTGTCAAACTATTTGAAGTAACATGTAGATCCAATAATGTAACATTGTCATTACATCATTTTCAGGTTCATTGCATTATGTGTCAATTATTATGTCGATATTATGTGAAGTATTGACTGTAGTTATTTAAATTATAACTAATTAATAATTAAATATTATTTTTTATATAAATTATTATTCCCTGTCAAGGTAGGGATATACTTTTCATTTGAAAGTCAAATTGCATTGACCTACATTAATTGATTTTTGACAATATTTTTTAATTGATTTTTGAAACAAAATTTTTGACAATGTTTTTTAATGTTTGGTATAATTTTCATATTAAACATAATATTTTGAAAAATAAAAATAAATTCAATAATTTTTAAAATACAATTTTATAATTTTATGATTGGTCAAGTACAGTATCGATGTGACATAATCCCCTGGTGGAGTGTTTTTTTATTTTTGGAATTTAAAAATAAATAAAAATAATTTAAAAAACAAAAAAATTATAAAAATGACATTTGTTATTGGTTCCCTTAAATATATGTCATACTTCTAAGCCATCACAGACCAAATTATTATCTCCACGCGGGTAACCCGTAGCTGCCTCCTTCGCATCCGCCACAAATCTAATAAGGCTGTCGGAGCTGCGCCACAAAGCTCAACGTGGTCGGAGCCATCTCCAAAAGCCTCTCCATCGTTGCCATCGAATTGGGGAGAACCATACTCCGTCACTGGAACACGCCGCGTAAAACTTGTTGCCGTAGCCATGCCACGAACCCCATTGCCTACATCGGTGCTAAACTCTCTGAGGAGCCATCGCGGTGCCATTGAGGATGAACCTGTCACTGTCTCTGGAAGCTCTCTGCCACAGGAAAACATGTCCACCGCTGTAAAAAGCCGCCTTAGGAAGCGCAAGACCAGGCGAGAAGAGAAGATGGAAGCAGAATGACGGGAGAACACAACGGTTAGGGTAGGAACCCTAGCCACCTGTAAGTATTCGATGTCGACTCTCAAAACGCAGCCAACAATGAACCCTCTTATTAATTATCAAGAACGGAAGCTCATCCTATTTTCGTTTACATCCGGCGAGAAGTCTCTTGGTCGGGAAACGATGGCAAGGCACAGCGAAATTCCTTCAAGCTCTCCATTTTTTGACAACTCTCTTATTGGCCAAAGAGTCGATGTTTTTGTGGAGGATACTTCGTGGCATGGATCGAGTCTTGTGCAGTTTAATTTTTAAGCCAAGATTGCTAAATATGCCCTCTTCTAACATTACACCTCGAGAAGTTGGGGCTGCCTCAGATCAACAAATGCAGGGAGAGCAACAAACTGTGAAGCACATCACCATTTTAGCCAGATTAAAGACGAACATGCTCTCTCTCAATAGCAAATAACCATTCCCTTTGAACAACAACTTCATGACATGGATGATGAACCTGTCTTTGATTTAAAGAAGCCAATTTCCGCTCCTTGTGACGTTGTCTTAATCCATGAACAGCCAATCCCCCCACTCCGCGGTTCACGATGAATCAAAGATTAACATTGTTGAAAATGATATGGCAAAGAGATTAATATTTTTAAATCATTTATTCATTTTGGGAAAACAAATTGAATAGTTACTTTTCCATTACTTCCATTACAGATTCCCTCCATAACTGTTGTTCCATGCTCCTTGGAAGAACAAAATCTGATAAAGATGGCCCGTGAAAAGTTGAAAAAATTGAGCCTTCTTTGCATGGCGTCCCTGCAACGATTAGTTGGAAAGTTAACACATGATAGAAATAGAGAAATCGAAGCTGCCGTTATACTGCACATGATATACCAAAGCACCTACGTGGCACACTCATTGCGTTTACCCAGTCTCTGATTATCCAATATCGCGAAGGTCAACTGCTTGTTCTTGTCCAGGTACTAAGAAAACACATCTCATCGTCTAGCTCAGGAAGGAAGGCATTTGATCTATATTAAGAGCACTGAAATCTCATTAAATTAACAATAAGTTATACCGATAATTTGCATGCATGTAAAGTTGCATGTTCTGTTCTTTTAAAATCTACAAGCAAGATCTGGGCTATTGTGATTGTTATGATCAATAGATTTTGAATAGAAATTTTTACCTTCTGAACGAGGTCAGCTTTCATGGCGGTGGCCCCGAGTGAACATGAAGAAGTGGCCATCATATTCCCTTGGGAAGGTGATGGTTGTTGCTATTGTTGGTAGTTGTGCATATTGCATTGCCTTTGAAATGTCAGTGGGGCCGAGTGTTTATTACAATGGTGAAAAATGAAAATACATAAAATGCCTGATGCGTTATTCCGGAGCTTAAATGAGTCTCGGGCTAGGAACCAATTCCAAAGCTATCCCACCAATTCTGACTTTTCTTACATTACATTGTATTTTACAGGGATTGGCGCAGGTGATAAAGATTTTCCACCTAAATGTTTTTGTGGGTGCTTCGAGTTTGAAGAGTTTCCAAGTATGGAAACAATGGTATCTTTGGAGGGATTGTGGACGCAGAAGTGTTTGAAGCTGCAGAGCATATGGGGTTGGCGAGGGAGACAAAGCTTAGATACATAGGTATCTTTGGTGGAGGAGTGGGCAGAGAGATGTGTAAATCTAGATAGCATACGAGGCTTGGCACAGGAGATAAATATTAAAGACCGAATTATTTATTGGTTCATACGGGGCTTGGAACAGGAGATAAAGCTTAAAGACCGAATTATTTATTGGTGCTCTGACTTAGAAGAGTTGCCAAGTATGGAGATATTGGTATCTTTGGAGGCGTTGTGCGCAGAGGATGTGTGAAGCTGCAGAGCATACAGGGTTGGCTAGGCGACAGAGCTTAGATATGCGAATGTTTACGGGTGCTATAACCTAGAAGCGCTGCCAAGTATGGACACATTGGTATTAGAAGAACTAAGGCAATGCCATGAATATCTGGAAAGATGAACAATTATTTGTTATTTGTTATAGCGGTTATGATAACAACATTCAGGCACTCTTTAGTTGCATGTCATGGAAACTCATAAGAGCTTTCGGATCACATGGAGATAAGCTGGCCAACCAATGTAAGGTTGTAAGGCTATTGCACATTATCCATATCTAGAGATGGCAACCATGAAATAGGATTAAAAGTTGAAAGGTAAGCAACCGTCATATAATTTGACATTTAATCCTCCTTCGTAAGAGGTATGAGGTATGAGAGGCTTCTTATTAAAATTCAAGGCCCTTAATTCTGAAGTATCATATGTAAAAATCTTGAATTTGACGTATGGCACATGTTTTATCAGAACAAATTAAATGCCAAAGATGAGATGTACGCTTTTCCATGTTGGACTATAGAATTGATTGATGTTTATGCAGTGAATTTAATCATTAAGGGTGACTGAAATGTGTATTATT
Source organism: Larix kaempferi (assembly GCA_027924585.1). Taxonomy (NCBI): domain Eukaryota; kingdom Viridiplantae; phylum Streptophyta; class Pinopsida; order Pinales; family Pinaceae; genus Larix; species Larix kaempferi. The sequence continues at coordinate 2,249,641 of BSBM01000100.1, forward strand.
GAGAAATGGTTTATATATGTGTTCAATATAAGAATAACAGAGGAATTAAATTATGAGAATAAATAAGGATTTAAATTATAAGAGAGGATAAATTTACAATAGGATTTCTTAAGAAAAGAGTGTTGTTTATGTAGAAAATTGGGAGAATAGTGATTTCTTCACAAATAAAAAACTATGTTGAGTGTTCTATATAATTAATAATAATACACATATAAATACATTAATATTTTCTTTAAGATAGACACAATATATTGGTAACTAACAACTGGTTTATAGAATATTTCAACCACACTATAGGAGGAAGAGAGAATCTATCATATCCAACTAAATGCAACAATCTACTAAAACTTAGAATCAAACTTCTAGCGTGGAGACAAACTCTACCTCACAATAGCCAATACAATAAACCACAATTAGCTTGTTTAATCAAGTATCACACATCAATTATGGAGAAGTTGGAGTTAATAATTCCAATGCTCCCCCTTAATGAGTACTTGTCTCACTCTATTAGATTAGGCCTTCATCAACATCTTTCACCAGTCTAATGCATCAAATGGTCCACTACGGATTTAAGAACCTCCTGATTAGCAAATTCTATATCTAGTTAGACCTAGCAATTGCATCTCGTACCTCCATCATGTAAACATCATTAAATTGTCAACATCCATATAAAGGAACAACCATCCACTAAAATACATGGGTACCTAACCATTGGTCTAGTAAGACATCCTTCAAGTAGATGGTTCATTCAACTTCTTGATGATCTTCCCTTGAATGTACATAAAACTTTAGGTTTTAGGCATACCACACGTCTTAGAGGCTACAACCAACATGGCCCAATCATAGAGCATTCAACCAACACACAACACACTGCTTTGAGTGTTTAACAACTCCATAGCACATATGAATTCTCACAAGCCATTTCCTTTCTTCTTTTGGATCCACTCGTGGGTAGCATGAATCATTGATTAACATCACACACAAATGCTCCTCATCAATTGTAGCAATTGGAAAAAACATGCCCAAGTTGCAAATCCACAAGCCAACATCCTCATCTATGCACCATCAACCTCATCTGCATGACATTAGCTACCTCTAGAAAGACTCATCTTCTAGTGTAACACCCTTCAATCTATAATCAATTATTCCTCCTCATATCATATATGCCTCCCCTTTCTTCGTAGTTTTAGCTTATACTAAATTTATTCAAATCTTTAGTGAAATAAATGGAATTATATTGAATGGACTTCTTTGAGGTTAGACACGAGTGTTGCACTTGACATGAGTTTCGTTGCTCATTTTCATTATCAATCGTGCTCATAATATTGCTCTCCCATTTGCGTGTATATGGTCTGATTTTCTCCTCTCTAGTAGTGTTGTTATCTTGGGTGTAAAGGAAAACAAAGGAAGAGTGGGAGTGGGTTCACACATCCCTGCTCAAATGACAGATGTTTGTCTAAAATTGCGACCAATCGCAACACCGAACTTATGTGGTATTCCTCAAATTTTTTATTATATTTTTCTTAACCCACACCTGTTAAAGCAAAGGAGAATTAATATGCTTAAATTAGTGTCATCGTCATACTTAACTTGCTTTCAAATTCATCTTATGTAATAAATGGGTTGTTTTTTACTGTTAATGAAAGAAGAACATCCTACACTGTTGGGATGTGGTTTCGATTTGAACTCGAAGGTGTGTTTCTTCATTTTCAATGGATGGTTTGGGAGAATAGTACAAGCTTCCAAAGTTACATCTCCGTAAAGAGTTTCCTCGTTGCGACCATCTTCAACATGACATTTTTTCACCAAAAAAATTACATTTAAACATCCATCGGAGCTTGTAATTACTAACCAAACGTTCATAAAGAAAATAAAAAATTTCAGTAATGCTTACATAGCTCGATTATGGGACTAATCCAACTTATCCAGCTCAATCTGAGGAGATATGAAAATAAGAGAAAAACCAAAATTAACTAAAATTGAACTTCCATTTCACAATGTCCATCACCGTAAAGTGCCTTAATCCTAATTTTTTGGGAGAATCACAAGTTATCTGCATTGTGATTTGAATATTTCAGCTATGTCTTAAAAACTTACGAAAAGAGTTCTAGTTATGAATGTGTAGGAGAAGGCAATAAATTCAAGCAAAGGTGCACTTGCATGTTTAGATGTTAGAAATTTCAAATAGAAAGTCATTTTTTAATTTCATGGAAGGTGCTATGTAGATAATGGAAGACGTTAACTGGATAACTAAGAGGAGAGATGTGCAATGACATCGGTGAAGGATATGTGTTTGAAGTAATTGTGAATTTGCTACCAGAACAATACATTCACCATAGGTAGGGATTAAACAACTAATTCCACAAGTTTTAGACAAGGATACCATAATTGCATATCAACTCTAATAAAATTAACGACTTATGGTGTAGATCAGCTCTGCATAAAGCTTATCCCAAATTAGATTTATGCTCTAGTGTCTTAATCTAATTGGCAGAGAATTAGCTGCATTGCAGCTATCACTCTTGTTAATTATAATTATTAATTCACACACAACGTACAACCCACAATGTGTCAATTATTGTGTTTATATTATGTGAACTATTAGCTATAGTTATTTATATAATAATTAAATATTTAATTATATAAATAATTATATATTATATATTATTTTTATAACAATTATTAATTTTATTGTTATTATTATTAATTTAATAACTATAAACTATTGTTGTTATTTTAAAATAATAATAATAATTACAACTATTAGTATTATTATGTTAAAATATTTAAATAATTATGACTCTTACTATGAAATTTATTTATTGTATATTTAATTTAAAAATATATAATTATTTCCATAATTTAACCAACAAATTTAATAAGACAACTTGATTTTAAAAATTAATTAAATATGATTTATGATTGTTTTTATGCAAGATGTTATAATTATACTAGATGAATAATTTTGTTCTTATATTTAACTATCATACAATTTAATTTTATCAATATTAATAAAAAGTCCAATACAAATATTTAAGAATAAACTTCTAAAATATCATTTAATAGAATATTTTTTGCAATCATAATTCGAATTAAACGGTTTCATAAAACTAAAGTTAAAGATTATATGGAAACTCTAAATTTAAATGAGTAATACATCCCAAATTTAATTTAATAACAGAGAAATCATTAATAATGTTAATCATTAACATACTCATAATACATTTTATAAATCAAACAACAACACCATTGACCTGATATGAAAAAACATAATGTACATGAGCGATAAACATATCGATATACACGTGAAATATACATCTCATCAAAATCAAGAAACATATCATATACACATCTCAAGTCAAAATTACAGCAATCAATATACATATCAGGTACCATTGCTAGCTAGGTCCACCACCAGAGCCAGAGGCATAAGTGCCTCTGCTACTAGACATAGAGGGTTTATCAATGCCGATGTCAGATAACAATGATGAGAGTAGAGTATAATATATCTCTCCACCATGAAGTATATAACCAGATGTGACCATATCATGTACGACATCAATAAATAGTGTAGTACGTGTAGTAGATGGTGTCACTATAATTGGTGGTGTAAGTGGATCAATAGCTAGTGACACATGTGGAGGAGGAGGGGGAGCAATGAGTGGATCGGTGAAATATATTGTATTTGGTGGCACTTGTGGAGGAGGAGGGAGAGCAGTGGGTGGATCGGTGGATGGTGTAATTAATGGATGCATTTGGAGGAGGAGGAGGAGGAGGAAGAGGAGGAGGAGGAGGTGGATCAGTGGATGGTGCAGCTGGTGATTCACATGGAGGAGGAAGAGGAGGAGGAGGTGGATGGTGTATCTAATGACGCAAGTGGATGAGGAAGAGAGATGTTGATCAATTTGGTGGAGAATCATGCAGTGGCGGACTAGGAGCATCATCCTCAAAAGACAATCCAGATGAAGTAGAATGAGTACCATCCCTCAACCATGGATGAGGTTGAGGCCATTGACAACATGAAGCATTAGTGACATCATGTCATAGGGAAGGGTCACCCATATATCAAATAGATCTGGCACGTCCCCTAAGATCTCTCGAACATGAACAACTACCACTTCCTACTTAGAAAATAGACCACATATGCAATCTGCCACTCATTTCAGAATCTATGATCCATCCTATGTGGCACAACAAGTCTCTGTATTGAATGTTGCTAAACTTCCTCATCCATCTACTCATCTTGTTGGGGAGGCTCGTTCCCAACATATATGTTGATACCTGCAAAATAATAGACAATAATAATCATATAATTGAAACAAAATGATACAATAAATTATATGTGCATTAAATAAGACAAAAAAATATGCAACTAGATTCATCATAACATAACATAATATTACCTCTATCATCTATTGGCTCGTCCAGAGTAAAAAGGATGTTCAAACATCATGTCTAATCCATCCCCACATATGGGTACTATTCAATTTCGAGGATAGTTTTATCCTCTCTAGCCAAGAAATCACAAACCGCTTTATCGACCAGTGAACATGGCCACTCCAACTACCCCCTCTTGCACAACAACTTCCCCTACATGTGCATCATGCATCAATCCTAGGCCTAGGAGGGAGGTGGGGTACTGTCTGTCATTCAAGTGGCATGAAACCTCTCAAAACATAAAGTGAATAACTCCAATGAAAATGAGAAGTATACCTCCTGTAAAAAATAACACGACAATGATCCAAATCAAAACAAAACCGTCGCAAAAATATCTCCAACCATCTAATCAATTATGTCCTCTAACCTAAGATATTTGCATAGTACACCAAAGGGAAATTAACGCATTTTCCATAAGAGGTAAAGTGTTCCAATGCCATGACAATAAGGGATAGACACCTAACCTCCTCTATACCAAATGCGTGTATCCATAATTGGCCACCTACAACCTAGAAGTCCCCAAGGTCAATAATGTCCTGACTAACGTATCTTTGCACATATGCCAGTTGGATTTCTGTTGCAATGTTGGGCGCTAGATCAAGGAATTGGGGCAAAACCTCTCCCCTCCTAGATAGCTTGATGATAAAATAAACATCCTTCTTAGTGGGATGATACCGCAAATTAACACTAACTTTGAATGCATGATTCCAACGACATATCAACTATTGTAAAATGAGGAGTTTTCCTTGAGCGATGCAACCTCCTCATAGAACTTAAGAAGGCCAATGTTCCCTAAAGGAAATGAGTCTAAGGTGTACTAGGGCAAGGGAGCATCTCCCTCTCCCTCTCTCTAGCCTCCCACTCGCATATAAAGTTGTACGTCTTGAATTAATGTAACTTCGAAGAATATTCTACTTGTACTTTATTGTTTTAACACCGTCGGAGATGTTTTACCTCCATTCGGGGATGTCATTATTATATTTGGTCATGTAAAAGTCATGAGGTAAAACTTCCATTGTAAGTTGGGTAATTAGTACCCAAAAGGATGTAATATAAATATTAATTGAGTCTTCCTACGGAAGTCGGCCCAATTAAGTTATTGAGGCCGACCTACTTGGGTTAAAAGTCAAGTGAAAAGTAAAGTATAAATAGAGAGTGTCTTCCTCTCATTTGTACCATTCACTCACTCATGCATTGCGCATTAGAGGAAGAATAAGACTAGCAAAGGAGGAGGAGGATTGTTCTTGGCTCTAGAGTTTGGGTTTTGTCTCTCTTGCTGGGTTTTCTTCCCCTTGAGGGTTTCCCGAGATAAATTGTTGTGTACCTTGTAATTATGTCTTTCAGAGATCTTATTTATGCTGATGTTATGTGAAAATGTATTAAATGATAATGAAGTAGGAATCTAATTTATTGCAACATATAAACTTAACATGGTATCAGAGCTAGACTGAAAAGAGCAGCTCTCACTAGGTAAATCTCTCTCTCCTTCTCCGGACAAGAAAAATTAGGGATTTCTACTGAAGAAGAATTTTGGAGTGCAAGTGACATTGGGAAGTGAGCCTCTCCAAGGCGCATCTTTTGGCACCAAGATCGAAATTTTTTAGTGGCTAAATCTTCCAAAAATTCAAACCCTATTTTGACTTTGGACTAGAAAAACCAGAAACTGCAGTCCAAAATTTTGCAAGTCCAGTTTCAGGGGTGAAATTTTGGATTCTTCATAAACAAACAGTACCAGCATACTCGCCTCAATCAAGCACATATTTTTGTGAGTTCAGTTTTCAATTTTGAGAAATTTTAATTTTTGGTCATTTTCAACTCTCCGGGATAAGATGGCCCTAAGCACTAAGCTTGATGACAAGTTGGAAGGCATAGACAATTTACGTGCTTGGAAATATAGAATTGGACTCATTCTAGAAGAGAATGATCTTGCAAAGTTTGTTAAGGAAGCTGTGCCAGAACCCGCAGAAGCTTAAGCAAAGGAAAAACACAAGAAGGACATGATTAGGGCCAAGAGGATCATAGAAAATTCCATCAAGGATCACTTGATTCCTCAAGTGTCCTCTAAGAAAAAACCTAAGGAAATGTTTGATGCCCTATCAAGGATGTATGAAGGAAAGAACATTAATCGGAAGATGAATTTGAGAACCCAACTCAAAAGTACGAAGATGAATCAGGGTGAATCTATCCAAGAATACTTTACAAGGGTTTCTCAATTCAAAGAACAACTAGAAGTAATTGGAGACAACCTTGATGAATATGAATTAGTGACGACCGCTCTTAATGGTCTTACTAGACCTTGAGATTCTTTTATCCAAATAATGTGTGCAAGAAAGGAAAGTCTACAATTTGAAATTGTATGGGAAGAATGTGTTCAAGAGGAAGCTAGAGTGGCAAATCGAGAAGCACTACTCAGAGATGATGATCAAGCTCTAGCTACCCATACTAAAAGAGGAAAAGGAAAATATCACTACCAAAAGGAAACTCATAAGGATTTTCATCCTCCTAAGAAGTTTCAGAAGTACAAGAAAGGAAACTACAACCATAAAGACTTATCTTCTTATCAATGTTATTATTGTGATAAGATGGGACATATTGCCAAAGATTGTCCAGTGAGAAAAGAAGAATACAAGAAGAAGAGTAACAAAAGACATCATGCTCATTTAGTCGAAGAAGAAGAAGGACCTCCTAGGAAGTTACTAAAGGAAGAAATTGAAGAATATGTCCTGTAATGGTGGTGCTTCAAAGCACTCTCTCCAATTTTGAAGAAAAGGACTCCCCTCATAAAGTCTTACTAGGAGAATAGGAGAAGCAGCATACAAGTTTGATTCAGGAACTTTGATGATGAAGAAGGATGTACTATATCTCAGCTTTAGAAAGAGTTTAGAATTGCTTTTATATAAGATGCAGTTGTTATTGGGACAAAAGAAGGTGGCTCACATAAGATCACTTAGAAACATCTTTGATATATGGTAGAAGACTTGATAAACCTTATAGATCATAAGCAAGAAAGGCATAGGACCTCAGAATGAGATGATGGAGTAGAGCTCACCATCAGACATTCCAGTAATCCCTGCAAGGAGACTAGGATCAAAAGAGATCCTACCAAACAAACAAAGATAAGTATTTGAATTGTCATTTGATCAAATTGTTTAAATGATATTGTTCAGTTGTGTACATATTTATATTCCAAGATTTAGGAAGTATAGTATGCATGTTAGAACAGTTGCATTAATGAGCAGTTTACTACTAATATGCATGTGATGGGTAAGTAGCCTATGGCACTATACAACATTCCATTGCTACTTATCTAGCGTGAAACCTATTTGCTGACATATTGGGAGTAGTGCACGCTCTTAATAATGTTCTGGTAGAGATGGAAGGCATCTAGAAAGTTACCATATGAATGTGGGATATGGATGAATGTTGTGTTATTGGCTAAGATAGCATTATGACAGTGTGACTTGTGTTTTTATGCATATGTTTTGGAAACTATGAAATGTTTCTAACCATGCTACTGAATTTGAGTTGTAGGAAGTATCGTACACGATCACCTACAAATGAAGAATGATGAGACTTGTTCCGTAGAACAAGTGAAAATGGTTCAACTATAAACAAGACTTATGAAATCAAGCAGAGGAAGTCGACTATGACGAGATGTTGCTCTAGTAGCGAGACTCATGGTGTAATCAAAGTAGAAGAAGATATCGAGCAACCTCCAGGACTCAGAGAACCACATGTATGCAGATTGAAGAAGACTTTGTACGGGCTCATAAGACACCCATGAGATAGAAAGATGAGATAAAGGATCACCTAGAGTGATGAGACATCAACCTTTGCTACAAGGTTGAAGATGAGAAGCTCATAGATGGGTGCAAGAGAGAACTTGCAACAAAGTTCAAGATCTTGGTATCCAGTGACTTAGAAAGATGAAATAGATGCATACACGGAAGATCATCAAAAGATAAGGCTACCAATCACTCCAGTGCAAAATGTCCTGATACATAAAGTATAAGATGCAGAGGGAGGATAGTGCTCAGTTATAGAAGGAGCAGGAAAGCTCCGCTTCAGAGACACTTTCACTTAATCTCTATTTGCGGCAAAGGTTGTTTTCCCCAGTATGTCGTAGAAATCTTGAAAAGGTTTGGTATGTTGGAATGTAAAACCATGGCCACACCCATGGATACAAATTTGAAGTTGATGCCTAATGCTTCGTTAGAATTAGTGGCTATGACACTATACAGTCAAATTATTGGGTCATTGATGTATCTGATGAATACCAGGCCAGATATATGCTTTGTTGTGAACACCTTGAGTCAGTATCTAGTTGAACCCAGACATGTTCACCTTATAACTGCAAAGCATGTGATGAGGTACCTAAAAGGTATGGTAGAATATGATCTCAGTTATACTAGAGATCATGACTTTAGACTGTATGGTTATACAGATTCATACTGGAAGAGCACTTTAGGGTGTTTCAGTCTGGAGTCGGCCATGATCTCATGGCTAAGCAGGAAGTAGTCTAGTGTTTCTCTCAGCACTACTGAAGTAGAATATATTGCAGCTTGTTCTGCCAGTTGTGAAGCCATATGGCTTCGGAAGTTGTTATCAGGTCTATTTGATCTTGAGTTAGATACCACAGTGATTCTATGTGATAACCAGAGTTGTATAAAGATGACAGAGAACCTCGTGTTCCATGATAAGTTGAAGCACATAGAAATATGGTATTTCTACATCTGTGATATGGTGCAGAAGGGAGCTATAAAGCTCCAATATGTGAGCACTGATGAGCAGGTTGCAGATGTATTGAATAAGCCTCTGTCTCGTGTGAAGTTTGAGCACTTCCGTGACAATATTGGTGTAGTCCGTAAGGACTTCCCTCGAAAGGGGGAGTAGTACTGATGATACTATTGTGGTGCAGTTGGGATTGATCATCCCTAGACAGTGATCCCGTAATTCCGAAAGGAATGATAGTCTTAAATGTTGATCCTTAGACTAGAATCCCATAATTCCAAAAGGAAGGATTGTCTAAGATGTGAGTAGTGGACAATGATCCTGTAATTCTGAAAGGAAGGATCGTCCAAGTGTGGTAGCTTCGTAAAGACTGGGTCCCGTAATTACGAAAGGAAGGATTGTCTAAGCATTACTAGTGTTGATGGACTAGAGTCCCATAATTCCGAAAGGAAGGACTGTCCATGATCTCGTAATTCCGAAAGGAAGGAGTGTCCATGATCCCGTAATTCTGAAAGGAAGGACTGTCCATGATCCCGTAATTCTGAAAGGAAGGACTGTCCATGATCCCGTAATTTCGAAAGGAAGGATCACCATAGGTGTGGGAATAGAGTCCTGCAATTTTGAAAGGAAGGATTGTCCATGATCCCGTAATTCCGAAAGGAAGGATCACCAGAGTTGTTGGAATAGAGTCCCGTAATTTCGAAAGGAAGGACTTTCCATGATCTCGTAATTCTGAAAGGAAGGATCACTAGAGTTGATGGACTGGGTCCCGTAATTCCGAAAGGAAGGACTGTCCATGATCCCATAATTCTGAAAGGAAGGATCACCCGTGTTGAACTCAATCACGTAATTCTGAAAGGAAGGATCATGTATGCTGCAGATGATGATGTTCCATTGCTGCAGAAGATGATGTTCCAGTGCTGAAGATGATGACGCTCCAGTACTACAAAAGATGATGTTCCAGTGCTGAAGATGATGATGCTCCAGTACTGCAGATGATGATGTTCCAGTACTGCAGATGATGATGCTACAGTGCTACGGATGATGATGTTCCAACCTCATGCTGCAGATGATGATGATGATGTTCCAGCCTCGTGCTGCAGATGATGATGATGTTGCAACAAGTTGTTCCAATTGCTGATATTGATGTTGTTGAAGAACTTCCAATGATTTATAAATGTACCAACCAATGTTTCAGATGATGTTGTTGATGATGCCTCCTCCTGCCTCCTTCCGATGATGTTGTGTAGAGCCACACATGTTGTTGTTGTTGTCAGTAGAATACCCTTCTTGTTAAGGGGGAGTGTTGAATTAATGTAACTTCAAATAATATTCTACTTGTATGTTATTATTGTAACTCCGTTGGAGATGTTTTACCTCCGTTCGGAGATGTCATTATTATATTTGGTCATGTAAAAGTCATGAGGTAAAACCTCCATTGTAAGTCGGTTCGTTAGTACCCAAAATAATGTAATATAAATATTAATTGATTCTTCCTAGAGAAGTCGGCCCAGTTAAGTTATTGAGGCCGACCTAGTTGGGTTAAAAGTCAAGTGAAAAGTAAAGTATAAATAGAAAGTGTCTTCCTCTCATTTGTACCATTCACTCACTCATGCATTGCGCATTAGAGTAAGAAGAAGACCAGCAAAGGAGGAGGAGGATTGTTCTTGGCTCTAGAGTTTGGGTTTTGTCTCTCTTCTTTGTGAGACTTATTTTTGGGCATTGTACTTTGGTAATCTATATTGAGGAAGTTCTTGTTGGGTTTTCTTCCCCTTGAGAGTTTCCGAGGATAAATTGTTGTGTACCTTGTGATTGTGTGTCTTTCAGAGATCCTATTTACGTTGTTGTTATTGTGAAAATGTATTAAATGCTAATGAAGTAGGAATCTAAGTTATTGCAACATATAAACTTAACAGTACGTGTCAACCCAAGTTGTTGCTCCTACTCTACTCATCGTCATCGTCTCTAATTCACATAACAATTATTTTTAGGCGCACACGCGCACACACACAACAAATTGAAATTACAAATCACACACACATGACCATTTTGTATTTATCAAAAACCAAAATTAATTTCTCTTTGTAAAATTAATTTGTTAAAGTAATTAGTGCGCCTTTTATACTTAAGGCATGGTTATGCCAATATCATATAAGAAATCAAGCACCGCTATGCAAATATCATATAAAAAGCATACAATGTGTGTTTACCTCAATAGATGATGTGCACTGATATTGTGTTGGTTTTTACAGTGCATCGCAAATGGGGCGTCAACATGATGCATCAGTGCTAATATTTCAATAAAATGCATTGATATTTGAATATATTTTTTCAAAAAATGTCAGTTGTGTTTGTTTAATAGATTGTGTACATCGTGTCCAGCATATTGTGTTTTATAACGCACCGTAATAGGGAATCCTACCTAACGCGTCGCTGCTAATATAGTCATACAAAGCATCGATTTACTAATGTAATATTTAAAAAAACACGTGATATGGTGCATGTTTTCTTATATAACTATGGCACACCAGTACCAACACGTTTTTTTATACAACATACTGGAAACGACGCATCCCACAAGATGCATTGGTGTTGGTAAAGTCATCAAACACACCAATATGATGATATCATATTGAAAAATTGTGATGTGGCGTGTGTTTGCTTCAAATAGTTAATGTGCACTACATTCAGTGCATTATGTTTTATAACGCACCGTCACGTGGCATCCCAAAAGTTGCATTAGTGGAGATATATACATAAATAACACCAATGTGATAATATAATATTTAAAACACGTGATTCTGTGTGTGTGTTCTTCAATAGATATAGTGCACCAATAATGGGGCATCTCATCAAATGCATCGGTGCTAGTAAGGTCATACAACACACGATAACGAGGATTTCATACTTAAAAATTTAATGTCCAATGTATGTTTTTTGCAATAGATAATACACACCAACTATGGTGCGTTGGGTTTTATACCACATCAGTAATGGGGCATCCCAAACGACACACTAGTGCTAATTTATTCCTACATTGCATTGATTAGCTAATATCTTACTAAAAATGATTCGGTGCATGTTATCTTAAATAGAAAGTGCACACTGATATTGGTGCATTGTATTTTGTAATGTGTCGTTCACGGGGCACCATACAGGACGCCTCACTATGGTGTTTCTTCTAAATTAACACGTGGTGGCAATATTCCTGATATTTCCACTAGCTTTGGGGTTAGTTATGAGGAGTTTTTTGCAACGGAAAAAGTGGTTGAAGGAATTTTTTTTTGCATAATAATAGTTTAGAGGTTAAAATCTAACACAATTCCTTCAAAGATGTCAATGATTCCATACTTCGACAACTCTTCTAAATCAGAGCAGCCACTAACACTTTGGCCTCGGGAGTCGAGGCTTTCTCCACTGCTCCAACCCCTGACGCTCTTCAGCATCATACATGAGTCTATGTGCAATACCTCCAAAGATACCAATGTTTCCATACTCGGTTGCTCTTCTAACTCAGACAACCCACGGACATCTAGGATTCTAAGCTTTGCCATGAATCAACTCTGTAAATGGACTGTAATATCCTCCATATGTTTTATATACTCGAGAGTCAATTATTATTTAGATTCAAATTTCATATAACTAGTACATGTAATATTATTTAGATTCAAAGTTTGTATAACTAGTGGTCCATTGGTTGTAGTTTGGGTGGTTGGGAGGAATGATTGTTACCCTCCCCACCTAGGTTCAATTCTTGTAATTATTGTGCAAAATTGACAAATTATCTTTGTGACAACAAGCCAAAAGGTACAAACCACAAGACAACTCTATTTCGAACTAAGTTGTAAATTAAAGGTATTTAACTGGTTTCATTTAAGAAGGTTCTCACTCTTGATGCTCTCAATCCATAACCGTACACCAATGATGAGAGGAAAATATGGAAATAAATTGTTATGATTTCAAGGTATCATCCAAAGGATGCCATGACCCACTTTATTTCTTGCAACTATATAGATGTTTCTTTGGCAAAACAAAGGATGTTGAAATGAATATTAGACATCAAGGACAATTGATATGCCTAATTGTTGGGTAAATAATATTCAATAGCAGTAAGCAAAGAGAAACATAGAAGGAAATAAAGACACAAGCCAAGGAAAGCAAAGAAAGAGGAGAAAAAAAAGCAGAAGAAGCATATCCACATAATGCAATGACAAATTAGGAATGATGGACAACAAGCACAAAAATGGATGAATTGGAACCAGTGATGAATGTGGGAGCTTAGTCGACCTAGTTGACTAATAACTAGAGTAGTTGGCCGAGTTGGTCTTGGTCTGGGTCCACCGAGGTAGATACGTTATAATCATATATAAAGATATGAATCTGTAAGGAAAACATAGTTGGTCGGGTTGATCAGGTCCACCGAGGTAGTTAATATTTGTTTCAAAGATTGTAAGCACATATAAAGATATGATGAATCTGTAAGTAAAATATGTAGTTGTTGTTGATAACTTGATCTAAAATTAATAGAGTTAAAGACTCATTGCAAGAGTATCATGATCTATATGCCCTAGATGTCTACGCATGTTCTGTCGAGAGTATCATATAAGGTGATTATATACCAAGGATAATTTTAGGGGCGAAATTTAGCCCATGGGCTATTTTTCCATGTTTTTTTCCAAAAAAAGTTTCGCCAATTTGCATTTTTTGAAGCCCCATTTCGCCCAATTTTGATGGGGTAAACTTTTTTCACTCTAAAAATCACCAAATTATTATATAAACTATATAAAATCCTTATAAATTTAAATAATTTTAGAAAAATATCGCCAAATATTTTATAGTTGACATTTTAAGAATTGGTAAGATTCGCTAAGGTTTATACACTTTTAAATAAGTATGGGTCCTTAAAATTATCCCTGTTAAATATATACTAAAATCAAGAGCAAGATATAGAACAAGAACATCCAAATGAGCACAAACAAAAGAATGACCATGCTAGTTCTTTCCAGTCCACAGATTGTTCTCACTGCAAGTGGGCACTGGTCCAGCACTTAGCTCTCAACAAAAGTGGGCACTGGTCCATCGCTTCTAAAATTAAATAAGAAGAAACTAGGTATTGCTACTGCATTAGCCTATGAGTCCTCAATTGCTACTCCAGGTATGTTCAGAAGGTAGTTATTCCTTGCTACTATAGTTGGTCCTGCCTTGTAGTTAGGTAGTTGGTCCTAGCCATGATAGTTCGTACCAAATAAAAACCACAATGGTCTTAAGTTCCATGGGCAGGGGCAGGGACCATGAAGATTTAGCTAAAATTAGAAGCAAGCAGTGTAAATAGATGTCAAGGTCAATTTTGTAAAATATAAAGTGGTGCAATTTCGTTGGAGATAGTTGTGCATTATTTTTTTTAAATGAAAAAGGTGTGACAGACAATCATTTATTGACTCAAACACACGTGTACTTATAAATTTAACGTAATCACAACTCCTCTAACAAGTTAGACCGTGAATAACGTCATTTAGTTTAATCGTCTAAGTTGGAAATATATGTGTGTACACGCACTATGTTGAAAGATACTCTGTATGAAATCATTGTTTATGATTGGATGTTAGAAGTGTTCATAATTGTCGATCCATCTTCATGGCACCATCCCAGACTTCAAAGCTTGGTTCTTAACATGGTTAGTTGTGGCACCATCCTAGACTTCAAAGATTGGTTCTTAACATTGTTAGTTATGGCCAAGATAAATATTTAACATTGATTTGTTATGTTAAAATAAATGGTTACTTATACCATGATAATCAACAAGGCATTTTTGGTGAAGACGTTAATCAATAATGGAATCGTGTAAGCCCTCCAATACACTTATAATGAGTTTTTAATTTTCTCTTAGAAAACAACATATAATGTCTACAAATATCTCTTACAAATACACAAATTCAACATGTCTTACAGATACACAATTTCAACATGTGTGTGACAGCAAATTTGTTGACTCAAACACACATGTTGAAATTGTGTATCTGTACTTGACATGTTGAATTTGTGTATTTGTAAGAGATATTTGTAAACATTATATGTTTCTTTCTTAGAGAAATTAAAAACTCATTATAAGTGTATTGGAGGGCTTACAGGATTCCGTTATTGATTAACATCTTCACTAAAAATACCTTGTTGGTTATCATGGTATAAGTAACCATTTATTTGTTGGTTATCATGGTATAAGTAACCATTTATTTTAACATAACAAATCAATGTTAAATATTTATCATGGCCATAACTAACCATGTTAAGAACCAATCTTTGAAATCTAGGATGGTGTTGTAACTAACAATGTTAAGAACCAAGCTTTGAAGTCTGGGATGGTGCCATGAAGATGGACCGACAATTATGAACACTTCTAACATGCCATGAAGATGGACCGACAATTATGAACACTTCTAACATCCAATCATAAACAATGAGTTCATACAAAGTATCTTTCAACATAGTGTGTGTACACACACATATTTCCAACTTAGACGATTAAACTGGATGAATGACGTTATTCACGGTCTAACTTGTTAGAGGAGTTGTGATTACGTTAAATTTATAAGTACAAGTGTGTTTGAGTCAATAAATGATTGTCTTTAAGAAATTCATTGCCATATTTTTATTCATTGGCTTAACAAATGAAGAAAAAAACAATTGATCTCACAAACAAACCATCCCTACTAAATTAAGTGTTATTGACAATATTTATCGATTAGCTAACCATTGACAATTATATTTAATGGATTTGAATAAATAAAATTTAATTCTCAACCAATAAACCTTTTCTTGAGAAGTATAAGTTAATAGAAAAAACATATATAGATAAACACAAGGACATGAATATATACCAATCAAAGACCTTTCATTTGAAATCAATAGATAAATACTAACTCCTTTCATCTGAAACCAGTAGATAAATACTAACTTCAAAGATTGAACATACAAGTAATACCCGGCGACTACACATTAGGCTTTTAAAATGTGTCGGCATTATATTGTCAAGCTTTTATATTGTGCCAGCATTATATTGTGCCAGAAAATCTCCATCTGCAGTGGCTGTAGGTGGTGAAGTTGTCATTGGTGTTGACAAAATTGCTACTGGTGGGGGTGACTGATCATGGAGAGAATATAAAGCGTGAACATGAGCATATGCAGAAGTGAGGATCTACTTACCCATATTTTCCCTTAAAAAAAATGTTAAAACCCTAAAACAGAAATCCAACCATTTTACTAGCCAGCCCGGAGAATACCTAGTTAATGCCTCACCTCGGACACCGGTCCTCATTGAATGGCTTACCAAATAATTGGCGGTCTGCAATGAATACCACTAAGCTCTACACAAGAAGACAAATCCAATTAAATCCAATTTCAAAAACAACAATCAATTGGCTGAGCATTAAATCCTACGATAGCCGTAATATTCTTTTACGTAATAGTAATGCAATTAATTACAATTTTTATGGGCTAAATAGTTGTTCTAACATGTCCCAAGAAGCGAATAACAAATGATCCGAGTGCAAATATTGCATCGTATAATAAGAGCAAGTGCGTCTTTCTCTGTTGAATGTCGGGGAATAGCAACAAAAACTATAGCAGATAAGCCCCTCGCACCAACCATAAATTGAAACCAATGTATTTTTTTTTACCTTTCTTTGTATAAAAGTGTAATAAACCCAAGAAGGATATAAAAATTCAGAGAATTAAAGAGAAGATAAAAGAAATCTGTATGTCTTCCTTCTGTCTTTTTTCTTCTTCACTTTGCTGCAAAATATGTTCTGCCTTCAAATCTGCCAATGTTCTGTGATTATTTGTTCCCTATACTATAACATAAAAAATGAGCTATGAAATTAAAACATGTATTTAAATTTCATATTATTTATATTTATACACCAAATATAGTTGATGTGTTGTCTATTATTTCTATCAAAAGCAAAGATGTGCAACAAAAGCCGTGCAGGCCACTGTAGGTGTCAACTTTCAGTCCATCAAAAACCTCGAGGCAACAAAATAATGGTTAAAGGAAAAATGCTGAATTGAAAACAGAAGCGTAAACCATTCAAATGAATTGCATATGTGATTCCAGTAGAGTTCCCAATTATTTATATGGATAACATAACTGCTCAACAACTCTCTAAGATGTTGCACATCCCTGTTCTCTACATAAATAACCTACAACCCTAACAAAACCCTAACGATTTTAATAATTTTAACAACTCTTTTCCAACTTAGCTTTTTTGCCAACCATTCTCTTTCCTCCTTGATAGGTTCCCTTGGCGTCTCAGTCCACTCATCTGTGCATCCCTGTGAAGGGTGTTGTGCAAATCTGTCCTTGACAGAAATAACGGACCACGGAAGGTGCTACTAGTGTTTCAAACAAACAACTACCTCAGTTGCAGAATTATAGAACATCACCGGGGTAGATGTCCGACATCTCTGCTACATCTCAGAATCAGTGTCCCCAGCTTCACCCTCTTCTAAATCCCATAGAAAGTGGGCATAAGAGCCAAGAACAAAGCTGTCAAACAAGCACCCACAATTAGTTACTCAAATCATCCAAAGCCAGATTATCAGGCCTAATCGTTCCACTAACACAATCAAAATACAAATTTTCCATAACAAGAAGCGAGCGAGGAAGAGAAAAGCTTGTTCACCAGTCATCTGGGCTAGCCTGCACAGCCTAATCAAAGTAAGCCTCAACGTAAGGAGCATCTCTGCGGACTTCCCACATCAACTTGGCATAAAGAGAGAGTACCTCACCATCGCCAGGGCTTGCAAGCATGGATCTTTCATAGTATTCCTCTGCCTTGGCAAGGTTGCCTTGAACCTAACAAAATCCACCCAGTATAAGCCTATAGCATTCACCCAAGAAGAATAAAAATCTGTTTGCGGGGATTAATCCATATTAATCCATACCTCATGCAGGAACTGTGCATAGTTTTCTGTTTGCGGGGATTAATCCATATTAATCCATACCTCCTGCAAGAATTGTGCATAGTTTCTTAGCAGAAGTGAGTTGCCCAGATTTGCCTCCAGCATTTTCTAAAAGCAAGTTTATGTAGAATCAAAACCAAAATCAACCCTCGAGACTTCTTGACTCCCACCATCAATGCCAAATCCTCTAGCTATATACATCACGCCGTCCTCAGTCTCAGACATTGATTGCGAATTTCTCGCGCCGTCCTCAGTCTCAGACATTGATTGTGAATTTCTCGACACAAGACTCGAACCAGAACCCCCTTCGCCTCCTCCATACCCGTGAACATCATTCTTTCTTCTCGAGATATATGGTTTTTCGCTTCCCATACGATCAACAACAACGACAATATTATGGGCCCGTTTGAAATTCTTTGGGGGGTTCTTATGGAGCTCGGCTTCCAAGTCCCAGTTCTTTGATCCAAAAGCATGAGAGCTGGACAACGGCTTCGCAGATTTGCAACAGCTGAGGCTGGAATCCGACTCCAGCTCCGTCAGAGCCTTGGACTGTGATAAAATGGGATTACCTAATAGAAACCAGAATGGGACTAGAAGAGCTTCTTTCTTACGACACACTCCAATCCAGGGGCTATTACTCAAATTGCTTGTATCCCTAGGCAGGATAAGCATGGTAGGTACAAATGATTGGATGAGGCGTAACCACAATGATGGGAGCCTACTCAGAATTACTAAACCCGATAGACCAGAGAATTAGATTGGAAAACACGCTTGCGTGAGCCCCATTTCCAGTTTATAGGGGCAATAAAAAAAAGAGATACATGTAGCTTCCCACGCGGTTAGACAATCCAACAGATAAAACAAAGATTAAAAATCCGTGCACACACAGGGTGGAAGCTCATGGTTCATTAAGTTTTGAGAGAAATTATGGTAAAAATCCGTGCACAGACAAGGTGGAAGTTTGTGCTTCATTAAGTTTTGAGAGAAATTAGGGTAATCTGACATGGCCTGACTTCTGCAGGATGTGACATCATCTTGACGCCACCTCCTGGGAAGCGAAAAACTAGGATGACGTCAGCATCCTGCAACCAATTAGAATGAAAAACAAACATTTTTTAATAATTAGACTAATATCATATATTCAACACTATAGCTAAACTATAGCCAAACAAAAACATTTAGCCAATAGACCCAAATTAATAGGGTATGGGCAATATATACATGATCCCCTTCGAGGACATAAAAATGTAGAAAAATGCCAAATTTAAGACCAATTGTAAATTTTAATCCGATGAAAATGAAAATAAGGAGGTAAGAAACAATTTACCTGGTCTCTTCCCACCTAAGGAGGCATGGTTGCTCCGTAGAGAAAAAAACGAAATGTGCACCAAAATTTGAAATATCACAACCAATCAAATCTTTCGACAAAGCTATTGAACTAAGGAATCAACAATGTAGAGAACTGCAAACAGGGCCACCATACAAGGGGGTGAGCACCAATGCTTGTGAGAGTTTGGAAGCAGAGAAGAATATGTAAATAATGAAATTTGGTTTGGTATTTTTTAATTTTTTTTACCATAATGGGTGTGCCTGACAACAGTGGCATGCATCAATCTGTTTACTGTAATGCATCGGTGTGCAATTATTTTTTTAAATATGAGAAGTTATGTTTAGTAGCATTAAGTGCACATTAATATTGTTTCTATTACACCCATATTCTATACACACCGGAGCAGTTAGGTTTCTACAACACATTGGTAAATTTATTTATTTTTAGATTAATTTTTTGTATTGCATACCCAATTGTTCCAACCTGATCTAGTGCAACCTTTCCACATGCACATGTGCAAGTACATTAGTTGGGAGCACCAGTATGCATTTTATTTATAATTTTTTTTTTGCATTATATAATAATAACGATTATCAGTGCATCATATCATACCCACACCAATGCATTTGGGTTGATAGCGCATCGACACAATTTTTTTTTTAAATATATAAATTTAGATTTATTTAGATTAAGCATATCGTTAATGTTTTCAATGTGCCAATATTATATGCGCACCGGTGTTGTTAGTTTTCTATAGCGCATCAGTAATTTGTTTTTTAAAATTTAATTTTTTTATTGAATACCCAACTATTCTAACTTGTGCAACCTTAAAACATGTGCTGGAGTGGTTAGTTTAGTATGGAGCACCAATATGCATTTTATGTTTTTAACAATAAAAAATGATATTTTATTATTCAATAATAATAACGATTATCGGTGTGCCTTATTTGTTTAGTGTCGGTGCATTCGTTTTAGTAATTCACTTGTGTGTCTTTTATTATTTAGGCGCATTGATATAAAAACCTTCGCAAAAACCTTTGGCCACCTACCTTTGCCAGCAACCTTCACTATAGATAGAGAAGGAATAATTTTTCGGGGAAGGTTCTGTAAAAATCTTTGCTACATTGTCTTCTCCTTGTAGTGTGATCAATTTACCTTGCCTATTTGAGCCTTTAGTTCTCCAGCTTCACATGAGTCCTTAGATATGGTCTTTCCTTGTGATGAGGCCATTATCAAAGTGACGGCTAGTTCCAAGTAATTGTGGGTAGATATGCATCATAGATCACATTTTCTCATTGATATAAGTAAAGTTGAAGTTGAAGAAAAGAGTTTGAACACATATGAATATTTCAACTAGTACAAAAGTTTCCTTTCAATTAATGAGGTATATGCAGAGGGGAATATGGATAATATATTGAAGACTATGTCAATTGACATCTTCAAGACCCTTGACATTGTGGAGAACATTATGATAGGAGCATATCATTCTCCACAAGAAGTGAAAATGCATATTGCTCTCTTCAAAGAATTTTTTAATATTTTTGCTTGGACCTACAAAGAAATGTCAGGGATGGACTCCTATATTATTGACCATGATATTAAGACTTATTAAAATGTGAAACCTATTTAACGGAAACTAAGACTGGTAAAACCCCTAAAAGAAATAACCATTAAGGTAGAGGTGGAGAAGTTGTTGAAAGTTGGCTTCATCTACCCAGTCCCTCTCATTGAATGGGTATCCAATCCTATTCCTGTAGATAAGAAACAAAGGATTATACATGTTTGTATCAATTTTCACAATTGTAATAAAGCTTGTCCAAAGGAAAATTATCCAACACCGTTCATTGATCAAATCATCGATGTGTGTACCAGAAGTGAAACATTTTCCTTCATGGATGGATTTTTTGGCTACATCAAATCCAAATTCACATGAAAGATCGACACAAAACTGTATTTATCTATCCTCGGGGTACTTTTGCTTATCAAAATACGTCATTTGGACTAAAAAATGTCATATCTAAGTTCCAATGAGCCATGGCTTATGTTTTCCATGACATAAAGCATGTTGTGGAAGCTTATCTGGATGACTTGGTTGCTTGATCTAAAATAAGATCCAATCATCTAGCTCACCTTGGAGTAGTTTTCAACATATATCATTTCTAAAAGGTTCATTTGGAACCAAACAAATGTATTTTTTTTGTCATCATTGGGAGGTTACTTGGTTTTATAGTGTCCAAGGATGAGATCATGGTTAATCCATTTAAGGTTGAGGCCATAGCTCAGTTGACTCCCCCAACTAACATCAAACAACTCCAAAGCTTACAAGTAAAGATGGATTTCTTCCGATGATTTGTTGCTAAATACACTGAGATAAAAAAAGTTTCATGCACTTTTTGAAAAAAAGAATCTTGTTAATATCAACTAATGTCACTCAATGACCATTTGAATCCTTGAAACAAGCCCTCATGTCAACCATATTACTTAGTCCAACTAACTATAATAGGGATTTCCTTCTTTATCTCTCAGCTTTTGAATCTACCATTGCTATGGTATTGGTTCAAGAATTTGATCTTCATCAAAAATACTTAATCTACTATTTGAGTAAGAGCATCCTGAATTGCGTTACTCACATGTAGAGAATTTGGCTTTAGAAGAAGTACTTGTTGTCTAGAGACTATATTCTCCTTCGGAATAATTTAATTATCATAGAAATTAATATGTTTCATCACATCTTGATACAACGAATAATTGGGGGAAAGTATTCCAAATGGATAGTAATCTTACAGGAATTTGATCTAAAGTTTGTGTCAGCTAAGTCGAAAAATATTTTGTGTTGACTAAGCTTATTTTGGAGTTTCCCCAAGATGGTGAAGAGTAAGTTGAAGTTGAGTATTTACCCAATGAACATGTATTCCTCATCACCTCTAGTGACCCTTGGTATGAAGACACCCTTGTTTATTTCTAAATCCAAAAGTCCCCCTCTCACATTTCTTGTTATAAACATTGATTTATTCATCACCATGTGAAGAGATACCTTATTATCATTGAAAATTTGTATTTTCATGTGGTTGATCTTATTTTGCTTCAATGTTTCACTCACGAGGAAACAAAGAAGGTTCTAAATGATTTCCAAGGTGGAGCCTATGGTGGTCATTTATATGGGTTAGCCATTGCCTAAAAAATCTTAAGTGACAAAAACTTTTGGCCATCTATTTTCAAAGATTGCGTCGAAGTAGTCAAGAAATGTCATATGTGTCAGATCTACACAGAAAGTATATGCATGCACCCCACTTCAATATATCATGTTGTTACCATCGACCCTTTTTTCAAATGGGATGTGGATTTCACGATGTGTAGCCTAGATTTGGTGTAAGGCCACAAGTATATCATTATAGCCATTGACTACTTCACCAAGCCATCATCATTTACATCCTTCATCATTTTTATCTTCATAGGATGAAATTTTGTTCCCTCAATATCCATCCATTCACAACATTAAAAAAATTTGAAATCAAATGTTTAAAACATGTTATCGATTAATGTTAAGAAATTCATTTTTAGTAAATAGTCAAAGAAAAACTTCGTATTGCTTACCTTTTGATCCACCTTATTCCTCTCTTTGCAAAATTTCTTAAACCTTTTACGCTCTTTTGCACTCAAATTGCGAACAATATTATTGAGTTTCTTCAAGTTGTTGCTCTGCATGACATACATCAACCAATACACGTCATTGATTAAAACCTACTAATAATTCAAATATATAAACTTAAAGAACTTTCCTTATTCTCTTGTTGGGATGAGATGCCATCGTGCTTGTTGCAATAAGTTTTTTCCTTGAACTTCTATTGGATGTATTCTAACAAAAAAAACATGTGATATTGCACGATTATTTTTGTTAGCATATAATTGTCAAAGTATAAACAATCACTATTATATTGCATAATCAATTAATAGCACTACTTGTTTACACTTGATAATATTTTGCATTAAGGTCCATGTTAGTGAATCATTTGGCCACATGCCTTCGATTATGGATTACCTTCATAGCACCTATAATTCAATTGTAGCTCGAGTGTTCATTTAGGTACCACTTCCCAATGAGTATTATTGATTACCTTGCTTCCTATGATATTATGGGGGGTGGTTTGCCAAAGGTATACTCTTATAAATTTGTTAGAAGCTATGACACAATGATCTGTACATAAAATTATAGTTGAATTCCCATAAATCCTAGCAATAAACATGGCTTAATAAACACTAGGGGCTCCAACTCCACCTCATTTCCAAGAATGTGCTCAAGATGCACACAAAATCCATAGAGTTTGAGACCATATAAATTTAGGTTTCTAACCCAATTAGATTTCAAGAGATTTCTTGATAGCATTACATGCCTTCATATAGCACTTGGTGTAGTGAAGGATTCCATGTGTCTTCTAAATGTGTCTCATCATTCTCTCTATGAACTCTACACATCAAAACCATTACCATGAAGGGGTTTGAGTTCTTTGTAGCATAGCTTCTTGAGGGGTTTTTACGAGATGGTGTATTGATATTCCACCAACCCTCCATTATCTCACTCATATGTGTTTTTCATAGAATCTCGCCACATAACCCAAGGTTACGTGCCATTTAGGTTGTGGGAACTTCAAGATGACCATGAGGACTCTAGATGCATAGTAGCTTATGCACTTTGGTACATTTGAATAAATACGCATGTTGTTAATACAAGTTCTCTCTATTAACCATTTAATTTTGTTTGAACATGGCATGATCTTTGCTCAAGTTGTGAGGCTATTACAATAAGATTGATGAACCATATGGTTCATTTGTAATTTATCGAGTGTATCTTCAGATGTGTTTGGCATTAATTTATAATGTGGAACATTGGTATATGTTTTGAACAACTAATGGTAGTTCTTGGTAAATTTCAATCCAGTGGTATAATATGTATTTGTGTAAACAATAATGGTCACCTACTTGAGGTTTGGTTCAACAATAGGTTCTAATCCTTTGGGCTTCATTCTCTTCTTTGGAGACATGGGGGATATGTTAATTTATAGGTTTTCCGTTATTCCAACAAAATTTCATTCAACAAGGTTAGTTTATAGATATTTCAAACTCAAATAAATCCATCTTTGGGAGTCAAGACATTAGTGACAATGAATTGGCCTAGTTCACGGATATAACATGAAAATTCTTTGTTTGGTGGAGATTTGGCTTGAAGTGAGGGAATAAGCTGAAAATCAATACTTACATGTCAAGCAAGTTTGTATGATTAGAGATTGAACTTAAATGTAAATGTATGTTTCCATATTCAATGGGCTTGTGCAATATGAGAAAACTCATAAGGCTTAAGCCAATTTATAGTACGACCCAAATGACCAAATTGTGTTATGGTCAACTGCGATTCTAATGTAAACTTATCTGCTCATGTTCTAAAATCCTATTTGCATTACAAAATCAAATACTTGAATTAGGTAAAATGATTCAAGGTCAAATTTGGTATTCACTATTTAAGGAGACATGTGACAAGAAGGTGCCTTCCCAATAGAACACTCAATGTGCTAATAAGTCTAATCAATGGAATGCTTGTAAGGAAAGGAAATGATTGTGAGTTTATTGTTGACAATGGAACAAGTTTCAGATTTAACAATATAAAATCATGAATGGAAAAGAGTGGATTCATTGGCCACTTAAAACAACTTTGTATCCCAACTAGTGGTGGGTGGTTGGCGTTAAATGCCAAATTTTCTCATATTTATGATTCTCTAATGGAATCTCTTTGTGTAAGGATTTTTTTTTAATGCTCGATGAATCATTGAATCAAGGGAGTGGGATCCACTCATTGGAATTTATGGCAACGAAGGTGAATAAATTTTTCTAGTTTGTAACATACCCCCAACCTTTCGATATTAATTACTATCATGCAAAAAAAAATCAAAGGTGGTAGGCCCCACATCAAGAGTTGACACCAAAAGACTCTAGCCTTCACAAAGTAACACCTAAAAGGCCTTGATGCCCAAAGTTCAATGTTTTCGATGCAATAAGTTTATGGAAGTTGTGAATCACACAATAGTCACTGGGGAGGGGAGGGGAAAAGGTCGAATGGTATGGACTTCAAATTCTTATTTGAGATTCAATCATAGAAGTGGCAAGTCCCACATTGGAATTCGATCATTGGAGGCAAACATGCACCCAATATTGCTCAACAAAATAACCCAAAGTTCAATGTTGAATGTATCAAACGTTCTTGAAAATTTTAAAAGGTGAGTCTTGCCCTTGGGGATTCGAGAGTGAATCATTTCATGTTTTAGAGCACGGAGCTTGAAATTGCCTAAAGCCTTGATGTAAATTTGGGTTAAGATAATTTTATATAGGTGGGTATCACCATTGGGTGTCTCATCTTTGGAAGCAAAAAGTGAGGTTAAAAAGGTGTTAAATCTCCATGATCCTTGTAATTGTTCAAGATTATGTAGAGTTGGGCCTCACTCATTGGACATCATAGTTTGAAATATTGTTTTGCTAAAAGATAATAGAAGTACCAATCCTTATTATTGAGCAATTCAAAACATCTAATCTCGACCTTAGATTCAAAATGCATGGAAGGGAATAGAATGTTTCACCTCAATGGCTCAATGCTAGATTGTTTATTACAAAAACAATAGAACTACTCATGTTTAAAGAGGGAGAGTATATATGCACCTCTTAGGTCAAAGGGAAAGAATTTTGACCTCTATGTGAGATTGAGTACAAGGAAATAAATAGCTTTCCAGGGGTATAGTTGCAGAATTCATTCTAAATACTAGTAAGAACACATTGAAGTTTTGGGAATGAGGATGCCTTAAGCTTTGAAAGATAAACCTCGACCTAATATTTTTTTAGAAAGATAATCAATACAATTGACCTAACTAGAAGAACCTTGGATTTAGGAAGATAAGATAAATATTATAGCATACCAAGCCTTAAAACTCTTAAAAGAAAAAACAAGGTGGACCCATACTTTGAGTATGGAAGGGTTGAGGGATCAACAATGTCCTCCTGTAGTAATTGACTAGGGTCAATTGTCCCATAAATGTTTAGTAAATCAATATATGTATTGAAATACTCATAGAAGAAATATATCAAATGGAATTATCTAAATTAACACCACCAATTAACTTGAAAGAATATTTCTATGTCACCACTAGTCCTCCAAAGCGATTGATTGTATTGGTGAATTTAAAAACACGGGCATGCAAATAAATTTTGAGCAAAGACTTACAATTTGCATCGTATATTATAGTTTCCTATACAAATATAACATCAATTTGATGTACACAAAAGTTCATCCATGGGAGCACATTTGATGGGCAATTCCCAAGACCTTCTGATTTATGCAAAGTAAAATCACAGGGAATTATCCTTGGGACTTCCCTTGCTCTAAGCACCTAGTAAATAGTTATTTGTCTCCACTCCAATAATCATATTTATGCCTATGATATTGCCTTTGCCACATTAGATTACCCCCAAGACCTTATCCTCCGCTTCCTCATGCGTATTCTCATCCATCTCTCCTCCCAATATTTAGATTAATCTCATTTCCCTCTTCTTGGACTTGGATCTAGTGATGTATATATGTTCTATTACGGTGGTCCCAAAGGACTACCCAAATCGAAATGGAGTGGCTTGTGGATACACTATCCTTTTTGCTCAAGAATTCAACTATGCACCTCCTTGGATCTTTATATGTGACACTAGACGTATGGGCTCCTTGGCCTTCACTCTCTAGTGTTATTGTGATATCGCCTAGATGAATCCCTTGATCCAGTACTCAGTGGGGATCCAACCCCTCTATTTTTTCATTGATCTAACTGGGTCCATGCAAATCTTTTTTATTACTCTACTTGGTGCTTCCAATATATCTCTTACACTCCTCGTTTGAGGATTGCTTGGTTGTGGAGGATCTTTTATTTTGTATAGGGAAGGTATATCTTCCATATATTATTTTTGCAATGAGGATCCATAATTGGGGTACTCGAAACAATTAGAGGGTCATAAGGCTTACTTAGGTATAATTTCTCTTGGTATTGTTTGTCCTCGTCTCGATGCTTGTACCCTCATATCTACAAGCAAGTATATGCCATATTTGCATATTCTCTATAAATTCAATATTTTGAAGGGATGTTGACGTAATCCAAATTTTTCTAGTGGATCCTCAACCCGACGTTTAAAGACAAGACTTTTGGTATCCCATTATTTAAATTCATCTCCACACATATCCTAGATACCTTAATCTTCTCCGTGGTAAATGTTTTTTCATCAATCATAGGAAACTTTATAGCTTGTCCCCAATCATTCTCAAGATAAATGGATTCCAAAACTCAAGTGGAAGGTGAGGCAATTTTACCCACATTTGTAATTTGGA